>JAOWMA010000007.1:59277-361526 GCA_025962755.1 Colletotrichum tropicicola
GGTTGTGCCCCCCCATGTCCGGTCCCAATCCCCGGCCGGGGGGTCGGTGGCTCCCGGGGGGGGGGGGGGTACTGTTTGGTTCGTTTTTTTAGTGCCCCCCCCCCCCCCCCCCCCCCCCATCGCATGGACCATACCAGAGACGGAAGACGATGCGTGCCCTCCTCCAAAAAAAGTCGCCCATGAGATGAAGCGGCATTTGGATGAGAAACAGGTGACATCCCCGCCAATAACCAACTGATCCCGTTCTCGTCTCTAACACTCGCTCGTTATAGTTCCCCTTCCCAAGATCTTGGATGAGAGAGAGAGATCTCCCCATAAACTCTTAGACGGGAAGCTCTGAACTCTATTGGGAGAATGTCGGAATAAGTTTGGGTCTTGTTGGAGAAGTGTGCTGGCTGGTTACGGGATACGGGCATCGCAGCATGAATGAGGACTGCCGAGGTCGGACCGGCCTATCAACTGTCAGCTCTTCTTTGGTAGGGAAAAGGGTCTATCCCGACAAACGTGCGTCGTTTCATGTCAATCACTTTGGCCAAAACAGAACGCAAGAAGAGAAGGACCCTGGATATGGAAAACCGGGCAAAATGTGTGTGTAAACCAAGAAATGGGGGCTTACCCGACAGCCAGAGCGCTTCTCGACTGCGGGTTACCCTTTGAAACTCTTTGATTGCTCTTTCCCTGATACCCTAATGCAATAGAGCGGCCGTCTAAAAGAAGCCGGACAAGTAAGATTCCCCCATCCCAGTAATAATCCCATTTTTTCCCGACAAACCGCAGTCTTCGCAAGAACTGCATGCTTTCTTCCCAAAACGCTGTGTTCGAGAGGCCAGCGCGTTCCAATACCCTTGTACAAAAAAAGTGCTGGTGCTGTTCTCCCCGCCGGTTGAGAATCGAAACAAGTAGGAAAACCCCTGTTCTTCTCGCAGACGCGGACACGAGGGGTTCTCCTCTCGCGTCCCGTTGCCCCAGTAGCCCACCACCACCTCTCGAGCGTTCTACAGCCGCGAAAGGGGGAGGGTGCTCCTTTGCTGGTAGGATACCGAATCGAAAAGTGCCGCCGCTCGCTCGCTAGTGATTGTCCATGCATTTTGACTCCAAAAACGCCTATTCATTATGGTTGGTCCGTTTCCCCGTTCTTTGGCGACAAAAGCTCCACGAAGGAGAAGGAAAAAAAAGAAGGAATCAGAACAAAAAGCCCCCGATATGGCCGTCGGGGCCTGTTGAAGTGTAGAAGTCGTTTGTATATAATACAAGCTGAAGGGAAAGCGGCTCGAATGTGCGGCGTCGACTGTAGTTTGGGCTGGGTGTCTAAGCGAATATGTTCGGGTTGGTGACGGGCAGAGGATGGCTAGACATGTTGTAATAGTGGTCCGTTGTCGATATTAAGTGCCGTTGAAGGTAAATCTCCTTCACTTGTCCTGATCGCCCCAGATGGGTGCGCCGAGAGGCTTGCTGACGCCGAAGCCGACGCCGACGCCAACGCCGATGACGAGGAGGCCGATGGCGACCTTCATGATGATGCGGTTCTTCTTGCTCATGCGGGCCATGCAGGCGCACGAGTTGCGGTCCCGCTTGGCGGCCTTTGCCCTCGCCTTCCAGTCCTGCTTCCCCGGCCATATCGTGGGGCAGTCTGCCTTTGTGGTGGTGATGGTCTTCATGGCGTAGGGGTCAGAGGAGGAGGTGGTGGTGATCATGGCCTCGATGTCGGTGTCGAAGGGGTTCTCGTTGCGGTAGGAGCGCGGGGTCGAGAGGTTGCTGTCGCGGTGGAGGTCGAGGCTCTTCTCGGGGGTGGCCGTGGGAACGGGCGTCAGGTTGGCCGAGGAGATGCCCTCGGTGGTGGTCGCGAAGGCAGCCTTCTCGGGGAGAGTGATGCTGGCGACTGTCTGGTTGACAGCCACCTTTTCCTGGATGGCAGCCATGGTTGCGTGCGGTGGTTTGGCGAGTCTTGCTTGCTGGCTAACGATACGATGCGATGCGATTGCGTCGGGGTCCTGGCAGAAGGATCCAAGAACTGGGAAGAGTCTCCTGTAGAGAGGAGCAAACAGTTGCCAAGAAAGCTGCTGAGGCAGACTGGGAGGCGAGTTAGTCAGGGCATTGGGGAGGTTAAAGTATGATTCAGCCACGAAGGTTGCACAGGAGGGTGAAGGGGGGAGGAGGCAATGCAGGGCAGGAATTGAGATCAACGGGGGACCCAATTGGGAGAGCGAATTGGGGTGACGTACAGCAGGTGCACAGCAGCACGCAGAAGAAAGTAGCGCCGTACCTTAGCAGTAGAAGGAACGGAGAGTGGCAGGAAGGCCGACGGTCAAGTTGCGCAAGTCCAGCGGCGATGGCCTGATATCAACCCACTCGAATGGTCCCAGCCAGCAGCAGGTGAGGTGACGGCGCAGGTGGACGGCTGGGGGCGAGTAGCCAAGCCTCGATGTCTTTCCACGGGCGGACGGTTTCGAGCTCGAGCCCTGCGGGAAGGGTCTGGTGATGTCAACCGGGGGCTGGTTGGCACGTTGAAAGGGAGCGAGGCGAGGCGAGGCGAGACGAGGTGAGGCAGGAATGCTGCGGATGCACACGAGGCGGACGAGAGGGAGGAGCTTTGGAGGAGAGGAGGGGACAGAGAGAGACGAGAAGAGGGAGGAGGCAGGAGATGAGGAGGAGGAAGCGAGGCGTGAGGTAGAAGAAGGAGGACGCAGACGAGGAAGCTCGACCCAACGTGCGGTTGAGGCGTTGAAACCAGAAGCAGAACTGCAGACCAGAGAGAGACCAGACGACGGTTCAGGTTCGGGTTCAGGTTCTGGTTCAGCAGGGCATTTGCGGACGGGACGACCTTCACTTGGCGGGCTTCGAAGAGACGGCGGACGACACGACACGACACGGCGGCAGAGGAAAGAGAGACAGCGTCGGTGCACGGGGGAGGTGTCACGATGGTTTTATTGGAGATGCGGACGCGGCATGGCATTGCAGGTGGATAAGGTAAGGAAAGGTACATGGCAAGGCAGGGCAAGGCCGTCCAGGTCCAGAGACCACCCGGAGGAGACACAGCGAGTACGGGATAGAGCGACGGCGACGGCCTGAAGTGCAGCGCTGCCGCAGCGTGAGGGCGATTGAGTGACAGACATGGGATGGGCGAGATTGTGGATGGGCGCCGTGGGTACGTACCTGGACGGACAGGGCATGGGGGCAAGGGTGCAGGTGGGGCGGTACGTACCCCGCCCGTGGTGCATCGACCCAGACCCAGACCGGGGACCGCGTAGAGTGGGGCGCCAGCCGGGGGGCTTGCTGGGGGGGGCGTCAATGGGGTGTCAATGGGAGTGGGAAAAGTTGAATGGAGCCAAGATTGCGCTGTGCAGGGCCAGGGGATTCGTGGGGACGCCGCAGCACTCTCTCTCTCTCTCTCTCTCTCTCTCTGTGTCTCTCTCTCTCTTTCTCTCTCGTCTCCGTGTCTCTCTCTACACCACGCCGTACACTACACTAGTAGGCTGTGGCAGCATGGCTGGCTGTCAGCTAAATTGGCCGGACCAGGCCTTGCAGATCCACCGCCAAGTGGTGCCAGCCAGCTGCCACCGCTTCGACCGCCAGACAAAGACGGGAGAGTTGCTCCCCGCCAAGATCTGGCGGCACCTCGCTGGGGGGTATTTTTTTTGTTCTGTTTTTTTCCCCCTTGGATTTTTCCCAGGGCCCCTGTTGGAGCTTAGGGCGTCTCCTGTTGGCGATACCTGCCTGTGCTGTGCCGGCCGTATGTATGGCTGCGGCCAGGGACGAGCGGCGGCGAATACGTCGAGAATACGCGCACTGATGCCGAAGATGCGATGCAATCGTCCTGCCTTCGGTCCGTACCTGAGGAAGGTACTGTCGATAGGTTCTGCTGAACTTTACGAGTATTCGTCGGCGGCGGCCCACCCGCGACACATTACCTAAGGTTTCCTTAGCTAAGACTACTGGTGACTGAAGTGGTGACTGCAGAGCCCGTATATCGGATTCGATACGTACCGTACCTTACTTACCTGTGCTGTCAGGCGCCGCCCACCTTGTGGATGCCAATCCCTTTCCAGAATGGCCCCATCACGGAGCCTTCTGTCCAGCTGGACTGGGGTTTGACGCTTGATCGTCTGCCATTGTCGTCGTTGGGTGCACCATCCCGACGTTCGTTACCTCAGCGGCGCGAGGGGCCAGTCCAGACCGCCTGCTGTCAGTTGCTGCAAACAGACTGAGTCTCTGCAGCAGATCTGAAGAGACAGACTGCAGAGTCAAAGACGGGAGGCACAGGGCTCGCAGCACAGAGGCCACGAGACCAGCACACCAGCGCACCAGAACACCAGACGACTGACTGACAGACGTGTCGCGTCCGTGTGCTCCTCTTCTTCTGCGCTTCCGCCGCGCAGGCGACACCAAGGTCCAAGACGACATCGGCAGACGAGGCCGAGGCCGGTCAGGCCCCGCCATGCGCCGAAAAGGCCACAACAGGTTAGCCGTCTCCCGTCGCTTGCTTGCGGGGGAGCGGCGCTCGTCAAGGTTCGAAGGCGAGAGGCACAAGGTAGAATACCTTCGTGTGGTTAGTTACTGGTTGAGGATGCTGCTGCTGCACAGGACAATTGAGTTCGCGTAGGCTGACGAGGACTGACTACCTCGCAAAGTCTAACCGTCCACCCGGTCAACAGGCCAAAAGACAGCCAGCTAGCCCCGTCGACCTGTCCATCGCGACGGCAGCCAGCCGCAAGTGGAAAGGGCGGCCAGCGAGCCCAATCAGCCACGCGTCGATGTTGGTCCGTCAGAAGCGTCGATACTGAGAAATGGCAGAGGGGCAGGCACAGGCACAGCAAGCACAGGAACAGCAAGCACAGCAAGCACAGCGCAGGGACGCTCGCACTTGGGAAGAAGGTTGCAGTAGCGGTTGCAGTGGACTGGCAAACTGGTTCGCGCTACAGGCCGTCACCCCTGCCACCGACCCACTCGTGTTTCCGCTTTTGGCATCGCGTCTTTTTATGAAAGCCCCTAGCGGGACGTTCCATGCGATTCTCGCCCCGTCTGATTGGCTCATCTGCTCCGTCTCGTTGGTGTTGAGCGGGTGGCGGGTCCATTTATGCCATTCACAGCTAGTGCCGTACCCAGCACAAGTGGCCCTCATCTTCATCAGTCTTCTTACCCAAAATTCCACTCCCCAGACCAAGACCACGCCAGGCGTCCCCTCTTCTTCACATGAATCGTCGTCATCCGTCTCGCTGCGTCTGCCCCTCTGCCCTCTGCCCGCCCTGAGCTGTGCATTCAGGTCCCTCAGCGAGGCACTGCTGGCAGCTGCGCTAGTCGGCAGGCTGACTGGACCACCACCACCACCACCACCACCACCTCAAGGCTCACGGCTTGCGACACACAGACACAAACACGCCAGACTGGGCTGTCCAGTCCAGTCCAATCCAGCCACTGCCGGACGCTCTCACGGCACGCACGCCGTCGCCGCCTACTGCCAAGATGGTCTCCGAAGCATGCTCCAAAGCATCGAGCAAAGCCACCGCGAGGGCTGCGTACGCATCGGACAAGACGCTCTTCTCTCAGACAACGCTTCTCGGCCGCACCATGATAAGAAACGCACCGCGGGCCCCAAGCCACCCACAGTGACCAAGATGCCAAAACCCTCCTGCGGTAACCGTTCTCGTTTTCGCCCTTGTCCTCCCAGCAACGCAGCACGATCCGCAACTGGGCCGGGGCCTTCTTGCGCTGCTCGATCAAAGACCCATTCCAACCGACTCGGTCCCCTTTGAGCCACCCGAGGAGATGGAGAAACGTGGACGACAACGACCGACGACGGTTGACCTTGACCTCGACCCCTCTTTTCACCCGTCTGTCGTCTGCCATCTGCCATCTGGTTTGCCCTCTGTCGCCCTGGCCGCTGGCCGCTGGCAAGTGGAAGGCTCCTGCAGAATGCTCACCTGCGCTTGCAGCGTACCCCGGCCGCATTCTGCTTGTTTGCCTGCTTGCCTGCTGCTCCCCGGTGGGCACTCGGCGCAGAAAGAGGGCCATCCCGGCTGCCTCTCGCCTCTGCCCTGGTTCAGGGACGCCGTAATAATGGCAGCAAGTCAGGATGCGCATTCTGTCCCGGGGCGTTGGGAGTTGCATCTTGATTCTGAATCCTGCGTCGCATCCATTCGCTGAAATGCACGCTCGGTTCCCAATTGGGTCTTTTGGGCCATCCGGCCGAGTCGCCGCCCCCGGTCTTCACTTCTCGCTGCTTTGTCTCTTCCTGCTGCTGCTCCTGCTCCTCCACACTCCTGGCATGCAGTGACTTCACTTGAGCAGGCCGACAGGCATGCAGCGAGTCTCTCACTCGTTCGTCACTTGAAGCGCAAACTCTCTCAATCAGTCCCGAATCTGCACCATCGGCGACCCCCCCGCGCATCGGGTTTCTACATCCACATCCTCCAACGGGCGCCATGGTTCATGGGTGATGCAACTATCTTCATATCGGCTCTCCCCACGGCATATCGCCCCAAATTGAAATCATGAGCGACAATGCAGCCAATGCGCACCCCAGTTTCGCGCTGCCGCCGCGTTTCTGGCTCTCTGTGTTTGTCCATGCTGCTTGTCACAGGAGAGGACCCATTTCGCATTCACCCATTTTATCCATGGCCCCTTTCGTTGAGCGCCTTCAGGCCTCCTCCCCTGTCGCTGGCCTGTTCTGCCCTGCCCTCCCGCCTGTCCACCTGGTGGTGACCCGTCGCATTGATTGAGAGAAAAGGTCCACCATGTTTTGCGAAACAACCCTGGACTTTTACGTCTTCATGTCTCTGGATGAGGCAGAACGGCCCCAGTTGTTCAAGTTTGCGGCCCCCAGTCTCCACCCTCAGCGCCCCGGTCGCTTGTCTCGCTTGACGACTCCTTTTCTCCCTGCGTCAACACGGATCTGCGCCGTACGGCGCACCGCTTGTTTCTTTTTTCGGCGGTGCGGTGACGGCACGAGAGGCGACGTGTGAGAGTCGTCGGAATGAGATGGCTGATGGCTGATTTGACCGTTGGACGCCGTGTGCCGCTGTCAATGTCGCATCTTGCGTACACGGCCATCTCCTTCTGTTCTAAAATTGACTGCGACTCGAACTAACAAGACGACTGTGAGACGGTGTTTCGTTCTCGTTCTCGCAACCTCCACCGGCCTGCTTCTCGTGTCCTTCACCCGCGTGTTCGAACCCTTGATAGGGCGACTGGGCGGTGCTGGAACAAGGCATCCACCTACGGCTACGGCATACACGCGCGGCGGATCATCATCAACAACATCATAACCACCACTGCGGCTCGCATCGCTGCCGTCAGCACGTATACGTGTATGCGATTCTGCAGGGTTCTACGAAGTATTCGTATCGTCATCGCCCACCCACATTAATCGGTCCTCTCTCTCGCCCCTTCACGAGCATCCAGTCCTCCTCCGCCAAGATCGAGCTAGGGAATCTTCCGTGCCAAGGCACAATCAAGTCGCAAAGCTTGTCTGCCCACGGTCACGACGACGTATCGATCAATTGGCCGAGACCATGACCGTGGACGTCGACAGCCGGTCGACGCCTCCCTGGGAGTAGGACTAGAGACTGGCGGCCGGCCACCACAGGGGGAGGCGGCGCCATCTGGCCGGCTTGCCTGCCCACCAGGCGTCCATCACTTCTGCGCTCCGACAGTTGGGGACGGTTGGAGAAACAGACAGTCGGGCAGACAGACAACCCCCCCGGAGGCACGTCTCGTCGCCGAAAATCCAGAACCACACGCTCGCCACTAATGCAAGGCACATCCAACCACAGTCCACCGAGGTCACACCCTTTCAAGGAGAACCGGCCGTCACTCGCTGAGAAGACCGACCCCAAAAAGCCAAGCGCAGCAGGCAGGGTCCCTTTGAATTTCGCCCTCTCACCCGCCCCAAGTCCACCATCCAGCGGTCAGTCCCGCCCCCTTTGGGCAGGCGCCATGATCTGCTGCTGTTTGCTGTTGGTGAGCCTGCGACTTTGACACGGCAAGCAGAGAGCACCCAAGAGATATGGCTGCATCTCTTGGGGGCTGCATGCGTGCCATTTTCCGGCCTTGGCTCTCGTGGCCAACACACCATCATCCTATTTCTCCCGGCGCGCGCACACACACTTGTACCTAGGCTATCACGCCCACCGAGTTCTACGGTTGCTTCTGTGCAGGTTTGGTAGAGAAGCGGGAGAGAGGCACGGGCTTGCTTTATCGTGATCCTGCCCGCCCGCCTCTCTGGGGTGGTTTATCCCGCAGCATGTGTTTCCTGCTCGCCAACGCGCGTCGCTTCTGCCGAGAAGGGTCCAAAAACATCAGTTGTTTTTGACATTCCACCTGTAGCAGACCCAGCAGATCACACTTTTTTTTCTCAAAGTCGGTAAAGGCCTGAACGACGCTCGTGACTGACGGGGTCTTGTAAGCGAGCAAAGCAGCCAGGGCTGGATGGGGGACCCTGTGCCGCTCAGCGACTCGACTCGACTCGACTCGCGCACTGCAGCCGTATGCGCTTGTCGCGGGGTAAAAGGTCCCGCGGCGGGTGTCATCCCAACGTTCAGAGGGCCCCCGCTTCGTCTAACGGTGCTAGCGAATGTCGTCTGATCACTTGAGGCTATTGAGAGGGAAGCGGTCCGCGCAGGCTGCTGCTGCTGCATGGGACCGCGAGAAAGCTTGCTGTCTGTCTCTCTTCTGACATCATGAGGGGATGGTTTCCAGCATGCATGGCCTACTGAAGAGGGTTGCAGTTGATGGTTTCCCGGGCACTGAGACAGACAGCCCAGCAGGAACCCAACAAGAAGAGCAGCACCAGCACCTGCCTGCAAGTCGTGCGTCCGGCAGAGGGAGCTAAGAAAAGAGCCAAAACTTGTTGCCAAGACCAAAAAGCGGTTGTGGCTGTTGGAACTTGTAGGGTAGGGGTCGCCGACCATGCTGCCATCCATTGAAATGTTGCCTCGTGCTAGGCCTCTTTAGCGCGGAGGCGAATGAGCGGCACTTGCCCTGCGTTGCGTTGCGTTGCGTTGGGTTGGTACGGTCAGCTCTGGGAGCAGGCCAGCGGAGGGACAAAGAGTTCAGGGAAGAAGACCCGAGGTTGTTGGAGTCAAGAGTCAGAGTTGGAGAGTCGGAGCGAGCGAGCGTTGTAACCCGCGAGGCGTTCTGGCCAGGGTCCGTAGAGCAACGTATGTGGTGCTGATGGCGGCGAAGAGTCTTGTCCAGCTGTACCCAAGTCTCTGTTTCTCTTGTTCTTGTCTTTGTGTGTCTGGTCCGCTCTTCGTCCAACCAGGAGACGAGGGATTTCCACTTGTCCTCTCGACACTTGACACTTGCGCAGGTTTCAACAGAGACGACGGACGAGTCGACGGACGGGAGAGGGAGGGTTCCCCACCCCCACGTGCCGGTCTCCTCTATCTCTATGCAACCTGTTCGAGATCTAGCGCTCGAAATTCCCGTTCTTTTGGGCCGCGGCTACGCTGCAGGTCGTAGGAGGGAGGGGTATGCTTGCGAACCCGGCAGCTGACACGGCCCTTGCTGTCTAAGAGGGATAGAGAGAGAGAGAAGATGTAATCTGGACCATGTATCACGACGACTGGATGGCGTTTTGCAGGTTGCATTTGGAAAGCGCGTGCAGGGTCTCTCGTGGTTCGTGACATGTGGGATGTAAAAGATGCGGGAGATACCTAGATACAGCACAGATAGAGGCGGCGGGAGATAGAGGTGCATATCGCATTGGGCGGGCATGTTCCGACGTCTCTTCTTTTTTTTTGAAACGTGCCCTGTCGACGAGCATCTTCCTTCCCTTTTCTGCAATCCACAACCGAATGGGGGGTTTTTTTTATCGCCATCGCTATCGCAAGGCGTTTGATCTTGGACTTGTTGCGCAATGCGAGTGAGCGGAAGAGGCGACGAGTCAGTCGGGCATACATCTCCCCGGGCCACGTTTTTCTGTCTGGTCGGAGGGGCGCACTGTTCTTCTTCCTCCTGTCCCTCTCTCTGGTACGCGGTGTTTGCTTACGCGACGGATACACACGAGGTGCGACGTTTCCAGCTGATGATCAGTGTATGCCGACGAGCGGAGGATGGGATGACGGCTGTTTTCTCGTCGCCGTCGGCTCGTGGACCGCCGGAGTCGGGGTTTGATGTGGTGGACTGGCATTTCCCGTCGGTGTTAGATGTCCCCCCGCGCAACGGGGTGAGAAATGAACGCCCAGACCCGACGGGAAAGGCGAAGGGGAAGGGGAGGCGGCGAGGAACCCGTTCCCTTCTCTGTGGTTTGCCATTTGGGAACGGATCTTAATTTTTTTGTGTGTATGTGTGTGTTTGTTTGTTGCCGCGGTTCTTGGCTTGCTGGGATGTTTCGTTGGTGATGGGACTTTGTGCGAGAAGCTGGGCGCAAACGACAAAGAGACATGGGGTGATGGGGCACGAGGCCGTGGAAAGTGCTGCCGGAGGCTGTGCGACCTGTTCAGTCCACCGCCAGGCACTTTAGTCGATGGTTGGTACATGCTTTGAGCTGTCTAGTACTTGGGCCGCTGTCAACGCTCCCCGAGTCTGAACCGGGGGCGTTTGAGATGGACGCCCCCGTGTAATAGTAGATAGAGACCCCCTCGATCGCGAAATGCCTCGTGGTCAGGAACGCCTCCCCCGATCTCTGGTGGCCCGATGGTAGAAGGGGGGCCCGGTCGTCGGGCATCTCCTGGTGCTTGGTTTTGCGCCAAACGCCATGGCGGGTGAGGCCGGTTGACAAAGGAGTTGGCGTTTCAAGATGTTTTCGACGACGTTGAAAGACGCGGGCGCTTTCGTGGTCCCCGGGGAATGGGCGGCCAAGCTATCGTCCTCGTGGCTTTCCCCTGTCTTCTTTGTCTGGCTTTCCACGGCTCCAACCTTGACAGACTGTCGGGCCTCAGCCTTGGAGTGCTATGAGGGGCATTCCGTTCAACTTTGGGTTGTCTAGTTTGGGTTTGTGCCGCTATTTTGCTCTAGACGAATCGGGAGACGGTTCTAGAAGCTGGGGGGAGGTAACTGAGGCTAGTTTGACAAGAGAACGGGCAGCTAGAATCACCATGCCAGGTTGGGCGATGCCATTTCTGTTTCTAGACGCTGGGCTGACCATGTCGGACAGATAGAAACAGATCAAAGGGACCGATTACTAGCGTACAAGAATCTGAGGCGTTAGTGAGAGCGGTGGGCAGTTACCCGGCGCCTCGGGCCAATGTAAGTGTCTGTCGTCGTCGTTTGGGATTCTCTTCTTGGTCGATGGGTTTCTGCTCTGGCCACAGCAGATCATGTCCAGACCGGTCTGCTTCTAGAGCGTGGCAACGTCTTCACCGAGCTGGTATGAGAAGAGCCATCACGTGTATACCACCAGACCACGGGTCATTTCATGTCGCTGATGATTTGCTCTGTCAGGCGAACAGACGGAGTGGTGATGAATGGATGAATGCAACGCATCATCTCGTGATAGTTCGTCCTCGCCTTGACCCACGTTGTCCGGAGTAAAGGCTCCAGAAAACACGTATTGGACAGGAGAACTGTTGGGCGAGACCTCACCAGGCTGGACGGTTGGAAGGATTGCAACGCCCGTATCACGGTCGATGTCAGGAATTCTGTCCGTCGAACCTACGTCAGCATCTGCGCGAGAGTGATGCTTCCCACCGCAAATCGTCGAACAGTTGAAGTAGATCACCCACGACAGCCGTTTGCTGGCATCCGAGACACGTGGATTGTTACACGCAGCAACAGAATGCTACTCTCCTTTCCCCTGAAAGCGTCTTCTCGCAGGACCGTCTTCCATGCTCCCAAGAAATGGTCTCGGGATCGCGCAGTAGCACCGTGGACCAAGCTTAGATATCCTTAAATGACTGGACACCTCCATAAAACGACACACAGCGATGCCCTGCCCCGTGTCGCGTGCGCGAAGATGAGGCGCTGGATCGGTGTAACCCGCACGCACGCCGCATCGGTGTGCCGCGTCCCTCCCCCTTTCCACTTGGGATGCTCTCGCGTCGCACTGAATCCTGCCCCTGGAACCGTTGCCGCTCACCGAGGCGTGGAAGGTGGCTGTTTGCTGCTTCAGCTACTGCCGTGGTTGCCAAACGGTCGTCCTGTACCACGCGTCCGATGGCATTCGGAAGGCGTCAGAAGCAGGGGGGGGGGAGATGTTGTGGTTTCCGAGGAAGGCATGGCTGCCGAGGGCTGTTGGTTCCTGGAACGAGGGAGGCTGCGGCTTCCCGAGATGCGGTCGCCGGAACCGCGACTTCCTTCGAGAGCTCTGCCGTACCCAATTCAAAGGCCGCTGCTTCCTTTCCATCTCCTGCTCAATGGCGCGCCAAGGCAGTCTGTGGTACCGTGGAAACGCCTTCCTGGCCAGATTTCACCTCGACCGAAGCCCAGACTCGCCCGCCCCTCGACATATAAAGTCCTTGCTGCCCGAGCATCTATCCCGACTCCGCACACATCGACGGTTCTTGGGCATCATTTTCGTATCCTTAACACCAGGTGACTGATCATCCACGCACCCTCCATCAAAGTATCATCATTCGCCGCCAAAGCCGGCCGTTATCCGAAATGGCTGCTCTCGCTCTCTTGACTCTTTCCCTGGCAGCATTCGGCGCTGCTACTCCTCTCGGGAACGTCGACGAGCCGCGAGCACCGACAGACAGCAACATCTTGGACACCCTGAACGTCGTCCCCTTCGCGGAGATCAAGGCCACTCAGTTTTCCGACCCCGGCGAAGGAAATCTCATGTCCACGATGATGATCCCGAACGTTGGGAAAAACTGGGCTTGTACCAAAGTAGGTTGACTCATTTCCTTTGACTCCCATTGCGTGGTTTCCGTCTCTCCGAATTACTAGCAGCTCGGTGCCCTCCAATTGTATCAGCTGAACACCGAGGCTACTGGGCGACGCTGGAGACCCCACCAGAAATTAACAAGCGAAAATAATCAAAATACTGACAGAGGTGCAGGAGCCCGGCCCTAACCCGCTCGACTGCCCGCCCCTCTTTGGCCAATGGAATACAGCAACTTTCCAGTCCCAGGAAGGCTTCATCAAAGTCCCCAGCAACTCCTGCCTCTCAATGTACCGCGACACCTGCGAGGCCATCATCTGCGCGCCGAAAGATGAGGTAGTGGTAGAGGCATCGCTGGCGGTGGGGCGCATGATGAATCCATGCCAGACAACGTGCGCTGTCAACGGGATGGGCGGCGTGTGGAAGAACGAGGACTCGTCTTTGTGGATTGAAGTCCGGCGGAAGCAGGCGTAGGGCGACCCTGCGCGGCGATGTGAGATGGTGGCCGGAGAGCGAGAAGGGAGGAAGGGCCCGAGGGAAGGCATCTATATAATATGCAAGCGGCCGTTTGGCAATCACTAGAGAGGGGGAAGTTGTCGTGTACACCTAAGAATCCCCTACAGAGTATTCGCAACAGAAGTAATTAGGCTCGGAACCTGTCGCTCATGGTTGCCACTGTGATTGAGTTAGTCATTGCCTTCGGAGCCCTTTCAAAGAACACAAGACCCATCATGTTGAAAGGGAGGGCGGAGGTTCAGACTTGAATTTTGCCAGGTCCTAAGGAATAAGACAAGCAACCTTCTCAGCGTCGAGGCTAGGAGATATTTGGTTTGCATCGGACGTCTGCACCGCTTCCCACAGGTTGCAACCCAGATATCAAAAAAGCCCCAAATGAAGATGCTGAGGATGGTCAAGTTGGTGTTCTCGTGGACAGTGGTGAGGTTGTGACGGAGAAGAGGTGAGTCGAGGTGAGGGACCCACTATCTCGGTGAGCAGGCCGGCTGGTGACCCCTGCTCGGGAACTACCGAATGGTGGGGTCTGACAGTAGGAGCTGAGAGTCTACATCAACATCAACAAACCGGGAGGTTGATTCCAAAATACCGACCCAAGTTGACAAACGAAGTAAAGAAAAAAACCCACAGAGTGAAGTGAAGCATCCTCATCCCACAATGGTTCGTCTTCCTCCACCCCGTCCTCCAATCGCCCCCAAGCTAACTCGACCGCCCAGAACAAGGACGCGAGCCACAACTACGTGCACATGCACCGCGCGCGCCACGCCGACCTGTTTGAGGACTTTTGCAAGGACAAGCTGCCGGACGACGAGGTGTACGTCCCGCCGCAGCACCAGCCGATCAACCCGGAGGACGAGGACGACGTGGTGCCGGACCAGCACGCGGCGTTCGGCATCACCAAGGCGACGCAGCGGCAGCGCGAGGCGGCGTGGAAGGACCTGGGGCTCGCGGGGCTGATGCACCGGGGCCCGAACGGGAGCAAGCACAACAGTGGCGGGAGCCGGATGCCGCGGTGAAGATGGCATGGCCGAGTATGGTTTGATGGTGGGAGTTTGGCGTTATGGGATACCCGAGTATTACTTTTGGGGGCGTGTGGCCGCTGCGCAACGACTCGTCCGCTCTACACGGCATGTCATAGGGGTTGCTCGCTCGTCGGAGACCATCAGTATAGACCGAAGCTTTATTCATCAACGAAGAGCACGCAGCTCTTTCGGCCGTCTCGATAACAAGCCCGTGGAATATGGCCATCCAAATGAACAAAGTAAACCATGCAAGAAGGACACGACGCCCGTTGTCGCCCTCGCCTGAACGCCGCCGCCGCCCATGCCCCAGAAACGCCGTCAATCACAGCCCCATTCTCTCCCCCCTCCATCGCGCTCGCGCCCAGGTTCAACGGCGGCCCTAGCTAGCTTTTACCCAGGTAGCCCTCCCTCTCGAGCACCTCGGCGCGGAACTTGACGAGGAAGACGGTCTTGCCGGGCCACATCTCGTTGTCGTCCTTGGTGGCGACGTTGTGGGCGCTGACGCGGGCGGGGAAGCCGGCGCCGTCGCAGACGCCCTCGACGATGCCGGCGACGAAGGCGGCGCAGTTGAGCTGGGACATTTCGCGGGGCACGCTGATGTAGGCGTTGACGAGGGGCTCGTTGTCGATGATCATGTACTCGTCGGGCTTGGCCGGGTCGGCGGACTTTTCGAGGCGGTCGGCCTGGCGGCCGAAGAGGTGCTGCCAGCAGGACTGCTTGATGAAGTGCAGCAGGGCGATGATGGTGAGGGGGCGGAGCTGGGTGCGCGGGGGCTCGCGGAAGAGGAGGAGGTCGAGGAGCTTGAGGCCGATCGAGTGGCCCTGGACGTTTAGGCTTGGGGGTGAGGGTTAGCTTTGGAGAAGCGCGTGCACTGGGTGGGAGAGGGGACAAGTACCGCTGCTCCAGCTCGGCGATTCCCTTGACGTTGCGCTGGGCGTACGACACCATCTCGCTGAAGAGGTAGGCGAAGCTGGACTGGCTGAGCTCCGACGTCTTGGTGCGGTTGAGGGGGCGGTGGTAGATTGTCTTTCCGTTGGAGGGGTAGCGCAGCCCGGGGGTCTCCTTGCCCGGGACGCTCTTTGTCGTTTGGAGGTTCGCCATCTTGTGTGTGAGAGGAGGGTGTGTGTTATGGTAGGGCGAGGTGTTGCATCGGGGGGGAGGAGTTGGCGAGCGAGGAGCTGTTCGAATTGGGCGGGCCGTGAAGGTGCGCGCGCGCAAAGGTGACGCTGGAAAGGCTGCAGGGCTCCGGGGGCGAGCTTTCGTGGCGGTCGAGCGCTGGGGATTGGGGAATTTGGGGCGTCAGCCTTATCGGCGATAACGATAAGAGCTCAGCACCACGGTTTGCACCAGACTTGGACCTTGATTTCCGAGATAAAATATTGACATGAATTGGAACGTGGATGGCTGTGCATAGTCCCATCTAATACCAGTCCCTCGAATTGCTTCAAACGCATTCTCTACTCTGGCCCTTTTAATCTTCCTCTACCCATTACGCTGGGCGTCCGATGCCCTGTCTATGAATGCTGTATATGTGAAGCCAATAAACATCCCTTCAAGTTACCAAGGTACATCGCAATCCAGTATTACGCAGCAGCCTTGGCATCACTGCTCTCGGCACCAACGCCCTTCTCTGCGGCACCGCCGAGGTAGTCCTCGGACTCGCCAATCAGCTTGCCGCCGGCGGCCCAGCGCGCCGTCCGGGCGTCGCGCTTCTCCTTGCACATGGCGTTCAAGGCGGGCCAGTAGACGGAGTGGTCGTACTCGAACTCGAGCTTGCCGTCGCTGAACTCGGTCCACAGCTGCTCCTCGGGGACGTACTGGCGCATGTCCTCGTTGAACTTGAGCTTGTCGCGGGTCATGGGGTCGATGAAGGGGGTGATGAGGCGGAAGAAGCCGTTGACGACCCAGGGGACTGTTGGCGGGGGTTAGGGACAGCCAGCAACCGGCGGCGAAGAGCAGACAGTCACACGAACGTACCGTTGATGATGAGGGCCTTGCCCAGGCGCTCGGGGTAGTGCGTCTGCAGGATGTGCAGGACCTCGCGGGCGAGGCCGAGGCCCGGGGCGGTGTTGGAGCGGCTCTTGGAGGTCTTGAAGTTGATGAGCAGGGCCAGCTTCTCCTGGCCGGCGGGCATGATCTCGATGACGCGCTCGAGCATGAAGACGAGGTGCTGGACCTGGCGCGGGGAGGGGTCGGTGTTCTGGCGGCCCGGGTTGAGGTAGTGGCAGGGGCGGCGCTCCTTGTCGAAGCCGAGGATGATCTGCTTGCCCGTCTCGTTCTCGGGCGAGATGTGGTCCGGGGTGAGGGCGTCGACGCCGTACTCGCGGCGCCAGGCGAGGGTCTCGAGCAGGCGCTTCTCGGCGTCCTTGGGGTCCCACTTGGTCGCGCGCAGGTAGCGGAGGAGGCACTCGCGCGTGAGCCACTGGCGCTCGGCGTCGACGAGGGGCCCGGACTTGTCGGCCGCGGAGGGGCACTTGACCTCGGTCCAGGAGCGGGCCTGCGCGAGGAGGGCGTCGTACTTGGACTGCTGGTCCGGGGTCAGGGCCGGCAGGGCCGGGGTGGAGGCGCTCGCAATGGGAGAGGCGATGGGCGTCTTGCGCGGGCCCTTTTCGGCGGCGGCGGCGGCGGCGGGCGTCTCCTCCGAGCCGGGGTAGGCCGGTGGTGGATCGGCGACGGTGGCCATGACGGCAACGGCACGGGGTGGCAAGCCGGGGAGGGGAGGATCGCTCGGGGGAACAGAGATCCGGAACTCTGGCCTCTTCTCTCTGAGTCTGTGAGGGGGGACGCGGACCGTGACTGATGTGTGACACTGGAAAGCGGCGGTATGTGCGGGGGGCGCGTGTGTTTGCGAGAATGTTGTCTTGAGCGTTCCGTGGAAAAAGGGGCGGACCGGCGGGGGGAGAATTGGGTTGAGAACTCTAGCGCCGGGTGTTTGGTTTGGTTTGGTTTTTTGGGGCGCCCACAGCCACACACCGCCAGTTATCAGCTTACGCGGTATTGATTGACGGCGGAATGGGTGAAATGAGATGAGCCCACGCCGGGAAGCTCAGTTCCGGCGGTAGTGTCAGCACCAAGCCCCCTCGGAGTCCCGCTGTGCCAACTCCTACCAGAAGCAGCATGGAGGATCACCGGGTGGGTTCACAGGTTGAGTTTATTCGTTGCGTTGGGTTGTATTGGAAACAAGCATTTCCGCCCAAAACTCACGAGCATCTCGCGTGCACCATACACATCCCTAGACACTTGTTACTAAGTAGGTAAGTTCAACAGTACATTGAGGCCGTTGGAGGATCTCTGAAGCCTTAGGTAAGCTCCGATGCAGTACAAAGCACGTGCTTAGGTAAGGCAGGCTGAGAAGGCCCCACTCTGCAGGTGCTCGGCAAACCCCGCGCTAGACCGGATGCAGTGGGCCCCGGTTCGACGTTGCAGCTGGCAGGTCTCCACTACGACCCCACACCTGGCTGCAGCTGCCTCGCTGGCCAATGACGCCGGCGGCGGGTTCTCTGCGCAAGTCCTCACTGGCCCAAGACGTGAAACTCGGATCTTCATCAACCTTCAAGACACCCGCAGCCCTTCCGACGACGGGCGAGAGCCCTTCCTGTCTCTCATCGAGTCATGGCCTGTCAGTGTCAAGTGCCCCCCCGACCAAGGGCCCCCAGGACTGCGAGTGTCATTCAAGTCCCCCATTCCAGACCGCATAGCATGCAGAGACGAACGCTCCCAAGCGCCGTGCGGCGCCCCGAACATGAGGTGGCCACGACGCCGACGGATGGCTGAAAGACAACCTCAAGACTCGCCCAGGACACGCCCTCGACCGATCGTTTGGAACGAAGAAGGCTTCTGCCGCTTCCGCGCCCGTCCCAACGATCACCGTCCGCCTTGGCCGTCGCGTGGCCACGAGTCTCCGCGCTGGCGCTGGCGCTGCAGATTGCTTCCACGCGCGCCATCCCCCGCCGGTCCCTCGGCCTTCCGTGTCCGTGGCTGATCACGCTGCCTCTGGAGTCTTCCCAGCTGCCCGGAACGCCATCCATCCGAGCCTGTGGCTGCAGCCGAGCGTCTGGCTTCTCTCCCTCCCGAACGCACCAGACTCCACCCCGTCCGTCCCCCCCTTCACTCGGTTCTTCGTTTCCGAGCCAAGGGCCATCCCTTCCAGCACGCCAGTCCAACAGTCCAACGCCCGCGCCGTCGTCCAGTCCAATCAGCCGCCCACAGCTTCTGCAGTCTGTTCAACCGCAAACCATGAACTCATCCCATCCGTGCGGGGATGGTCCGTCGTCCCAGATGCGACCTGCCTATCCGACCCCTTCGCAAACGTTCTTATCCCGCCCGTTGCCCAGTCCAGACAGGCCTCGACGTCTGGGGAGAGCCCTGCCACCTCTCGCCGGCTCCTGAACGGATCGTCGTCGCATCCACCCCCGCCACGAACGGCGCGGTTTGTCCTCGGGAATTTACGTGCCCATCAGTGATCGCCACGGCTCCCGGTATTGAAAAGCCTGCCGTAACCTCGCTGCGCATCTCGTCCGGATCGCCCGCCAGGATTAAGCTCTACGCTTCCGGATGTTTCACCCTCGCCGTCCCCTTCAGCTCTGCTTCTAGAGCTCTTAAAGATGGTCACCCTCCTCCCGTCTCTCTGGCCGTGTCCAGATCTCAAGAAGGTCTCTCTCCACACGCACGAGAGACTGTCTGGTTGGTTCAACATGCCGATTTCTACCTACCTTGTTCAGGCAGCCATCGTGGCCTTGCTCGTCATCTTTGGTGTCCACATGCAGACGACCGCGGCACAAGTCACGCCTTCGACATGCACCAATGTCGACCAGCCGAACCCGCTCTGGAGCCAGTACCCCAACAACGCAACGGGCGTCCTGAACCTGACCATGGCCATCATCCCGATCCCCATGACGATGGCCCGCCAGATGATTCCCCCTCAATACGGCATCTTGGAGAACGCCCTTCGAGCTGTGATGCCAGGCTTCCCCGCTGGCATGTACCCTGTTGTGGTCCAGGCTGGGCACGACCACGACATCCGGTTTCAAGACTTTGGCATTCCCGACTTCAGCGTAAGATCTCCCCGATGTGTCTCACCTGGCTGGGGATGCGGGCTGACATTTTGACTGCAGAAAGCTGGCTTTGAATTCCCGTTCCTGGATTTGCTGGGCGACGGCACTTCCACTTTCCGCTGGGCACCGGAGCAGCTCATCTCGGCCTCCAACCCTGCCGCCGTCGGCGGTTCCCAGGCCTATGGGACGGAGGTTCACGCCGCCACATTCGAGCCGGACTGTAACGCCTACGGCGCGCTCCCCCAGGGCGGCACATACTTCAACGGCTCTGCTGGCAACAGCTACATTTCTCTCGAGATGCAGCGTGCACCGGCGGACCAGCCGATCCCGTACACCCTGGCCATGTTCGACAGCATCATCAACCAGCCCATCTTCGCCAACGGGTCAACCTGCGATCAGCAAATCCGCATGGTGAAAGGCACACCATTGACAGAAGGCGCTTTCGAGCCGATACCTGTGCGCGGTGCCATCAAGTTCAACTTGGGTCCGTTCCGCACCGACGCGTCGTTTCCCGATGCCGCTGGCTTCCAGGCCGCTACGCCCTTCATTGAAAACAATTACCTTCCTTGCGAGATGTTTAGAGGATACAACCCGGTCAAGACCACTTGATACCCTTGTTTGACTGTTTAACGTGTGTATACATGGAGTTCGGGCATGTACACTTTGGAGTTTTGCCGCGACCAGATTTGAGAAGAGGGGATTGTTACGACCTCATGATGGCATGACGTTCATATAAATCCGGGAAGCAGTTCGCTTCCCATACACATAATACAAGAGCCAAGCCGCATGGCAGAGTCATTTTCAATCTCACCTACCTCCTGTCTAGCAATCACTTTGACTAACCACACAAACGTCATGCCAGTTAACTTGTTTGTCTAGAGAACCACCAGCTTGCATCCCCCAGCGCCGTCCATTTTCATTTGCGAAGACCGCAGCTGCGCTCTGGCTCTACGATCCCGCAGGCTCGGCCGTGTGAGCCCGTCTTCCAGCTCGCCGTCGAACGTCATCATACCCACCCACTCGTAGAATCGTGCGTACTCGTCCAGCGTACAGCCGTTCTCGTGTCTCCGTTTCGGTCCAGCCTCGAACCGCGGCCTCTGCATCCGCTCCCACTGCGCGCTACTTACCTCGAACGGCAGTTCCGCGCGGTCAGTAATCACTTTCGTCGCGTGCCTCTCGAGGATGGCTTCCCAGGCCTCCTTGCTGACGAGGACGTTGTTGAGGTAACTCCAGCTCGGGAGGCGCAGGATAAAGGACAGGTGACTTGCCAGCCGGGGGAGGGATATCAGAGGGCCCGATCGAGATGCAAAGACCGGATGGAGGTGAAGCTCCCCCGGGGCGTCGTGTAGGGGAAACTCGGGGACCGTCACTGGGGGTAAGGGGTTGAGCTCACCGAGGGCGAACTGTGGGATGCGATGCGCGGGGAGACGGCCGAGGTACAGGAACACGCTCCCCAGCATTCGTCTACGCTGCGTCTCGCCCATGGCCACGCAGCGCGTGAAGAACGGCAGGCCGAGGGAGGTCACGAACGTCAGGAACCGGAACATCTCGGGCCACACCGTCTCGCCGTCGTCGAACTTACCGGGGCGCTCCGGCTCGGGACGCATCAGCGCCATGTTGTGCCGCGCAAAGTCGTAGTCCGCCCCCGGCCGGACCGAGTCCCGCGCGGCCTGCCACCTGCGCTCGTCCTCCTGCCGGTGCAGGGACTCGAACGCCAGCGAGCGGGAGAGGGGCGGGAGGAGCGGGGCCGGGGCCGGGAAGCCGCGGCGGCGGAGGGGTTCCCGGCGGGAGACGGCGGCCTCGAAGCGGTGCCTCTCGCGCTTCTCTTTGGCGGCCAGGGTGTCGGCCGCGGAGAGCATCTCGGAGCGGAAGGCGTGGAGCTCGGTGTTGACCCAGAGGGCGTACTGCGCCCAGAGGACCTCGAAGGCGTCGAGGGTGGACTGGGTCTCGGATTCGATTTCCCGGAGGCGGCGGCGGAGGTCGCGCGTGGCGTCCCTGAAGGTTTGGGATCTCGGTCCGTCGGGCCCCGTTTCGGCGAGTGCCTGGCGGCGGAGGTTGGTGAAGGCGGCTTGGAGGCGGGTGTATTCGCCCTGCCAGAGGCGGGCGCGGCGGGCGTTGTTCCATTGCGTGGTGAAGCCGTGCGCCCTGGCGTCGTTGGGGGTCAGGGAGTGTTTTTTGTTTGCGGTCTGGAGAGGCGTGGCGTCGCCGCTGGCGAAGAGCGGGTGGAGGGGATCCTGGTAGAAGAGACGCCTGAAGAGCTCGAGGCGGAGAAACGATGCGAGGGCCTTGGTCTGGTACGTCTCGGAGCGGTGGGCGTATTCCTCTTGTGCCAGGGAGGGCCCGATACCGAGGGCGATGGTGGTGTCGTGCTGGGTGGTGAGGGCGGAGGAGAGGAGCTCGGCGGTGTTGCGCCTGGTCTGTTTCTCTTCTCGGCTTACCTTTTCGACATGGTCCCGGATGAGGAGGTCGATGGCCCTGAGGAGGTCGAGGAGGTCGCGGAAGCGGGCGAGCACGCGCGGGTTAGGCCTGGTTTTTGGTTGTTTGCCGTCGCCGTTGACGTACGGGTTGGGGAGTCTGTCCTTGAAGAGCCCGGCGTCGTAGTCTGCGAGGAAGGTCTCGACGCGGGAGCGGAACTGGCGGATGTGTTCGCGGGGTCCGCGGCGGGGGGCGTGGATTGTGGCGAGGGCGAGGTTCCGGGCGGGTAGGGGGACGAGGAGGGGGATGAACCAGGCGATGTTGCGGGCGATGGAGGATTCGACGGCGGGGGAGGACTGGATGAAGGTTAGTCTGTGGGTCGACTCGAGGTCTTGGAGGATCTTGTACTGCAGCTCGGGGGGCAGGGAGAGGAATGTGGAGGGCATTTTGGATGGTTGAGTTGGTGGTGAGATGGGAGAGATTACGGTCTGAGGGGTTTAATGTTGGATATGTAGATGTCAACTCTGTGGAGAAGTGATGGTTGCCTGATGAATAGAGACAACATGCGAGGTTTCTTTACTATTCTTGACCTAGAATACACACAAGATTGTCTAGTGTTGTGGTCTTTGTCTAAGCTGCGTTGAGCCCATGTTGGTCTTTTACAAGTTGGCTTAGTTCGTGTAAGTGAGGTTGACAATGATCTTTGTGAAGTGTCTTGAAAACAACATGACGATCTGGACTCTGGCTTCTACTCTTGCTTGGCTTACTGGATAGCTTGCTGGGCAGCATCAAAGCTGGGAAATTTCATCCCCGACTACCAGGGAGGCGTCGCTTCAACTTGCATGTTGAGAGGATGTGCGGCTTGGCGTTGGTTGCAAGATGCGAGGATCGTCACATTGCAAGCACCCCATGATCTCAGGTCAAGCATCACGACCAGGACGTTGGATTCCCACCAGACAACAAGTTGACAGCATTTAGAGCCTCATTAACTCATCTCAGCCGACGTTCTCATAAACATAAGATTGGTTCATGCAGGTTTAAGGTAAGGTGTCGGGAGCGGGAAGCCTGAGGGTGGATGCACGTGGGGAAGCAATTTATTTTCCCCAGAACAACTCTGCTTGGAGCTCTTGCAGAAGAAGGACGACAACTTGCATACGGACGAGAGGGACTTCGTCCCAGGGTGCGTCCAGGATGGCGACTGACGGATGGGTAGGGCGGCAAGTCGAGACGAAGGATCGACAAATAGGGCGCGTCAGAAGCACCACTTTGGACGGATTGAAAACGCAACCGGAAACACGCGACCAGGAGCTGCAACAGGGCTGGCGGCGGCTGGCCGGGGCCGCTTGGCGCTTTTGGGCGCCGTGAAACATCCAACAACACCGCCAAAACGTCGGCGACCACCCCAGAGACACGATCCCGGTCCTGAAACCTCAGCCTCAGACTCTGCTCCGAGACGGGACGGAGACGCCCAAAAACGGGACGTGGTAACGAAGGCAGAGACAGGATGAGGGCTGCAGCGTGCAAGTCTGTCCCTGACATGGTGCATTCAACAAAAGAAGGGGGACGTACCACGGCCATCGTGCCTCTGCTTCCTCCTCTCTTCTCCTCTTCTCCTTGGCGCTGGCGCATTGCTTGGTCCTCACTCATTGTCTTCGTTTGGTCGGTCTGGCATCGTGACCCCCTTTTTTTTTTAATTACACATTCGATAATTTTCGACATTCATTTTCTTAACCCAAGAAAGCGGTTGTTGATCCGACCCTGTTGTTGTTGTTGACAGCTGTTGCCCGAGATGGACATGTCGGACGCAAAGTACGAGAACCTCCACCTGGAGGACCACGACCGCGACGACCGGAGCAGCACCGAGGTCGAGGAGTCGCTGATGGGCGGCGGGGACGAGAAGGGCTACGCGAGGGACTTCCAGAGGCCGACGGCCGCCAAGCGGAGGAGGAACCGGTGTCTGAGCCTGCTCAACTCGTCGAGGTGGTTCGTCGACACGATACTGCTGCTCGTCATCCTGGGGCTGCTGGTGCGGGAGCAGATGAGCAAGCCGCCGGTGAACACGTGGGACTTTGGCGGCGACTTGACGGGCGTCAGCGGAAAGTGTGAGTTTGTTGTTGCTGTTGAGGAGAGAGCCAGACGGGGTTGCTGATATCCTGCTCGACCAGTCTCCCAGCAGATCAAGACGTTTGCGCCAGACTACGAGGGCAAGTACGCGCCCAACGACACGTCAAAGTTCTTCACGGATGAGGTGCTGAACAACTGGAACGAGCTCATGCCGAGTAAGTCTGCTGCTTCTCAGGGGGCGGACCAGATACTGACGGATCAAAGTTGGCATGGGATTCCAATGGGTCAATGACACGCACCGCTACCACGACCTGCCCACGCCCATCGTCTGGCCCGACAAGACCGTTTTCACTACTTCCATCACGCACCAGCTGCACTGCTTGGTAAGTGTTCTTGTCAATGCAACGAAGGCTCTTTCTAACCTGTCGTACAGTTCGCCGTCGTCCAGACGTACTCGGGCCTCACGTCCGGCCACGAGATCCCCGACGACCACCACTGGCACATGATTCACTGCTTCTCGTACCTGAGGCAGACCATCATGTGTAGCGCCGACATGGCGCTCGAGGGCCTGGAGACGACGTTCCCGGACCACAACGGTGGCTCCGACGGCTGGGATTCGAAGCATGGTGAGTTGACCCTGCGGTTAACCGACAGAAACATCCATATACTAACACCTTCACAGTGTGCAAGGACTATAACCAGGTCAAGAACTACTTGGAAAGCGTGAGGGCATACGACGATAGAGAGATCTTCTAAGCCAGCATTAGCCATGCATTCGAATGTACAAAAACTTGATCAAGCGCCGCATTCACCATGAGCCCCCCGCGACAAGTATCTGCCGTGCTCGTTCGCGGGCACCCTCGACCTGCGTCTCCTCGAATATGTCCATGTACTCGTAAAAGTGATGATCCGCCTCTCGCTCGCGGATATCCAGCCGCACCCTGAACTTCCGCAGGTACTCGTCCAGCCTGATCTCCGCCCGCTGCTCCTCCGGCGTGAGGAGCTCCCACTCGGGAATCCTGACGGCCGGCAGCGGCGTGCAGAGGGCGCACCCCTGGCCGACGTGGCAGTAGCACTCGTCCGGGTCCAGACGCCCGGGATGCCCGTAGCCCTCCCACCGCTGCCGGTCCATGCCCGGCCCCGTCCAGATCGACCGCTCGACGCGCCGGTCCGACCGCCAGACGCCCTGCCAGCTCGGCCGGCTCATGCCGAACACGCCGTCGATGGGGTACGGCCTGTACCGGATCTTGGAGCGCAGCGCCGCCCACGACAGCGGCGTCACGCAGACATCGTTCCACCGCCAGAGGGCCTCTCCGCGGTCGTCGGTCTGGACCCTCCACCCAAAATACCCGTCGTGGTTGACCTCGTAGACCCTGTACAGACAGCCCAGCACGGCCGACCGCACGGCGAGCTCCGGGAACACGCGGCGCTCCTCCTCGTCCAGGTCCCAGTTGCGCCGGCCGTCCGCGTCGGCGGGCCTGCTCGTCCAGGCGCGGACCTCGCCCGACAGGAACATGGGCGCGCGGGACGCCTTGACGCGGGAGACGGCGCGGTAGCTCGTCTTGAGGAAGCGCCGCCGGCGGCCCTCGGACATGTCGAGGAACTCGTCGAGGAACTTGAGCGGGAGGCTGCACAGCGCGTGGAAGAACTTGGACATCTCGAGCTCCGGGTGCGCCTCGCGCAGCGGCTGCTCGCGCCGGGGTCCGCCGGGCGGGGGGAAGCGGGCGCGCACCTCGTCGGCGCGGAAGACGGAGCAGCCGAGGTCGTCGAACTCGCCGCGGGAGAGGACGACAAAGCGGCGGCCGCGGTACGCCTCGAGGGCGGCGCGCTCGTCGTGCAGCTGGCCGCGGAGCGCGCGGTACTCGTCGTCCGGGCGGATGTGCCAGAGGGGGATGTCGGCGCGGGGCTGGTCCGGGAGGGGGTTGCGCTCCCACTGCAGGCCGACGGCGGCGGCGTTGCGGAGGAGATCGAGGCCCCCGTCGGCGAGGTGGTCGACGGCGCGGCACGTGTCCTCGCTGTCGAGGGCGGCGTCGACGTCGGCGACGAAGTCGTCGAGCATGGCGGCCACGGGCACGGCGTAGATGTTGAGGGTGGCCTTGAAGGCGCAAGTGATTTCGACAAAGTCTTCCTTGGACCAGCCGCCGAAGAGCGCCTCGGCGCGGGCGAGGCGCGTGGCCGGGGTCTCGCCCGCGGGGCTCTGGGCCATGCCCTCGACGAGGGTCGCGTCGCGGGTCTGCCACCGGGCGCCCCGGGGGAACAGGGGCCGCTGGTAGTCGGCGCGGCGGAGGAGCTCGAGGCGGAAGAAGGCGTGTTGGAGGCGGCCGCGGGTGTAGCTGTCGAGGGAGGAGATGCCCTCGTGGACGGGGCCGAGGTCTTTGGGGTCGAGCTTCGCGTGCCGGGCGTAGGCGTAGTGGAAGTTGTCCGGGTGCTCGGTGCCGATGTCCTTCTCGAGCCACGTCAAGGCGCCGAGGGGGTGCGGGAAGTTGGGGTCCGGGCTGGGGCAGTTGGCTTCCCAGGCGGCCTCCCACTCGCGCAGGCCGGCGAAGGACTTGGCGTCGGGGAGGGCGTCGGCGTTTCCTATGTGAGAGATTAGCCGGTCGACGATCTTGACGAGCTGGCAGAGGTCGGTGAGGCCCCAGTTGGCCCGGTTCCAGGGACTTGCCACGGTCTTGCTCGCGTAGTCCTGGTCGAAGGCTCGGCGGGCGGCCTTGGAGCTGCGCAGACGGCGGTCGACGCAGGATATGGCGTCGTGCCAGGCTTCGCGGGCGATGTGTTTCTGTAGGATGGTGAGTTTGTGTTGTTGGAAGACGGCCTTGAGGGTTGGGCTGGCAAGGGCGTAGTGCTCGGCCTCTGCGAGGGATCTGAAGGCGAGGAGTTCTTGGAGGAGGTCCTCTGAGGGCGTGGTGTCTGAGTCCATGGCTGGTTGCGTGGAGGTTTGTCAAGGGAGTCTAGCCAGCAGTGCAGGCAGGTTGTGAAAAGGGGCGGAGATCAAACTGTTGGGAAGTTGAGTATTAAACGGCGAATCGAGGAGAGGATGCGGTAAATAGGAGTGAGTCGCGTGGTTAGAGATGGCAGGCGAGTAGGAAACCTGGAATCAGTGAGAGACGGTCTAATGGAAGAGTTTGAGAAAGTTGAAGATCATGTTTTGAACTTCAGTGTCATCGCCAGGGCATTCTCGAAGATATAGCTGGCTGTCTGAAGCGTCAAGACGATCTGAACAATTCGTTGTGGCTTTGTTCAATAGTACTCTCTGAACAGCACTTTGTTCTCCAACAAGATCAATGTTTTTTCTGAAGTACAGTCACAAAGCACTAGCCTGAGTCTTTGAATTCGAGTTGTGCGAGTTGCTGTCCAACAACAAGGCCATTGTCAACCCCCCAGTACTTTCTACATCAGAATGGCCTTTGGAGCATCGAAAACGACCTCCACTAACTGAGGACTCGGCCAACGACGCAAAGATGATGCTGCTGATTTTGAAGCTCTTATATTGACACGCACGCAATAAGTTTGCATTGTCAATGTTCATCTTTTCACAGGCAGAACGAGACCAGCCCGGCGTCTCGCGCCTCTCTCGACAGATTTTGCATTCCGTGCCCTGACGCTCACATGAATCCCACAGCCAGGAAGAAGTGTCTTTATGTAGCCTTGCAATGTATCAAGCCAAGCTCTCGGCTGCTGTCAATATCACGAGTCTTTCTCATCCTCACCCAAACCCTCCCATGAATGCAATTCACTTACTGAATCAATGTGAAGGCCCATCTAGTAGTGGTTGTATGAAAATGAAGAACTGCACATCGATTTGTGGTCGACCAACGAAAAGTACTCAGCCCGTGGAGTGGGACCTCCCAGTCGCAATCCACCAAGTTCAAAAGTCTTTGAAGTATTTTTCCATGATGATGATAAATGACTAAAGACCCCGGTCATTCGGTAATGTGAACGTTACGGGCACAGCGAACGATATGCCTCTCTCTTGGGAGTACATTTTGACGTGACGGAGGGCCCAGCCAAATAAGTGTCTCCTCCCTCAAGAAGTAGGCATCAGAATTCAGGTACAAACTGCGTTCATTCCGAATACGAAAACGTGCTTTCCATCTATCTGACGGCAATAAGCTGAGTAAAGTGCGCTCTACGATAGAAGCTGGGGAAAGCTGCAGAAGAGCAAATCAAGGCTTCGTTTTTCATCGGCCTCAAGCGTCAAGTCTTCACAAAAGGTCCTTGCTTGACTGCAGCGAGTGACGTATCTGACTTTGGTCCCTGCCACAGAGACAAGACATGAACCCGAATACGGCGTCGACTACTTATCCAAAAGCAGGCCTAGGGGCCTGTAGAGCTGACTGCGGCACATCGTGGAGATGCGCCCCAAGCCGCCCCGGAATCCTTTGGCCTTGGCGAAGGGTCTCGTATTCGTATACAGCTGTACAAGACACAACCCACGATCTTGGGCATTGAGTAAGTTGTATTAAATCCAGCAGAAGTAATGTCCTGTTGAAGACATCCAGATTCCGCTTCGTCCTTACAACTCTCCAGAATCAAAAAATGTCTTCAGTTGCCCCCTTTCCCGTTACGGTACACCCGATTCCCGCCGATGTCTCGAACCTCGTCGCCTACGAAAGAGGAACATCAACTTGCAAAAACGCGCTCATCTTCATTGGGGGCCTGACGGAGGGCCCTCATACCAATGCCGGCGTCAGTGTGATTGTGGACAAGCTGGGAGGCTCCGGCTTTGGCGTGTGGGAGCTGCGGATGCGCAGCTCGTACACCGGGTTCGGGTACTCGAGTCTCTCCAACGACGTCCAAGACATCTCCGCTTTGGTTTCGTATCTTCGAAAACTCGGGAAAGAGAAGATTGTGGTCTTTGGAGCGTCTACGGGTAAGCAAGCTTCCTCGTGGCTGATGCGACGGCCACCGTTATGTTGACTGTCGGCTGGGGCGCAGGGTGCCAGGACTGTCTGTTATATGCCGACCACGACCAGACCAAGAGCGCTGCCGTCGACGGCTACATCCTGTTGAGTCCCGTCTCGGATCGGCAGGCGGCCGGGCTTTTGATGTCGCAGGAAGAGTATGAGACGAGCGTCGGGCACGCACAAGAGATGATTGCTCGGGGCGAGGAGAACGAGGCGATGCCGACGTCCTTGATACCGTTCATCTTTACGTCCCCGATCACGGCATATAGGTGGAACTCGCTTGGAGCCAAGGGGTGAGATGTGATGGTCCGCAACATGAAGATGCCGTTTGCTGACATTTCACGGGCTGCAGGGGCGACGACGACTACTTTTCCTCGGACCTGGATGATGCCACTGTCCAAGTTTGGCCGGGTCGACAAGCCGATACTGCTGTCTCCTGGAGAGCAAGACGAACTGGTCCTGCCGACCGTCGATAAGAAGGAGCTTTTGGGCCGTTGGATCAGGGCCTGTCCGGAGGGGACGGTCAGTGAGCTGTCTGGGCATGTCCCGGGGGCTGATCACACGGTTTCGCAGCCGGAGGCGCGGGAGTGGGTTGGAAATACGGTCAGGAGATTTCTCGAAACCTTGTGACATAGCGCTTGAAGACACATGTCCGACTTGAATAAAAAAGCATGAATGTAGGAGATTGTAGTCCCCGAACTTATCCTGGCCTTATAAATTTGCCGCGAGGTCACTACATGCACATGACTGATAAATACTTTTGTATTCCACTTAGATACTTCTATTACGGCTTTGCAGCGCCATGGACTGATCCAAATTCTATTAAACACTCTCGGCGTAGCCATCATCCTTGGCCGGCGCCTTCTTCTTCTCAAACAGCTTCTGCCCGACCTTGTCCGACAGCCGGTCCGCCTTGTCGCCCAGGAACGTCTTGAGGCAGCCGTACACGCCCGAGACGAGCCACAGGATGGCGTTGACGAGGTCGACCCAGACGGCCGTCTTCATCAGGCCGGTGCTGCTGCCCTTGTACTTGTCGTCGCCGTCGCGCTTGAGGAAGATGCCGGCGAAGATGCCAAAGACGACGATCCACATGATGAACAGGAAGAGATCCCAGGCGAAGGCGCGGTAGGTCTTGAAGATCTTGACGCGGCTGCCGATGAAGGGGAGGGCGCCGAGCGGGGTGGCGGCGACGAAGAGCACGGCGGAGAGGGCGGCGGCGCCGGCGACGGCGATGGCGAGGATCCACTCGGGCGAGAAGCCGTCGTCGGCGCGGTCCTCGGCGTGGACGCGGTTGCCGTAGAAGCCGCAGGCGATGAGGGCGAAGAGGAACTGCAGGCCGCGGCAGACGAGGCGGGGGACGACCTCGAAGGTCTTGAGCCAGGTCTTGCCGACGGTCTTGCCGGTCTCGGCGCCCTCGTTGAAGGCGTGGCGGCCGGCGCGGCGGCCGAGGTCGGACTTGTCGGCGGAGCGGAGCTCGGAGGCGGCGCCGGCGAGGCCCTGGGCGTTGCGGCCGAGTTCGATGACGGTCTGGCCGGCCTTGAGGGCGTTGCCGAGTTGACCCATCTTGGTGGTTTTGAGGGGGGGTATCTTGGAGTCTTGGGGGAATGAGAGATGAGATGCGCAAAGAAGAGAATGTCAATGCCGCGTGCCGATTAAGAGCGCTGGCACAAGTTGGGTTTCAAATCTCGACTATGGTGTTGATGCGAGAGCTTGGAGGTATAACAGACTGAGAGTGCGTGGAAATAATAAACTGACTAGCAGTGTTGGATGCAAAATGGCAAAAGAAAGAAAGACTCAGACTCAAGGAAAACGCAGACGTAAACCGGGACGATGATGATGAGGAGGAGGAGGCGGAGGATGAGAGGACTGATTCAGAGCAAGCAGACTATGAGAACTGCATGGCCACAACGTCTTCCTTAAAAGCCCCGTGGACAAAGCAGCATGAACAGCGCACACACACACATACAAACACCCAAACACACGTGTTGACGGGACAAAAGGGCTGAGTCGTCTCATCGACTGACGCCCAGCGGCCGATTACAGCGGCGACCCTTGGAGTTTCCATTCTCATGACGGGAAGCCGACAGCCAATCGAACCAGACTCAGCAGCGTCGGGCCCTGGGGGCAGGGGCCCCGGCCGCTGTCAGGCGTCTGACTTGGCGTCAGTCAGCCCCCAATCGTCTGTTGCTTGCCGCCCTGGCGGGACAGCGCTTAGCGAAACATGTGCGACGCCCGCCCAGTTGACTACGCGCTGTCAGCGTGAGTGGGACACTGACTTGGGCGTTTGTTTCGTCTTTTATTTCCGTCTCTGAAGATGAGAGGACTGGAAAAAGAATCAAGGACAGAGTGGGAGCTGCTGAAAGCCAGTTGTTGTGTGTCGCCTGGCCTGATGCTGCAGGGGTCAGTTAAAGGCCGTGGTGCATCCATTGGAGGTCCATCAACAAAGAGCCCATGATGCTATTCCTAGAAGAGCTTATTCCGCCATTTTCTTCTTTTTTCTTCAGGCAAGGTCTCGTCTCGCCGTCAAAAAGAACAACCGGCCGCTTCGGGGAATAGATCTTGCAGGACCGCCACGGCTGCCTTCTCCGCAGCTGGGACGCATGCAATGGGCTGAGGCCGCGGAGTACCACGATCTTCTCATCGTCGAGGGCGATTCCAGCTTGTAGACGTTACCGACTCGTCCACCAGCAGCACGCACTCAGCCCTCGGCCGACGATGCCTCCTGAGACGGCCTTGAGAGGGCGGCGAAGGCATTTCTCATGCCTCTCGGAAAGAATTTTGACCCGTCTGATAGAAGAACCCGTTTGTCGTCGCAGCTGTAATGCCATTTGAATCCTGTCCTCATTGCATGTCAACCCATGAACGGATGTTCGGCGATACTCATCCAGAAGCCCATCTCAAAGTCTCCGAATTCCAGCCACCCTACGGGTTTTAGTTGTCCTCTAAAGCGGTAGAAGCCAGGCTGTGTTCGCTGACAGAGGAGTCAACGTGAGCCTTTATGGTCTGATTTGAAATGAGACGGCCTACTAGGCTCTTAATCGCGGACGTCGCCTCGGAGAGACGGGCGTAGTTTGGGTCATTAAAGTGAACCGGTGTTCCCGTTTCGACCTCATCAACGAGGACGTTCAGGTCTTGAATCACTGCTGCAATTCTGGTACTACATTCTTGACTGATCAGCGACCGATTAAGCAGAGCGACATAGAAGACTCCGGCGGCCGCCAGCTCGTAGTATGCCAGCTGGCAGTGTCAGTACCGTTTACACGTTCAGTGATGTAAGTCCGCCTGCCCCCCAGCCCACGGAAACTCCCGAAAAGGAGAGCTGATTCCGAAGGAGGACGGACTCAACAGCAAGGTGCACCATCTCGGCCGAGACGGCGTTGAGTCCGGAGTCGGCGTCGTGCATGCGGCGCGTGAGCGCAAACAGTAGCAGAAACAAGACGGAGAAACAGGACGTGGAGATCGTTGAGCGCGTGCTGACATGAAGTTGCGCTCGATAGGCGTTTTGTCTTTGTAGGTTTTGAGGGTGGATTGTAGACGGGAACGCGGCGGCAACGGCATCCCAGAGCGCATCGGCGTGGATTTCGGTGGCCCTAAACAGAGTCAGCTGGGTGTCTTCGGGGGAGAAAACGACGGACCTCATTGCGCGGGTCTTTTCGTCGAAACGGTCCTCTTTGAAGGGCCAAAATGTCTTCTTCGAGTGAGGCACAGAGTGCGGACCACCGCGAGTCGCCCGTGTAGCTGGATCTAGCAGCAGAATCATCCGAGTAGAGCGCCTAAGGTGATCATGCCGTCTCGTTGTTACCTGGTAGGGCGGTCCATGTGTCCAAGGAGCAATGCTTGCGAAGGATCCTGGGCGGACGGCCGAGGAAGATGGAGAGGTTTTTGTCGGGCGGAGTAGGCGCGGGCAAAGGCTGCCCGTCTAAGATTTCGTAGAAATTCGGGGATCCTGCGTTTTGAGAGTTGAGGATCGGCTTCACCAGACATGACAATGCGCGTCAACGACAGGACGACTCAATCTGGTTCACGTTCACAGACGAATTGGGGATATGGTTCTCGTACGGCAGAAACAGCTGCAAATCATTCAGACAGCGGACCGACACAGCCCCAGGCAGTGGTCCGAGTACTGCATCGTCTTCCGCCGCACCACACGTCGCTGCTCAGCCGAGTGAGCCGCACGCCGGCAGCTCGCACCCGTCCAGGTCGACGACGGTGGTCCGCGTGACGGCCGCGAAGAAGAGGCCCAGCGCCTCCCGCCGGGGGCTGGCCGGGCCGAAGTGGCGCGCCCCTCGAAGTCGATTACGATCTCTGCGTCGTCGACAAGCACACTCTGGGCCGTCTGTGGTGAAGGGACCGACGAGGGCCAGGTTCACCCCAGGCGCCGACCAGCGCGAACCAGCGTGGGAGGTCGGCAGTGGCGGCGAGCTCCCACTATATTCCCACATGTCGAGGTGCACGCCGGACGCTGCTGACCCGGCAGGGACGGTCGCGGAGGCCCCGGCAGGAGACCGCGGCCTCCGGGTCCGCTTCTTGAACGGCCTGTCGCGGTAGGCGCAGCGGGAGGGCTGGTCTCTGCTCTCAGCCGGCAGCGCGCGCACGCCGGCCTCGCGTGGTCGCAGGCCAGCTTGGAGAGCCTGCACGGGTCGCGGGCTGCTATCTTGAGAGACATGCCAAGGCCCGAGGGGCTTGTTCACTGCATGTGTTCATGGGTGTGGAGGGGGAGGTGTTTCATCACGCGAGCCGCGAGCGGGTTGTCCGATGCAAAGTCTTTTGAGGAAAAGTGAAAAATATGGAGTTAATTCGTGGTCGTTGTCTGTCGGGTAAACTGAACGGGGCATCATGTAATTTCGGCAGACCGAACATCGCAATGTCTGTAAAGCACCGTGCAAAAAGCAAAAGTCAAGAGCAACAAGTCAACTATGCCAGTGGTTCGGTCATGAGAAGGCAGAATACCTTGTGCAAGAGTCATGCCAGGATGATCGCACTACCAGCAAACGAGGTCGAGGACGTTTGGAGCTGTGATGTGCACGTTTGACTCGCTCGGCATGCATGACCAACAGTTCTCTTGATTCACGACAGCGTTTCCTTCGACTAGAGATGAAAAGTCTGCATCCCGTGTTATAGTTTCTCGCCGCCTGACTGGACTGGACACCGGCCGGATGCTGCTTGGGCTGAAAGCGATCGTCCTGCAGTGAGCGAATTTCCATGATGCAAATTATCGTGGAATGATTTCAAGGTTGTTTATATTTTTGGGTCGTTGCTATTAGCTGCTGATCACTTACACCGGCGATCGCGGTGTTGGTGGGGAGGAGGGACAAAAGTTGCTTGCGATGAGGACCCGAAGACGAACGCAGCGGCGGTCGAACTGGGCGTTTTCATGGCATGTTCTCGAATGCCCTAGCTATTGTAAGCTTGTCTATTGCACCCGTCAACGACCCCGCTGCTCTCCCAGGAAAACAAAAATAAACATGGAGGAGACGAGCCAAATCTCCATAGAATTCTCCACGCTCCGTCCCAAGTTGACTGCCCCGGAGCCCTGCTCAGCAGAACGTCCGAACGGCAGCTCCAGGTGCCATCAGACCACACACACACACACACAGGACGGGGCGGCGAATGGGAGAACGCCTCCTTCATCAGCCTCTCAGCTAGGGGTAAATACGCACCGAAAACACTGTTGACTTGTCTGGGCCGTCATGCTCCCGTGGTATTAGCGCGGTCGATCAGGAGGAGCGCACGACTCATTGGGGCTGTCGCACTCGAGCTTGCCGTCAGCCCAGCGCGCTTGTCGGTTCGGCCGCCGGAAAAGCACTCCGGAGGCTCTCTCGGAGGTTAAGCGACTCCCACACCCCCTGACTCGGCTATTAATAGTTAAGGTTTCCTTCGGCGAGATCGAGGGCAGTCGGTTTCGCATAGAGTGACGGCAAGCGTGCTGTTGCCTCCCACCGATAGACTGCCAACCAAGGGTGATTTGAGTCAGTGATAGAGTATTTTTCACATTCTGAGAGCCAAAGGGACAGATCAAATGGGATGCTACGTTACCCCCCTTAATCTAGCGTCTTGCCTCTCGGGACCCTCTGCTCTAAATAGGGGACGTGGGGCGTCGTTTGTGTGTGACACCACAGCCCGCCTCTGCCCTGTGTTAGGGCCGTGGTGCGGCGCGTGCGGTGCGGCCTAACAGGCGGGATGCGAGAAGCCGCCTTCCCGTGCGCTGTGCTGGGGCAGTGCACGGTACGTAGCCTGCTTAAGTAAGGAGCAGTACATTAGGTAATGTACCTTACAGCCGCGAGATTGGGGCGCAGCTTCCCGGCAGCGCCACGCCGAACCAACCACCCGACAGCGAGCGGGGCTCAATGGAGACGCGGACCAATCGGCGGCGCTGCGGCCTCCGGTGCCCGAGGCCGCCGCCGTCCAAAGACTCACGAAAGAGAAAAGATTCTCTGGGACTGGGAGGCAAACGGGAGGGTCGTGTGGCTGGGCGGCACGCGGCGTCTCCATCAAACAGCCGCTGCGCAAGGTGAGGTAGTATGGCAAATGGCACTCGTATTTGTCCGGCGCTCCACTGCTGAGGCCCATGATGTCAATCGCGCCCCGCATATCCGGACCCCTGGTCGGCATTACGAGAAGATTTTCGTCCCGGCAGTGCGCCCTCATGGCACTGCACCCTCGCCGCAAGGTAGGGTGAGGCTCGGTGCCTGCGGTAGATTACGAGGTGTCCTGCTGCCGTCGCCGTGGCATATAAGGGCCCGACGATGCCGCCCCAACTGCAGCAGAAGAAGATGTTCATCCTCATCACACTCACCACCATCCACATCTCCAACTATCAATCATATTAGATAATTAATCTACCGACCACTCCAGTCTTTTCAGAACAACCACCACCACCACCACCGCCATCATGCAGTTCAAGACCTTCGCCGCCCTCTCCTCCCTCGCCGCCGCCGTCTCCGGCCTGCCGACCTTCGCCGCCACCAACGGCACCACCAACGGCACCGCCCCGGCGCTGCCCGCCGACGCCAAGTTCCAGCTGATGGCCCTCCGCTCCGCGTCCGAGGTGCACTTCTCGCGCTTCCAGGCCGCCAAGAGCTCCATCTTCCTGCAGCTGCCCTCACAGAACGCCACCTGCGACGCCGAGGACACGGGCGCCGCCACCTTCTACCTCCAGGACGGCGGCCTCTACCTGTACGCCGCCTCCGCGACGCCCCAGCAGCTCTACGCCGACCGCTCCGGCATGGGCCAGGGCAAGCTCGGCTACACCACCGGCGCCCAGCCCGCGCCGCGCAACGCCGAGCGCACCGGCTGGGCCGTCGACGCCGTCGGCGACCTGACCCTCGACGGCGCCGGCTTCCTCGCCTGCCCCGACAGCATCGAGGGCTCGTGGAGCGTGTGGGTGTCCGCCGGCGTCTCCCAGCCCGCCGGCAACAGCGACTGCCTCGGCGTCTCGGTCCACGCCGTCGAGGTGGCCGAGCCCAACAGCTGCTCCTACACCTCCTAAGCGGTTCCCTCGCTCCTTTCGTTTGGTTTTCGGACAGCATTTTCTCTCGGCATTAGATTGGCACTGGTAAAACGGCATCGGGACGACTCGGGATATCCTATAGAATGGCGCGTTCTTGTATTTATGGCATCAGCATACCCGTGACGACATGAGGGGCTGTACATCGCGACAAGCGAACACGATTTATCTTCTGTGCATGAATTAATATCTTTTTTCAACTTGCTTGATCTTTGCCCTGTGTGACCTTTGTGACTACCGTATCAACTTTACCGGATGTCGACCAATATTGGAGAGTCACCAACACCTAACCCTCCACCTTGGCAATCCCCTCGACGTCCGCCTCCAGCTTCGCCCTGTTAAACTCCGGGTCGTTCGTCGGCAGCTCCACGCGCCACTGCGAGATCTGGGCGGCGCCAATGTCGACGTCGCCGTCCGTGCCGAGCGCCAGGATGTGGCCGCCGCGCGTGCGGTCCTCGGTCATGAAGTGCAGGTGGTCGCCGGCGACGCTGATGCCCTGGGTGTACTCGGGCGACCGGAAGCCGACGACGGTGCCGCGCACGGGGTCGGCGAAGGTGTGCGAGGCCTGGTTGCGGCCGACCTCGCGCATGCTCTCGCCGGGCGTCTTCTGGCCGCCGGCCGTGCGCACCGTCACGTTCCGGAAGACGCCGTCGATGCGCACGGCGAGGAAGAAGTTGCGCGAGTCCGGGAAGTCGGCCGACAGGTGGGCGAACAGGCCGGCCTTGTCGTCGAAGGCGGCGCGGACGGTCGCCGTGGGCCGGAAGCGCGTGACCATGGCGAAGGGCGCGACGGCGTCGCTGGCCGGGCTGGTGTCGACCTCGCTGACGGTGCCGTCCGACTTCATCTGGTACAGCTTGCCGTCGAGCACAATCATCTCGCCAAACATGTAGCGGAAGGTGCCGAGGCCGTGGTCGCCGTGCTCGACGAGCTTGGAGACGGGCAGGCCGGTGGACGCGATGCCGTCCATCAGCGCCGAGATGATGGAGTACTGGTAGATTTCGTTGGCCGCCATGGTGGTGATGGTGGTGATGGTGGTGAGGTGCAACGAGGAGCGAGATGACACGGATTGGAGGCTCAAAGAGGCTCAAAGGCTTAAAGGCTTTAATGACCAGCCAAGGAATGCCGAGACCGGAGCAAACTCCGAGCGCAGGGTGGTGAGGTTCTCTTAACCTGTGGGATCGCCACGGCAGTCTGCAAGAAGCTGACGGGCCGAGACGGGTCAAAAGAGGCTTCCCTCTCACCTGCATCTGCATCTGCATCTGCGTCGGGTTGAGTCATCCGCCATCCGCCCGCGCTTGGTCCCACTGCGGACGCTGACGTCAGTCTGGCGCGCGGCATCGTCGGCACGGCTCGAGAGCGAGAGCGGAAGCTGCCCGCTGGGGGAACTTTACGATATCTTTCTCCACTCGCGCCGACGCATCGTGAGATCCGTCCGTCATCCCATTCCAGACCCCCTGGCACATCGTCCCCGGGTCTCACTTCCTGGTCTCACTTCCTTCGATGCAAACGGCCTAGCTGCGTCCGCCCCTGTTGCTGGCTCAACCGCGCAAGAATATCAGTTCTTTTCGGTCCTCTTTCGACCCGGTCGCCCTCGCCCGTCTGTCGCAGCCTGCGAGATAATAATCTACACCGTCACCATGTCCACAGAAACCGTCGACGTCGTGATAGACTCCCTCATCGCCGCCGGCGTGAGGCATATCTTCGGCGTGCCCGGCGCCAAGATCGACTCCGTCTTCAACGCCCTCATCGACCGCCCCGAGATCAAGCTCGTCGTCTGCCGCCATGAGCAGAACGCCGCCTTCATCGCCGGCGCCGTCGGCAAGATCACCGGCCGCCCCGGCGTCTGCATCGCCACCTCCGGCCCGGGCACGAGCAACCTCGTCACCGGCCTCGTCACCGCCAACGACGAGGGCGCCCCCGTCGTCGCCCTCGTCGGCGACGTCAAGCGCGTCCAGGCCGCCAAGCGGACGCACCAGAGCCTGCGCGCCGTCCAGCTGCTGGAGCCCGTCACCAAGAAGGCCACCGGCGCCGTCCACCCGGACCAGATCGCCGAGATTCTGCTCGACGCCTTCCGCACCGCCACCGCCTACCCCCAGGGCGCCACCGCCGTGAGCCTGCCCATCGACATCATGACCGCCGGCACAAAGACCGCCATCCCCGCCCTGCCCGCCGCCGCCTTCGTGCCGCCCGAGTACGGCACCTCGCCGTCCGCGTCGCTGAGCCGCGCCGCCTCCATGATCCAGAACGCCACGTTCCCCGTGCTGTTCCTCGGCGCCAGGGCCGCCACCCCCGAGGCCGTCGAGGCCGTCCACGGCTTCCTGCGGAAGCACCCCATCCCCGTCGTCGAGACCTTCCAGGCCGCCGGCTCCATCAGCCAGGAGCTCGCCCACCTCTTCTACGGCCGTATCGGCCTCTTCCGCAACCAGCCCGGCGACAAGCTCCTCGCCCTCGCCGACCTCGTCATCGTCGCCGGCTACGACCAGTCCGAGTACGACGCCGACGCCTGGCACAAGAACAACAAGACCCTCGACATCCTCCACCTCGACTGGATCCCCGCCGACTACGGCGCCTTCTACAACCCGCGCCTCGAGCTCGTCGGCTCCATCGCCGCCAACGTCAAGGCCCTCATGAACATCCTCGCCACCGTCTCCCGCCCGCAGGAGCTCGACGCGGCCCGCGACATCTTCGCCGAGTTCCACGCCTGGGAGCAGAGCCCGCAGGCCCTCGGCCAGACGCCCGCCGACGGGCCCGTCCACCCGCTCCACTTCATCAAGCTCATGCAGGCCCTCCTCCCGCCGTCGCCCACCGTCGCCTCCGACGTCGGCAGCATGTACATCTGGCTCTCGCGCTTCTACTTTGCCTACAGCCCCAAGTCGTTCCTCGTCTCCAACGTGCAGCAGACGCTCGGCGTCGCGCTGCCGTGGGCCATCGGCGCCTCGCTGGCCCAGGACCCGCCGTGCTCGCGCAAGGTCGTCTCCGTCAGCGGCGACGGCGGCTTCCTGTACAGCGGGCAGGAGCTGGTCACGGCCGTGCAGCAGGGGTGCAACATCACGCACTTTGTGTGGAACGACGGGAGGTACAACATGGTGGAGTTCCAGGAGGTCGACAAGTACGGCCGCAGCTCGGGCGTCGAGCTGGGCGGCGTCGACTTCGTGCGCTACGCCGAGGCCTTTGGCGCCCGGGGCCTGCGCGTGACGCGCTCGTCGGAGCTCGAGGGCGTCATGAGGGAGGCGCTGAGCCACGAGGGGGTGTGCGTCGTGGACGTTGAGATTGATTACTCGCACAACCACGAGCTGATGAAGAACGTGATTCAGGACACGATTGCTTAGACGCGATTGGCGAACACGCAGTGGTAGGAGGTAGGGTTAGACGTGTGTCTGCATTTTTTTAAACCGCCAAGAAAAGTTTAATGGGATACAATGGGCTCGCGTACAAGTCGGTACTTGCTGTGGTGAATCATTCGTCTGATGGGGGGTGGGATGTTTGAATAAGGGGGTTGGCTCTGATGTCTGAGCTGCGTGGTCTCGCAATGCAGTCCTGGCCGGTTGCATGAACACGCTTAGAGCGCTGACCTGTTGTCTGGGAAAAGGTGTCGATGCACATTAGGTTGCTAAAGGGTCAACTGCCTGAATAGGAGGATCTGAAAGTCAAGACGCAAGGTTCCCCGTTTCTTGGACCTTTTGTCAGCCTAAGAAATATTTAAAACCGCGGTCTTTGCTCATAAGCTTAATTCGATCAATAGACTCATTTACCATCATCTAATTGGTTTCAACTATGAACGTGTCACACAATACTACCGGGGCTCTTCTGCAAGCTTGATATGTAGACCCGGATTGGCCAAGGTTGGAAGTGTTCGTCAGCTATTGGCGGCGAACACAGGCTGACATGAAGTGAACCCGCATCGTTGAATCCTTCGGTGCTGACTCAACTTTCAACTACATATCTCAGCAACGCTGTCCAATGTCTGGTCTGGTGTATGTGTTGATCTCGAGGACATCTACACTCAAGTCACTAATTGGATGTAAGGGATAGATGGCTGGGTGGTCTCAATTTGACCGTTCCTCAACTGCAAAGACCACCCACCACAACTGCTACTCGGCAAGCCAATAAGGAGGGAAAAGCTTTATTTATTATTTGGTTCACTTTGCACAACTATCAATAGCCGCGTTTCCACCTTTGGGGTCACCTCCGCCAATTCTCAGCCCCCATACGGGCCGCACAGATGCGGATGCTATTTCGACCGCCGCGGCGGAACTTAATCACCAAACCCGACTGGGGCAAAACACGAGCACTCCAGCCTGCATGGGCTCGGCAATCAGAGGCATATGCAAGGGTGTCTTGGAAGCTGGAGACCAGAGACAGCGGAATTCGGCCATTGGGCTACGACCTCGGGTGCCATCGAAGCGCCGACAACCGACCGGATTTATAAGCCAAGCTCACCATGTCGCAATCGCGCGTACCCCGCGTTTTCCTCTGGAGGGGTGTCCCCCTCTTGTGGAATATCCATCACGACATTGATTCTGCGATGGTGCCACTTCTTATCTCATAGTGTCATTGGTAATCATTTACTCAACCTCGATCCTTAAAACGGTGAACCTCCTCACTGCCGATTCGCGACAGTAAGACTCGACACAACGCTAGACAAGCAAATTCATAGTCCGAAACAGCCCGTCGTTGTGAACACCATCTCAAGAGAACCTCACTCAGTAAACCCCGCAATGTCGACCGCTCCCAAGATCAAGCTGTACACCAACCACGGCTGCCCATGTAAGTGACCACCACCGCAGCAGTCCTCATCCCCGTCTCGCTCGTATAAACCTCCCTTTCTCGCGTGCCTGGCCCAGTGCCACGTGCAGAAATAAGCATGACCGGCCCAGGGAGCACGACGATGACCGCAAGCTGACTCGAGTGCCATTCCTCCTCCCTCAGGGGCCCACCGTGCGCACATCGCCCTGATCGAGCTCGGGCTCCCCTACGAGGAGGAGATCATCGACCTCTCAGTCCCGCGCACGCAGGAGTACCTCAAGGTCAACCCGCGCGGGCTGGTGCCGTCGCTGTCGTACGACGGCGAGATCATCACCGAGTCGGCCGTCGTGGCCCAGTTCCTCGCCGACGCGCACCCGTCGCACCTGCTGCCGGCCACCGGCTCCAAGGACGGCGCCCTCCGCCGCGCGCGCGTCAACTTCTTCGTCGACGCCTACTTTAGCAAGGCCAACTCCAACATCTTCAAGATCTACTCGGCCAAGAACGAGGCCGAGGTGCAGGCGGCCGCTGACAACTTTGTCGAGGTCGTCGCCAAGGAGATTGAGCCGCTGCTGAAGGACGCCGCGCCCTACTTCGGCGGCAGCGCGAAGCCAACTCTGGTCGAGGTAAGTTTGAGGTTGTCTGCCATGCCGGAAAAAAATACCCCGATGATTGTGTGCAGGGGATATATCAATCCGAGCATCGGGGAAACTATCCCGTTATAGAAGATATGCTAATGGTTCGACCCAGGTCCTGACTGGATCCTTCACACTCCGCCTCTTCTCCTTCGCCAAGCATGGCCTGCTCCCAGAGGGCATCCTGAGCACCCTGGAGCAGAGGACCCCTTATTTCTACAAGTGGGCTCAGGCCGTCAACAAGACCCCCAGCGTCACGCACATCTACGACGAGGATAACGTGGTGGAGAAGACAAAATTCAGAATCGCCAACCTGCGAGCGGCTGCCAGGAACTAAGCTTTTGCGCTGAAGATGCGAGAGTAAAGGCACTATTGTGAGTGTGAGTGTGTGTGTATATGGGAAGCCGGGAAGTATAACAGATACAAGGTTATCAAGGTTACAATTTTACTTTCGTTCATCACCCGACTTTGAGTTGTCAGCACATGGTCCACGACCGAGAAATGGCCGATTTTTTCCACCGGTGCGGCGTGGTTGGCTGGATCTCGGATCTGGTGAGGATGGCGGTCTGCTCGTATAAGTGGCTGTCGCCCTCAAAATGTCGTGTGGGTTGCGTCGATCTCGCCCTCTAGATCAACTTGCCATCGAGTGAGATGTGGTCCGTCGAGGGAATATCCCGAGCATTATACGTCTGTGCCCCGGGTGCTCTGACCAACTGTTGGATATTTTCTGCTCGATGGTTTTTACCATGGTTGATGGGCCGATAATGTCCCGTTGCCTTTGTCATGGCTTAGTCTTATGCTGGGAATAGTATCCAAGAACGAGTGTTTTGGGAGGGGGGAATGATATGGTGTGACGGGTCGTTCTGGAAATCTTGCGACCCCGAGATCTGGCGTGCGAACTATGCTCACAGCGATCGTTCCGGTACGTCTATTCCAGAACACGCGGGCGCCGAGTTGATCGCGTCGCAAGTTCACGTCGGCTTCATCACGTCCGTCGGAGTTGTCCACCGAAGGCGCTGCCTCGAGACGGAGTCTTGGCCGCCCGCCGCGTACACGCGGCAATCGTCTCGGGCGCTGCACGAGACCAACCCCGAAAATCACGACAATGCTCTGGATCATCGATCTCGTCAGCAACGACAAATACGCGGCGGCGGCCTTGGCCTTCCAGAAGAATAAGCACGGGACGAAGTCCGGGTGCCCGGAAACCCTGCTCAAAGTGTCCCTGCGTGAGTTGAGTTCGTCGGGTCGCCCATCCAAGAGCCTGTTCCTGGGGGATGTTCCTGGAGTCTAGTACGCCTTGGCACGAAGTGGAAGTGAAGCGGAGGGGAGATGAGCAGTCGGGCTCTCAGGGACTCCATTTGTCCGATGGTGCAAGTCGGAGAGGGGCAGAGATGCTGCAGACACAATATGCGGCAGCCCGAGTGAGAACACTAACAAGTAGGGCAACTACGGTTGGGATGTGTCAGGTTTCGGCCTCGTTAGAAACGGCTCCTGAGAGGGTGGAGGGCTGGTCGAGAACAGACAACGACCACTGAGAGAGGAGGAGGAGGGCGGAAGGGATGGCGGAGTCTAAATAGAGTTTCTGCTTAGACCGCAGCAAGACACAGACGCCCCGCTTACATACCGCAAGCCAAGTTCAAGGCCATAGGCGTTATGCGGGCGGAGGAACTAGATGCTCCAGCTAGACCCGTGGTGGGCTTGGCAGCCCTTCTCGAAGCCGCTCCCGAAACACCAAGTGTGAAACATCACAGCGTTGACCCCGGAGCATCATCCGGATGGGGACAAGGATAGCGAGCGGGGAAGCTGGGCCGGGACCAGAAACCCGAAGCCTATGCCCTCCTCCCCAAACACAAGACAACAACGAGGCAGCATCTCTGTGGTGAGAATGACGGGCACGCACGGTTCGCTTGGGATGGGGCTTGCCGCATGTCTTGATCGGCCCAGCAGACGAAAGGGACTGGTTCCCGTGAAACATGACAACCGACACCATGGCTGCTGCATCTCCCGCTAGCATCGCACGTCCGAACTCTAAAGTCCCTCCTCCCATTGGCGATGGGCGACTCGGGCTTCCAGGCCGAAGTGATATGCGGCAAGTGGCAAGGGGACTATCATGCGGCTATGCTCGAGTGGCCATCCAGCTCTGCTCTGGAGGAGGGCGGCACGAATCACACAGCACACCACATTGCCGGCGCACAGAGGCACACGCACACACACATACACCACAGCTTTCTCGAGTTTCCATCCCATCCCGTCCCATGACTCCAAACCCCCAAATTCCCGGTCATGAAGGTGCCTGGATGAAGAATGGAACATTGAAAAGCCAGTGCCAGCGAGGAAGGGAGCTTTGTCCCTCCCTAACCCCCCCCCCCCCTGGGTCAAACTGGCATCTGAAGCAAAGACCAGTTATCCTTGATGTGTCAAGGCTCGATGCGGCGAACGGTCTCCCGGCAGAACGGAGAGGGCTGATAACGACGTTTCCTCCCACTTTCTCCACCTGAGGTGCCTTGTCACGTCCCACATCCATCGTTGAGTTGAACCTTTGGAAGAATTCACGGGGGTTCAAGTTACATGCCGCCCGGAGCGGCGACTTGGCGACTTATAGCTCCCTTGCGCGAACATCGCACCGAAGCATCTGGGGACCGGACTCGGAGGTCCCACGGTCGATTGGAGTTACATGGAGTCGTGAGCGGTGGGTGGCGACGGCGGATCAGGACGGAGTCAAGATGCGGCTCTCCACGTCTGCGGCGGCCTCGCGGGGCTTGATGTGGATAATGCTGGCTCTCTCGATGTTTGGGATTGTCGCGGCGGACTGGCAGAATGTGCGGTTGGTCGAGAGACAGCTACCGGACCTGAGCAATATCTCAGCATGCGGGGTGAGTGGTTATCATTTCGTATCTACCTATATGGCGAGACATCCGCTGAATTCTATCCCAGGTGAACTGCCTCGTTCAGGGCATCACTGGTGTCGGCTGCGGCCTGACAAACACGACATGCTCATGCGCCAGCTCTCAGCTTGGACAAATAACCGCCGCATGTGTGATTGCGAACTGCACAATGCAGGATTCTCTCGGTATGCAGCCCCATGCTAAACGGGCAAGGCGGAGCAGTACTGACGGCACGTAGACCTCGCGAAGCTCCAGGCAACTCAATGCAGTCTACCTCACGAGTCGCAGACGACTAAAATGCTTGCCATCATGGTCACGGTCTACGTGACTGCGGTCATTGCCATCGGGCTGCGTCTCGTCGCAAAGAGCTTTGCCAAAACATGGAACATAGACGATGCGTTGATAATCTCTGCGATTGTAAGTGTCGGTGCTGTTGGATATGCCCGGGGCCTCTTACTGACTGCCGAGCCAGGTCATTGCTATCGCGCCGTTTTCATTCGTGATTCTGAGTAAGTGGTCATTGTAGTAGATAGATCCTCAGACAGCTGACATTTTGAAGTGGGAACGAAGGGCTTTGGAACGCACCTCTACGACCTACAGCCGGGAGACTTGCTGGAGATTTTACGTTTGCGTGAGTAAACCAAAACTCGCGTGGATATGCTCAGCTAACACAGTTGCCCAGTGTATGCCGCCGAGATCGTATATGTCTTCGTTCTTCTCTTCGCGAAGCTTTCTTTGGTCGTATTTTACCTGCGCATCTTCACCGTACTAAAGTTCCGCATAGCTGCGTATTCATTGATGGGGTTCCTGGTCATCGGCCAAGTCATTATCGGATTCCTCACGATATTCTCCTGCCATCCGATCGAACTGTTCTGGAACAAGGACATCCATACCGGCGGATGCCTGGACATTAACCAACTAGCCTACGCCAACTCTGCCCTCGCGATCCTTCAAGATCTAATCATTCTCGCCCTGCCCATCGCGATGCTACCCGGTCTGCAGATGAACCGCAATAAGAAAATCTCCGTCGCCATCATCTTCCTCCTCGGTTCAGTGGGGTTCATATCCACCATCATTCGCCTCCAGGTCCTGGCTGTATTCGGCAACTCTATCGACCCGACATGGGACTACGTACCGGTGGTATGGTGGACGACTATTGAGCTCGGCGTAGTCATCGTCTGCGCATGCCTACCGATGATCCGCAATCTCGTGGAAAAAGTATTTCCCGGGATCAAACTCTTCAAGTGGACTTCGCCGAAGCCTTCGAAAGACAGTCTCGGGTCCTCGACGGACGACAAATCCTTCAAGTTGGGGCGATATCAAATGTTTGGCCGGAGCCACAGCCCCCCGCAATTCAGCGACAACTATGTGCGCGACCACATCGGAACACCACAATCAAAAGTCGGCCAGCCGCCCCCGTCCAACAAGTATCGCGACATGTACGCATACGGCGGGTCAAAACCAAAAGTCCTCGAGCCTCCCATCTCGCCGCCTCAGCCGTACGAACTCTCTTGGAGGTCCACGAATCCGTACGGCATACCGGAAGATAATCCATACGCAGTAGGAAAGACCAACTACAGCCTCGAGATTGAGATGCTGGAAAGGAAAGAGAGAAATTTCGACGGAAAGGGGCAGAGGTGTTCGCATTGCGGCGGGCGGCGCTGTGAGGATGTATGAAACTCAAATAGTGATACCTGTAACAACAATTTCCTAGTTAATTTAATAGATACTAAGCTCTTACTCCCTCCACATCATAGAGTCCCCGTAGATCACCTTGTTCGTGCCTAGAAGTAGTCACCGGTCGACGAAGGCTATCAATTGCGGGTGCGATGGCGAGTGGATCCGAATAGGCCCACTTTTACCGATAGGATGCCGCCGGCACGCCCGGAGCAATCCGGCATATCAATCCGATCTCGGTGATAAGACCCTATGTCATGGTTCACAAGCTGAAGATAAGACGCAGAAGAATGTGGCTGGCTACGTTCATCTCCAAAGATGCCAGCTCAATTTGATAACAGAAAACGCTCACCGACACTGTGTCAAGGGAGGACAAGACTCCCCCAGCTTTCTGAAAATAAAACCATCGTCTCCCCGCACAACAGACATCCCCGAACGATGCATCCAAGAGCTCGAGGCACAAAAGCGCTGCTTTGACGAAGGGCTGAATGCACAAGCACTGACCCGAGTTTCGCCACTGCCGTCCACCCCGCAGCGCCGCTATCCCCAAAGCAGGTCTCCTCCGAAGCCGGATCCGGACATCTCTTGAGAGCTCTCGTCGCAGCTCCCGCCTCACCAGCCACGTGAAACATGCGCGCGCTCTCCGCGAGACTGAGCACGCTGCTGCTGCTGCTGCTGCTGGCCGCCGCCGCCGCCGCGGTTGGGCACTCGTGCGACACCTCGACCTCGCAGGCGCCGACGCCCGTCCCGCCGCTGGCCATCGACGCCGCCACGCGCGCATACTGGATGCGCCAGGCCAACCTGGCCCTGCCCAGCCCGTGCCAGTTCGCGGCGTTTGGGTCTGTCATCGTGAACCACACGGCCGGCGGCTTGGGCGAGCTGGTATGCACCGGCGCGAACAGCAATTCCGCCGTCGGCAACCCGACGCTTCACGGTATGCTGCAGCAATCCCCAACGAACCAAACAACCCCCCTTTGCCTCTTCTGTTTCTAGTGCTGTAACTGTAACTGAACCATGGACCAGGGGAGATGGTGGCCATCAACAACTGCTCCGCCATCCTGACGGACCCCGAGGGCCCGTACAAGCTGACGCCGGCGGAGGCGCTCGCCGCCTTTGCCGACCTGACGCTGTACACCAACGGCGAGAGCTGCCCGATGTGCGCGTCGGCGATCCGCTGGGCCGGGTTCAGGGAGAGCGTGTACGGGACGACCATCGACGCCCTCACGCACATGGGCTGGGGCCAGATCCAGATCTCGTCCGGGGAGGTGTTCAGGCAGTCGTTCGGGCTGTCGAGCAGGACGAGGCTGTACGGGCCGGTGCTGACCAACGAGACGGACGTGTTCTTCAGCTGGCAGTTCGACCCCAACGCACCGTGCCCGGCGGGCTGTTCCCGGAACGGGAGTGCTTGTGTGGCCGCATAGGAGTGCCGAGACTAGCCCGCCCCCTCCTCGTGAGGCAGCAGAGCCGGCGTCGCAGATTCAGTCGGCACCGGACTTTTGTCTGTCCTTGATTTGCCGTGAGATCTAAATTACAGGCGGACGGCGATACTTCATTCATTAAGCTTTGGCATAACCTCCTCCTGCAGCCGCGAGGCAGACCTGTTCCAGAACAGTCGCACTCCTAAACAGCGGAGAAGAACAGGAGCACATCGTGGAATTTGGGGGAGTGGATGTCAGATTCACTTGGGTCAGTCAGTCGGTGCCGGTGTGAATGGAGCCGCGTATGTCCTGCCGTCTGAGGTGAACGACTCGTGGTCGCGCCCTACTGCATGCCGGGGGCACGCCGTGGCACCTAAGGCGTGGCGGAGTCTCCAGGTAACGCAGGCTATGGAACCATTCTGGCAGAAGTCGAACTAGTATTATTTCAGGAATAGGCCGCGACAAGGGAAAGATGAACCAAGCATCTGAATTAAACGATCCAAGGTACAGCAGTCCAGGAAGGCTAGTCGCGTGTATGCTTGTGAGACGGCTTTGTTTTGATCACCCATATATATACATATAATAGGTCGGTTTACGAGGCTCTTGCTTGCCAGATGGAAGGTGTCATCTACTCGGGAAGCCGAGCCCCCTAGCTAGCCAGGTAGCTGTGTATCTGGTGATGAAAGAAGCAACCTACTTCTAACACCAGCCAAGCTTGGTTGGCCCCGGCTGCATACAATGAATAGGATACGACAGACTCATTGAATCTCAGGGCACTCAACTCACTGCTTAGATATAGTTGAGCACACACACAGCAGCGAACGGCATGGGTAGTAAGTAACTAAGTAATCATTCTAAAAAGGTCTTTTGCGTAGAGGGAGTCTAGTCGGTCCCGATGCTTTTAACTTTGTGTCTTTCCGTGTAAGAATCAAGCAGAAACAGACAACCGACCAGATAGATTAAATACAAAAATCAACCCGCAAACATGTGTCGATTAGTGTCCAAACTAAAAAATTGGACACAGCAAGCAAAAGACAACAGAAAAAAGTGACCAGTGTCAAAATGCAAAAGATATGGAGGGCTCAATCGGGGATCGAACCCGAGACCTCGCCCATTCACGCTGTGCGCAAGGGTTGTGAAGAACACAAGCACCCGAAGGGCGAATCATACCACTAGACCATTGAGCCAATCACGGCTGACAATTTCTGAGAAATCGAATGCGGTGGTTGACAGTTCGCCAAAATCTGGAGCTTATGAATGGTGCACATGGGGCCTTCAGGAACCCTATCTTTCAGCTATCAGGCCATGATCAGACACAGCTCTAACATCTGGGCCATCGCAAAAAAAACAGCTGGAACTCAGCTATGGGCGATAATTGAAAGTTCAGAGTAACTGTTTTGAAAGACTAAACCTGCATGTTCGACTTTGATGCTGTATTAGCTGATGAAGACAGGTACAGTGTTAGCGTAGAGATAGCACTAAGTTGACCGATGCCCAACTCAGAACATGCCATCGGGCTGAGCGGAAATTCAGAGGAAATCAACTCACCGCTGAAAATTCTTGTCCAGACTGCAGTTTCAGCTGTTGGATAACTGATTTCGTATACGTAGCCGAACCAACGTTGAGTCCCTTCTGGATTCTGTTGTGGACACGTCCAAGCGTGTGCACGCGCTCGCTTTCCCCATCGTTTCCACATCGCGAAAAATAACCTATGGACCAAGCTCTGGGCTCACCAGACTGCTGGAACCGGGTAGTGACATTCAGTAATGGGCAAGACGGGACGAGTTACGACTGAGGGTGCGTTTGAGTCCTTTCGGTTCCAGTTCCCTGAAAACGGGCTCTGAATGCCATATGTGCGCCTTCATCGAGCCCGCAATCCGCCGACGGTTTCGGCGACAACTGGCGCAGGATCAGAACCCACGTGCTCAATTTCCCAAGAACTCAGCTGGGACAATTGATTGACTTCATCTCATTGAAAACGTAATCGTCTCATAGCGATTCGCTAATGGAGCTATCCGAAGCCCCGTGGGATGCTGGAACCACCCGGAACCCCCTGCTTGCACGCGCAACGGTCGAGGCACATAGGCGACATTTGCGGGTGGCAAATTGACAACATCCGCCTACAGCAGGAAGCAATCAACCAACTTGGAGTCGACCAACCGGGGTGGGCTCTTTCCAGAAAGCCCGGGTTGGACGGAAAACAGATCAGATCCGGCTGTGCCCCGATCATGGAACCGGATCAACGTCCTCCCACTTGCCTTTGGAGCTAGGGATTCCCGAGAGCGAAGGAAACCACATCCCTGCCTTCGCAACATGGGATGTCAGACTTGGACAGGGGTCGTAAAACTCGGTCCGCCAGCACTTGCTTTCCTGCACCAACCTGTAAACAACCACTTTAGCGCCAGGCGTTGTATAGCCCTATGAACATTTAGTTTCTGGGGTTCAGTCACCATACTTGAGACAAGATTCATTAATTCCTTCTTGTTGACATCTCGCTGATCGCGGCATTTGCGAGGGCGCTGTGCAGATCTTGTCAGGGTATCCCAAGCCACCGCCTCGGGGAGAGCGATTCTCTGCCCGCCGTCCGGAGAAGCGCGGGATGTCGTGCCAACTTCGCCCCCAGATGGCCTTGCCAGGCACTCGTTGCTCGCTTTAATGCTTGGGATACGACCCTAATCTTACCCTGACGCCCGAGCGCCAAGAAGATGGAACTGGAGGCGTTTGTGGTGCTTCGAGCAAGGTACATGACTAGTGCACCCGTCCAACAGCGGGAACCGCTGCGCAACGGCTTCTGCTCGTCTGGGTGAGATGAGTTTGGCAACATCGTTGCCGTTGACATGTTTCCATGGCTGTTCGTCTGATAATTCACCTCCGAGTCATCTCGACATCTTCATGGCATCCTATAGCTGAAGTCTTTGCAGCACAAACTCTGACGGAGCGCGTTCCGAGCGATGCTCGGAGTTGCCCCAGACGCAGCTGCAGCGGGGATAGAGTTGCAAAAGTGGACTATCGTGAGCCCCTTCTAATCACCAGGGAGTTTCTCGGTGGGTTTCGTCTTCCACTTCCGGCTAGGTAACCTGGCCCGACTTGCAGGGTATCAACGTCTTCATATTGCAATCTGTCTGGGGGTGGTGGGCAGACAAGAGCGTGCTCAAAAGGGGTCGCCCTGCTGTCAAAAGAATGAGACCCAGCGATATACTCTCGTGTCCCGGCCGGCTGCCCGTCATGCCTCGATTCAGCAGCACATTGTTTCACCACTATCGCGAGCTCTCGTGATGTTGTTGCCCTCAACGCCCTGGGCGGCGCTCCTGCTGGCCAGCGTCTTTTCTTCCGCCGCGAAGGCGGACGACTGTTCAGTCGACCCATTAGTATTACCCATAAAGGTAAGAGAGGCGAGAAAAAACAGAAGAGGCTCGAGTCATTTGCCGTCACTTTTCATTCTGTCTTTCTGCTTTTGGCGTGTGGTTGCTGGGTGCGATCGTGGAGCTTTGTTGACTCGGACTTTCACCCCGCAGAACGTTACCTTTCCGAATGGCATCGGTGCCAACCGCGGCGTCAAGCTCACGCTTGGCGGCCAGGTGCAAGGCATGCGCATGTCAACTATTTTGAACAATACGCGAGTGAGGAATATTCTGGACTGCCCGCAAAAAGACACGCTCGAGTTCGTCGGCTGCCAAGGCGCTTCTGGCAGTGTGTACGACACGACGAAAGGATCCTTCAGCCAAGTCTTGAACATCAAGGACTGGAACGTCACGTATGTGTTCCTATTCAAGCGCGTCGCCTAGTTTGCTAACCCCTCTTCAGGACAGTCGATGCTCAACCAGCCGACGGCATCACAACGGTACTCCATGGATACGATACCGCAAACTTTACGGATGGCCCGGCGGTCATGTACGGATACCCCTTTGAGGTATGGGCGGACTTTGACTCGATGAACAAGAGCGCCCTGGCGCTTGGTCCCGACTCTTCCACGATCGATCTGCTCGTCAATCACAAGCTCGCACCGACCGGGAGCTTCAGCGTTGACTACGGCTCGACGTCCGAACTCCATCCCCGCGACGGCCAAATCGTATTCGGCGGCTACAACGAAGCGCGGTTCAACGAGTCCAAGAAGACCGAGTTCAACATGTGGGGAGCGGGAGCGCCCGTGCCCTGTCCTTTGCAAGTCCTCATCGCCGACATCATTCTGACCAACGAGGACGGCGACCACTCGCTGTTCAGTGACGTGGGCACCAGAGTATCGGCATGCATCGATACCGTCCAAAACGATTTCACCTTGACTCCGAACATGTTTTCGAGGTTCCAAAACCTCACGAACCACACCACAACAGAGAATGGCACTACTTTCGGTCAATCGACATATCCTGCGAGACTTGAATCTCTAATCGGTACTCTCACCATCAAACTGACCAACGGCTACACGACCGTGATCCCCCATTACGAGCTGGTCACACATCGGCGTGGGACCGATTCCCGCGGCAGATATGCCGTCACCAACAATACGCTCATTCAGGCCACTGTGAGTTCCGGAGTGAGCGACCTGGGAAACAACGTTCCCATCCTCGGTGGCGTGTTCCTCTCCCAGAACTACCTCGGCGTCGACTACGAGGCGGGTACATTCTGGCTTAGTCCGCAGGTGGCCAACGGGACTCTGCCGGACCACATCACATCCTCCTGCAACGGCACGACCACAGGCGGCAAGGGCAGCGCGGCACTCGGCCTCAAGATCGGCGTTCCCGTCGCCATCGGCGCGGCCATCATCTTCTTCGTCGCCCTCTGGTTCTGGCTCAAGAACCGCAAGCGGAACCCCAACGCCGCGGCCGTCGGCGCGTCCCGCTCCATCCCGCGCTCCGAGAAGCGCGACGCCCCGGACTCCAAGTCCTCGACGACGCGGTTCGCGGGCTACACCAATTACCACCAGGTCAACCCGGGCGAGCAGATGGAGCTCGAGGGCGACCTGGGCACGCGGCGCGCGGAACTCGAGGAGCCCGCGCCGGCGTACTCGCGCGCGTCCGAGTGGCCCCGGATGAACTCGATCCAGGGCGAGAACATGACCTACTACTCCCGCTCGCCGGAGGAGGGCGAGAGCTACGAGCTGGCGGACACGTCGCCGAACCCGCCGCCCGTCGCTGCCCGGCCGCCGGCCAAGAGGCAGGACACGGCGGTGTCGGCAATGAGCGATACCTTCACGCAGAGCCCGACGGCGTTACGAAAGCAGATATCGAATTTCAGCGACGTTGTGTCGCCGACAAGCACACGGAGCAACAGCACATGGGCAAATACCCATCATTCTCCTATTTAGCGTATTGTGTAGACGATTAATGATAATTCACTTCTTGAGGCATGAACTCTACTTTGGCCTGATTATTACCCAGATGTGTGATTTGAGGTGTGACTTTGAGGTTTCCCTCGAATGTGACTGCTGAGACAAAAGCCCCCTTTTCTCTGACAATCAGGGGATGAAACACCACGCCCACTTCACGTAGAGATCATCCCGTCTGTTGTCTCACCTGCTTGTGTGAAAAGCGATCTGCAGACGCAGCAGGGTTTTCATTGGGTGGACGCTTGAATTTACTTCTATCTAGTCTATTCCGCCGTCATATCTCAGACATAGTATGAAAACTTTTCTCGTTGCTTCAGTGCTGAGCACACAGCAACAAAGACGATGGTCCCGAGGATGAACCAGCCCAGTGACAATACTGCTCTGGTCTTGTTTGACCGTCCCATGACCATCGCAAGAAAGATGGACGCCGCGATAACGTGAAGATATCCAAACCATCGGAAAGTGGTAAACGTACTCGCCACCGGGAGAATCAAAATCCAGGCCGTGAACCACCATTTCCTTTCCTTGACCCACGCCCAGAACGCTCTCAGCAGCCCGTACATGGCCGGCGACCCGGCCTTTTCGAGCTCGATGCTTCCGCCTCGGAGACGCTTCTTGATCTCCTCGGAAAGCTGGTCGTGGTTGAGGTCGTCGGGGTTCGTCTCCTGCAACTCCTTTCGTATCGCTGCCGCAAGCTCCAAAACGCCCTTGAAGCCCTTGGGCTTGTCGAAGCGGCCTCGCATCCTCATCGTCATGTGGGCCTTGAGCCACATGGCAGACATGCCGACCGTCCACAGCACCAGGGCGACGAGCATGATGTACAGCTGGACGAACGAGAATCCCCACTGGTACGTCTCGCGCACCGGGTCGAGGCCGTCGGTCATCTCCGTCATCGGCTGGCAGCTGCCGTACGACTTGATGTAGCTCATCTTGTAGGTCTGGTTTCCTTCGTTGTACATGTTGTAGACGTACGTGAGCTCGTCCTTATCGAGGAAGGGGTTCTGGCCGGTTCGCGGATCCGTCCAGTTCCGGCCGAACAGAAAGTGGTCATAATAGTCGGGGATGTAGAATGCCGAGATGTTGAGAACTGGAGCCTCGAGGGTTTTGTTCATAAAGGTGGAATTTTTATTCTCGAGGCCGAAGAAACCATATTCCTTGACGTCTGAGATGAGGTGTCAATCTTGCTCACGTTTAGATGGACACTGATCTTACAGTTGGACACATTTTGGTGCATCGAGCACCTAGAATTCAGCGGTGTTCGTGCTTCCCAACTCTGCCGGCGAGCCTCGTTCATGTAGGTGGGCTCTTCTTCACACACGATGGATGAATAAAAACCAGATTCATAGCCCAGAAGGTAGTCTCCATCGGTTTGGACAATCATCTGCTCGCCTGCGAAACGTCAGTCATGTTTGTCGTATTTAATTGCTTGGTCGGGTGACTCGGAACTGACTGTCATTGGACGATTTCACATACGTGACTGGATAGTTTCCCGTCAAGTTCACTCTCCAGCCATCGTGGATGATGTACGCGACCATGTCGAAGTCGGAAAACTTTACCAATTCTCCGCCGACTCCGTTGACAAACGCCCCATTGTTTGCCTGGTATCCGGTCATTGCGCTGCCAAGCGTCGGGAATAGAAGGATGTAGATGGCGACGACGACCATAACGACCATGACAAGTCGGGAGCGCAGACCATGAGACCGGGTGAAGTCTCGGATCATGTACCAGGTTGAGAACATTGTCGGTTGCTCCTGGAGGTAAATTGTCCAGAACGTTTCGTATGTGACGGGGCTGACTTCTATGGACATGGTGACATAGTCGGAGAACACGCTCCACGAGATCCAGGCAAGGAGAGCCTGACCGCCTCGGCCGAATATCTAGTAGAACCATTAGTGACAGAGTCGTCTGAGCAGCCAAAGGCCGTTCCCTACCACGTCCCAGGCAACGTCGATGAGCTTGGCATTCGCAAATGTCAACGAGCCCCACGCCACAGTGATTTGGAAAATCCCAGAGACTCCCCACATGTTGAAGGTGCCTGCGAAAAGATTGAAGCTGCCGTCCGGCTGGCAGGCGGAACTCTGCGAATCGGTGAGCCCTGTGGCATCAATGGCGAACAGGGCAATGAGGGTAAGGAGCCCGGCAAGCCAGCCGAGGACAAAGAGCCACGCAAAGGCCGCGATCCAGCTGAAGGCTATGAGGTCCTCTACGGCAGTCAGGCCGGCCTCCTTCCACGCGCGTTTGCTCCACAGCCGTTGGCCAAGCCGGTTGGACTTCCTTTCGGAGGGTTGGCTGTCGTCGATGAGGAGCGGAGCGAACGACTTGGTCGACGAGGCGGCGTCGAAGCCCGAGGATTTGCGTGAGTCCATGGTCGGGATGGTCGCGCAAGTGTTGGTCGAGTCCGACTGGTGTGTACCTACGTACAGCAACTATCGCGGCATTGCTGGGCTCTTGAGCTCTCAAATCACAAAAGAGAGAGAATCTTCGGAAGAAAATCAATCAAGAAAAATTACACTGCAACTGAGTTCTGGGGCAAAGTACACGCGCGGGTCCGGCATTTAAGGGTGCCAACACCCGCAGCCGCAGGACATCTCGTTGAGTGCTGCCTGATGCAACCAACCGGGGTGTGGTGTTGGGAAGCGCGACTCTGCAGCCAAAAAACATCGCCATCGACAGGGGTTTTGTAGGGATTGTCGTCATGAACGCGGTGGAGCATCACCGCCGGGAGGAAGTGCGCTACTGCGAGTCGACATGGCTTGGTGAGATGATAAGCATCTGCTAGCGATGAATTCAAGAAGTTCGCTGCTGCGCCGCGGGGCATTTGAGAATATGTTTGGCAGCGATGGTGTTGATCGGCCATCTCACTGCCGTTGTTCGCTTGCCAGGGGGTCTCGGACTGGCTGCCGCACACTGGGAGATGCCGTCCAGCCTGATGATGAGCCTTGGGACTTTGGTTTGCGGCACAGCGCCGGGGAAATAGGAAAGCGGTTGGCCTGGTGCATAAAGGGGCTTGCAGAGGTGGTGATTTATACTGTAGAATTCCACCGGCAGTGTATCCGATCTGCAGACGCGACAACTTGGTTAAGTCTGCGCCTGTTTCTCAATCTCTCATGGCCATTGGAATTTGTGTGTAACTTGTAAAAAGGTGACAGTCAAAAGCCCACCCACACCCAGAGCGGACGCTGTTCCTCGTTATTAACGAGGCGGTGCCGGCACTGCTGCAAGTATGACCAGTTTTTATGGTTGATCGGCATCCCCCTTCATCTGAAGGATCTAGACCCCTGCCAACAGCCCCCAAAACCCCTGTAACCTGAGCCAGCTGTCCAGCCCTACATGACCTGTGAGCCGGAATGTCGGACTGAAGGCTAGAAATATGACCATCATTCAAAGTGAGGGCATAAGAGCGATGCGTGAGTGACGACGTCATGTTCCTGGGCCGTATCTCTTCATCCATCGTACCTAGTTCAATATCATGAAAAGACCCGAGGAAGAATGCGAAATCTCACCCCTTGTTGGACTGTTCTTGTGATTATGGGGGCCTTACACACCTCTTTGGGCCCAAATAACGCAAGTCTTCGACCAAGCGAACTCACAGTCTGTCAACTGTGGTTGCTTTTAGCTCCAAAGCTTCACGCTATTAAACTATGACCATTGTCGATGACATGCAAATACCGGTTCCCCAGCACTCGATATGCCTCCTTGCAAACTTGTTTTTTTACTGACATACATGGTTAATTGATGCACATGTTGGCAAGATGGCACATTTTACTTCATTGGGCAATCCTACCGTTTAGGGGTTCACGCAGGTAATATGACCGGGAATACGCGCCAGACAGGGTTGGTAAGATCTCAGAGTTTGAAAATTCGTCCAGTCCGTGTGGAGAGATTGGGGACGTAATCTTCGGGGCAATCTGACGGAGATGATTCGTTATTCATCGGCCGAATAAGGCCGCCTCATGTTGCAGCTGATGCCATACGCTCGAAGGCGTAGACTGGCTGGTAGCGTCCGCTAGCGCCAACAAAAGCCCAAAATCGCGGGACCGAGTCCGCCGACCACCAACGCAAAGGATGCGCCAGTGACAGGCAAGAAGTGCTCGGGACCGAAGGACACCGGCAGTACCCGAGATTCGCGGAGCGGACCATCGCTGTTCTCGGGGGCGTGGAGACCGCCGGATCCGGGCAGCTTCGGAGACTACGAGCGTCCTTTGTGGCTGTCCCCGTGGCTTCGTATAAAGTCTGTCGGCTGTACACCTTGGAGAGTTGGGATGACGCTGCCAATCACTCGACTTGCATCTTATCTACCTATTTCGATAGATTTACCTAGACGTCACCAACAACCATTTCACGAAAGCGCAGTATACACACGCCAACATGACAACGCCAAACCAAGCACCCGTGATCATCATAGGAGGCAGCCTCGTGGGCCTTACCAGCGCGCTGTTCCTGTCAGCCCGCAATGTTCCCCTCATTCTCATCGAACGCCATACCGCCAGCTCCCCTCATCCACGTGCCATCGGCTACACCACGAGAACTCTAGAACTCCTGCAGACCGTCGGCATCGACCCGAGTTCCCTCCGCGGCCCAGGACCTCCAGGCGGTAAACCTCGTCGGATGAAGGTCAAGAGCCTTGCCGGCGAATGGGACGATGAACAGCACTGGAACAAGAACGGGGCCAAGCCGACCGAGAACGGCAGCAACGACACCGGCCCGGCGGGAGGTAGTCCCAAAGCACCCGGACCCGGACCCGGGTCCGGACCCACCAAGCCGGGAGGCAAGGCTTATGCCCCCATCATGGGAACCGCAATCGCTCAGGACCGCCTTGAGCCCATCCTGCGACAGCGCGCCGTTGAGCTCGGTGCCGATCTTCGTCTAGGCTGGAAGATGACGAGCTGGAGCCAGACCGACCACGGCGTCACCGTCACTGCTGTCAACAAGCAAGGGGAGGAGTTCACCGCCGAGGGATCATACATCATCGCCTGCGACGGCGCGCGCAGCGTCTTCCGAGAAGAGCTGGGAATCACCACCACAGGCGTTGGCCACCTCCGATCCCTCACCAGCATCATGTTCCGCTGCGCAGCCATCGAGCATTTTCTGAAGAGGGGATTCGTGCAGTTCTCCATCGAAGGCCGGGACGACGGCTTCGAAGCCTTCCTCGTGACTTACAACGACGGCCGCTGGGCACTCATGTGGAACGCCGACGAGGAAACGGCCAAGAGCATGGACGACAGGGCGCAGAAAGAACTCATCCGTAAAGCTGTGGGACTCGGAAAAGACGAAATTCAGGACGGCGATATCGAGCTCGTAACCATCGGGCACTGGGAGATGAGCGCGCGCATCGCCGACAGCTTCTCCTCCGGCCGCGTATTCCTGGCCGGCGACGCTGCGCATACGCTGCCCCCGAACCGCGGCGGGTACGGCGCCAACACGGGCTTCGCGGACGCGCACAACCTCGCGTGGAAGATTGCCGCCGTGCGCGAGGGCGAGGCGGACCCGGCGATACTCGACACGTACGACGCCGAGAGACGGCCTGTGGCGACGGTCAGGCATGACCAGCTCTTTGCGAGGGACGACTACAAGCCGTACGCCCGCGGCACGGAGTGGGCTTCGGCGGAGGAGAAGATCCCCGTCATTGACGACATCGCGATGGAGCTGGGGCAGATTTACCGCTCGGCTGGCATCATCGGATCGGATAGCAAGGAGTTACCAGACGCTCTGCGGCCGGACGAGTGGAAGGGGCAGCCGGGGACGCGGGCGCCGTATGTGCCGCTGATCAGGGGCGAGGAGAGAATCTCAACCTTGGATCTGTTTGGTAAGGGGTGGGTGCTCCTTTCTGAGAATAAGGGGTGGAAGGAAATTGCCGCGAGGGCGGGGTCTGAAAACCGCGTCGAATGCGATTTTATTCAGTTCGGGGAGACAATCAAGTGGGCGGACGAGACGGACACGTTTGAGGAGAGCTTTGGGGTGAAGCCATCTGGTGCAGTTCTTGTGAGACCTGACGGCTTCATTGCATGGAGGATGGTTGAAAGGGGGCCAGATGCCGCGGCGACGTTTGCTGATGCGTTTGGAAGAGTTACGTTTCCACGCAAATGAGACGGTTTAGGCTTCGGAGTACATGAAAGCATCCAAATAAGTCAGCACATACATAGAATGATTGTAGTGCATTTTCAGAGCAGTGTGAGGATGTACAAAGGACATTGAATATATTCCAACTCTACCGTCTTGTTACGATACACATCCCATGGTGCCTAACTTGACAAAGATGTGTTTTCTTCTCTGCTGCACACGCGCTATGGATACTTTTGACAGCCACATCAGTTTCTGCCATTAGTAGACGTTTCGACAGCGGCATTCGTGAAGATCGTTTCTCATTTCTCATGACTATCGTTTCTCATTTCTCATGACTATCGACAACTATCTCTTACCGCAACCATCCTTGAGCATTTTCCAGACAGCGAACCAAAAACAAGACTAAAAGTCAGACTAAACAACAAGTTTGCCTTACGGGGGCTTGCCCTTGCGGCGTCGCTCCTCCTCGCGGCGCCGTTGCTCCTCGCGACGCTTGGCTTCCTCCCGTCGTCTCTGCGCCTCACGGCGTGCCTGTGCCTCGCGACGGGCTTGTTCTTCTTGAGCCCTCTGCCGACGACGCTCGTCTTCTTCCTTTCGTCGTCTGTCGGCCCTGCACTTGTCGTCGCACTTTGCGCGGTCCAAAGCCTTCGCCCGTTCCCTCTCAAGCTGACGGTCTTGCTCGCGTGCGCGCTCAATCTCCTTGCGGATCTCCCTCTCCCGGTCACGATCATTCTTCTGCGCCGCGCGAATCCTCTCGTCCTCGCGGAGTTTTGCGTCAGTGTTCTTCTTGTCGCGCTGACCCTCCCGAATCCGCTGCTCCTCCAGCTTCCGAGCCCGCTCTTCCTCCTTCAGCTTCGCCTCCGTCTTCTGCCTGGCGATCTCATTCTTGCGAATTCTCTCATCATCCCGTTCCCTCTTCTTCTCGTCGTCGGTTTTCGTCTTCTGAAGCTGGGCTTTGCGGATTCTCTCCTCCTCGCGAGCGCGAGCCCTCTCTTGCTCCTTGAGGCGGTCTTCCGTCTTGGCCCGATCATTTTGAGACTTGCGGATTCTCTCATCCTCCCGGGCTCGGTCCTTTTCGAGTTCCTTGGTGTTCTTGTCATAGACCTTGGAGTAGTCGTACGAAGGTTTGGCATTGTAAGCCTTGGAGTTGTACTCGGGCGTATGATACGCGTCTTTGGTGTAGGTCTCCGACTGCTTGGTAGGGACGTAGTAGTCACCGCCAATAGGGCGCGTTTCAGGAACGTCCACAACCCTGCCGTTGGTGCGGCCGCGACTATTCTGCTTTTCCTTCTTCTTGATGTCGGCCAGCTCCTTATTCTCCTTATCCTTCTTCGCTTGCAAAGCGGCCTTATTCTTCGCATTCTGCTTCTTGACATCATTCAACTCAGCGATCTCCTTTTCTTTCTTGGTTTTTGCGGCGGCCTTGTCCTTGGCGTTTTTGGCTGTCTTCTGGGCTTTGCGGGCGTCGCTGATCTCGGTCCTCTCCGCATTCTCCCTCAGTCGAGCGTTCTTGTGCTGCTTAGCCTGATCCTTGCGGATATCGTTCAACTCAGCTTTTTCCTTAGCCTTCTGCTTGGAGAGCTTGTCATTCTTGTTGGCGCGCGTGGATAGCTTGCCTGACTCATCGTCCCCGAGGTACTCGTTTCGAGCTCCTAGCTCAGAGTACACCTCGTGGCTGTTGAGAGCCTCCTTCCGAGCTTGAAGATCAAACTCATCTTCAAGCTCACCACGTGACTGGAGGGAAGATATGGCAGAGCCAGCGGCGTCATCTTGGCTGTCAAGGCGGGCGACAAGAGGCAAGGCCAAGCCGCCGGAAATGAGGGAGGCGATCAAGAGAGACTTGAGAGAAGGCATCGTGACTTGCAGAGATGGACTGCGTTCACGTCAATAACAGTGTAGCCAGGAGTGTAAATAGGCCTGACAGCTCAAGCCGGGGAGAGATGAAGTGAGTGTCGTCTTTATACTCCAGTCTCGACACGACTGGCTTACTTTGAGCCCCAAGAATGTCCTTGGCGAGACTTGGTGAGCCATTGTCCGTACTAGCGACTAAGTCTAAGAATCTCCGATAAGGTTAAGTTGGTGTTCTGAGACGACCTTGGCCTGAAGCATTGGAATCGGCACATCGTCGTTTGTGACCTGATCTCCTATTTCTCATCTCTGCCGACCGAAAACGAGGCGGGCGGCATCCGGGGTTCGAGACGGCGATGGAGCAAGGTGCGCCCGCCGGCAGGCTGCGGACTTCCAGCCTCGCCGCTGCCATGTGGAGGGATGAGGTTGGACGGCGTCGGGCACCTAAGCTTCGCGCTGCGCGTTGCGGAATACTTGGGACGGAAAGCTTGGTGTTCATGCTGCTCTCGAGCAGGTTCACCGCCGACTGGTCGATGCCGTTGTGGTTGCAGCCGAAACCGAAGCTGCCGTTCATGTCGAGTTCCCCTGACAGCGACTATTCCTTCCCCAGATGCCGCATGAAGGCAGCGCCTCCCGATTCAGGGGTCGCGCCGGAACGTCAGGAGGTTGACTCAACACGCGGGGGAGGCAACTTTAGTCTCGAAGCGAAGCCCGACTAGCTGGAAACGGTAACCACCCGCGCAACCCTGATTTACGCGGGCCACGTACATCTCCCGCTGCGGGGTACTCGCGCGGAGCCAATCGGTAGAGAGAAGACAGGCAAAGGGTCGTGACGATGGACTGGAGTTTAACGTGCCAAGCGGCTCTGGACCGAGCGGGTATTTCCAAGGTGGCGGACCTGATGGCGTCCGAAATCGTCCGGACTTTTTGGTTGACCCCACTGTCCCGGACCCGAAGGAGCATTCCTTTTCCGCGGATAGCGTAAAGAACATAGCAGTAGCCAACCTGCCGATAACTCAAAACGCGTGCCGCGTAACGCCAGCCTGTCATTGGGTTTTGGTGAGGGCTCCCGCCGGCGGAGATGGGCACACTAGAGTTGATCGCGGCGATTTGAAATCATTTGCAACAGACGGCAACTCAAAGCATCATTGGACCTTCCTCGCATACTTGCGAGAACCATCAACAAGTCCCGAGCTCATCATACCTGGACTTCCGAACGCTTCTAGTGTATCAGGCTACAGATTGGCTACTTGGACCTAGTGTTTCGTTCTCGGGTGATTCGAACTTTTGAGTATGCGGAAGGTAAATCAAATACGACGGTTTAAGCCAATGAAGAGCGGATTGTATGTATCGGTAGGGAATCATGTACGCTTTAAGGTACGAAGGAGGAATCCGATCCGGAAGTGGATCTATTAGCTAGTTATGTCTGGGGATGGTCTCATCATCTGTTCGAGGTACGTTCACATGCGTCAAGAAACGGTGCGTTTGCCGAAACCTGAAGTTGGAAAGTGGTATGGACGTTAAATCACACCAGGTTTTGACGGTCCGGTGATGCAGATAATGTGGGTGAGAAACAGCCCTTAGGTAGACAGTACTAGCAGGGCATCGTGAAATGGACGTGAATTGAGGACGCCTGTAAAATGCCGTATTGAACGAACGAGCCCCAGAGATGTGAAAGATCGAGATGGGCCAATGTTCAGGAGAGTTGCCGCCAACCTTCCGTCTCCCCACATGAGAGCATTTGGGGCTAGAAGGGCGCTACTGCGAAGAGTTCGCACGCAAAAGGGCGCGATCAAGCTTAATTAGAAGGATGTGAGTGCTCAATCGAGATCCCGTACGATCTTACTGTGAAATCTATTAGCCTTCGACGGCAGTCGAGGGAAGATAGCGAAGCATGGTTTAGCTCTTAGGCTAGGCCTCAACAAGTATAGTTGACACATTGTGACCCAAAGAGATCCAAACTCACGATTCTAATTTGGTCGAATTGTTTTCGTGGTCTAGACCGGAGTCCAGACGGATCTCGAAGACCAGGAGTGAGGCAGGACCTGTGGACCTTAATAGGAAGTGTCTTTAGGCTCTGAACATCGAAAATATCCAGATGAAAAGTATCAGCATTTGAGATTTTTCAAATGACAATGAGAGAAGTTAAGGACTTGGCGACTTTACGGGTCCACCAGAAATCCGGAAAGATTCGACCGCAAAACATTATTAATATCAGCGTGTTTCTGTTGAGGCTACATTTTACTGACTTCTCTGTTTCCGCACAGCACATGCAGGCAGTGTGATACAAGGCAGAGGAAACCTGCATGATCTCTTATCCAATTTCAAAGGTCAAATTCATAACACCACTCCCCATAGGAGCTCCCGTCTAGCTACGGTCGAATGAAGTGAGAAATCAGACTACGATGGAGATGAGGCTTAGAAGAATGATCCGAAAAGGAATCGCCAGAATCCATACATGGTCATTAAAATTCACAACTCAAGGGAAGCACAGTTTGGACTTTAGGGGGCACAATTTTGTTTGGTTAAATGGCGCCAAGACATGTTTAAGTCTACAAGATTTACAATATGGGCTAGTGTGAAAACGAAGACGAGTGAACTGAGCCGTCGTCGTAGACTGCATATGGGCATTTATGGGTATCGTCTTTTGCAGTATTGTCTTTTTAAACCAGGCGGCTTACTCGAGATTACATAGCCTGTCAAGAGACCTTGGCTTAGGGCGTATGGCATCTGCCGCGGCCTGAACATGGCTGAGAAGTAGTAATCGGCGACTTCACGTCTGGTCTCATGCCTTGATACGCCGCCTTACAATGATCTCAACACAATATCAAACTTTCTGTAAACAAAGAGCACCATCGCTCAACAGACTCATGAAACACAGGGTTTCGAGTCCATTTCAATGGATATTCCGGTCGCCGACTTGATCAACCCATCCCTATTAACTTGACTACACTCACAGCCCTTTCATTTTCACCTGGGATACCTACCCACAGCCCGCCCCTCGAATCTCGATGCCCTTACTGGGTGGCATACCAAACCCGAGTGTAGATTCCACTGGTCATATGAGTGCTGAGGTAAAATCGTTCGTCTCATCTCAACACCCGCGAAACCAGGTTACATCGGCCCCGAGGCCGATCGGCTGGGGCCCCGCATGGACCCCGAAGAGGCAGCTGGGGTCTCGGCACTGAATCTCTTCGAGACAGGAGCTCGCTAGAAGTCCCGCTAAACCCCCACAAATTTGCCGAATGAGTCTGGCGGCGATGCTCCCTCCGTCCTCAAATTGGCTTGCGCCGCCTTGGCGCTCTTGGATCACGGCATTCATTTTAGATGCTACGCCGATCGCTCTCCGGAGAAATACGTCTATGTTCTATACCAGGCTTTTAGGTCTGGTAAAATGAAGTTCCGACTGGCTCGGGTTAGTTCTCTTCTGGCTCAAATTCCAGACTGGTGCTCAGGGGCAAAGAGAGGAAAAGCAATTGCCGCTGATCACCTAGTATAAAAGAAGCGCAGTATCCGATGAGAGTTCAGCTTCATCTCATCTTCCTCAGCCCCTAGGACACCACATTGGTTGCCCACCATGAAGATCCCGCACGCGCTGTTGGCGCTTCTCGGCAGCCTGACCAGCGTCCAGTCTGTCGCTGTTCCAGAGCCTAGGCAAGCCGGAACCTTCCCTTCGGCAAGTGGGACACGCTTCACCATCGACGGGCAGACCAAGTACTTCGCCGGCAGCAACTCATACTGGATTTCCTTCCTGACCAATAACGCCGATGTCGACCTGGTCATGGACAACGTCGCCAAATCCGGGCTCAAGATCTTCCGAGTCTGGGGTTTCAACGATGTGAACGCCATCCCGGGCAGCAACCAGGTCTGGTATCAGTACCTGTCGGCGTCTGGGTCTCAGATCAACACCGGCGCCAACGGCCTGCAGCGTCTCGATGCGGTAGTATCCGCCGCGGAGCGGAAGGGGGTGAAGTTGATCATCAACTTTGTCAACTTCTGGGATGATTACGGCGGCTTCAGCGTCTATGTGAAGGCCTTTGGCGGGACGAAGGAGAGTTGGTATACCAACACCCGCGCCCAGGCACAGTACCAAGCATACATCAGGGCGGTCGTCAGCCGTTATCAAAAGTCTCCGGCGATTTTCGCATGGGAGCTTGCCAACGAGCCCAGGTGCAAAGGCTGCAGTACCGACGTGATCTACAAATGGGCAGACACGACTTCCAAGTTCGTCAAGTCCCTCGATTCGAACCACATGGTGACTCTCGGCGACGAAGGAATGGGCCTTCCCGGGGACGGGAGCTATCCGTACCAGTATGGCGAAGGGACAGACTTTGTCAAGAATCTCGGCATCAAAACTCTTGATTTTGGAACCTTCCACATGTATCCCGACCATTGTGAGTTACAATCAACAACTCCATCTAAGCAGCTGAACTGATCTAGTCGTGCGCAGGGGGGGTCGATCTGCGGACGTGGTCGCCCGGTTGGATCAAATCGCATGGAGAGGCCTGCGCGAAGGCGGGGAAGCCCTGCCTATTCGAAGAATGTAAGCTTGCGCCGTAGTGTCTGATGTTTAAAGTCAAATAAGTCTAACGCTCAAGGAGACGGTTCCCTGACCGATCACTGCGCCATCGAGAAAGCCTGGCAGCAGGTCTCACGCACTGCGACTGGGTTGGGAGCTGATCTGTTCTGGCAATGGGGCGACCAGTTGAGCTCGGGACAGACGCACAACGACGGCTTCACGATTTACCACGGCAGCAGCGACTATCAGTGTCTAGTGGTTGACCATGTGAAGGCCATCAACTCTGCATGATTTGTCGTGGCTTGGGTTTGGGTTTTGTTTGTTTACCTGTTTTGCGGGTATTGGTGAGTCGAGCTGATGACAGAACATGAGTAATCGGTCATGATCCCATGGATAGCTAGCTGATCGCCTCCGAAGATCTCACCTTATCATCTGAAGTTATTCAATTTGAGGCTCAAATGTTTCATCCAGTGCTGCACGCCGGGAGTCGCGCTTCCGTTAAAGTAACGACCCGAACCGGCATGGCGAAGACTAAACTCGGATCAAAGAGTGATCGAGCGCTGATGGACATTATGTCAAAACCTAGGATGGCCTGGCAGCTGAGTTGTGTGATCCGTCTCAGGAACCCAATGGACACTGGGTAGCAACCGCATAATGAAGGAAGAAGGACAGACGGAGGAATGGGGGCGGCTGTCGCGGCTTCGAACTCGTCGCTCCTCCGGATTAGATTGAATAAGTCTCGCGATGATCATAAATTCGAATACATCCCTTGCTTGCTCCCAAAAAAGGTTGTTTGCGGCGCTCTACTAGTCTTTCCTGATTACTTTTAGCGATTCGGCCATGCAATACGGTCTCTTGCTCGTGCTTTGCGCTTTTTTCTCTCTCCAAATATGGAATGCCTCAGCCCAGGATAAGGTTAAAATAATGCCCCTAGGAGACTCGATCACGGGTAGCCCGGTAAGTAGTCCACGATCGAGTTTCATATGCGCATTTGACCACAGAGATTAATGACTCGATTCAGGGTTGTTGGAGAGCACTTTTGTGGAAGAAACTTCAAGAAAATAACGTCAAGAATACGGACTTCGTGGGAACCTTGAAGGGGCAAGGGTGTGGGTTTGACTACGACGGTGAGAACGAAGGGCATGGCGGGATCCTGGCGACAGACATTGCGAGGCAAAACATGCTAGAAGGGTGGCTGCGACAGACGAGGCCGGATGTTGTCATGATGCATCTTGGTACCAACGATGTATGGAGTGACAAGAAAATGGACGAGGTCATCAACGCATTCGACAAGTTGGCCGATCAGATGAGATCCAGTAAGGACACCATGAAGATCCTGGTAAGTTGACACTTGAACATTCCAAATGACCTACTGACCGGGGCAGGTGGCGCAAATAATTCCGTTGAATCCGGACAATTGTCCAGATTGCAGTCGGAGAGTAGAAAATCTCAACAGGGCTATCGGTGACTGGGCACCAAAGAAGTCCAACGAAAGAAGTAAAATCACTATTGTTGACTGCCACAAGGACTTTGATGTCAAGGCAATGACACGGGACGGCGTTCATCCCAACGAAAGAGGCAATGAGAAGTTGGCTGACAGTTGGTATGAGCCACTTGTCAACACTATTAGAGGATGAGTTCTATTTCACACTGGTTGTGAGGGAGAGAAGATTGATAATTAGATCATAGATTCAATGTTTCGACAAGCCGTTTTGGCCGACCCAGGTCACTTTCATCTCTCACTAGTGCCGAGTCAAAGCCCGTACCACGATCTAGATGCCCATACTCGTAGTTCTCCTGACCGTTCATACTATCATGAAGTAACGTACTTGTGAGGGTGACTGAATGCGGCGCTAAACGTTTGCATCATGCATGTCCACGTTGACGCATTAAGGTATGTGCCAATAAGTTAAATAGCACCAGGGCTAGGAGGCAATTCGCCTAAATCCCACTCCTGCGGCTCAGAGCCCATTACGAATTCCAAAAGGCCTCCTTGGTTATTTTCGCCGAGTATGTCCTCATGGGTCACCCAGCTCTTGTTCCAGTCCTTCCCATTGACCTTCAGAGTCTGAATGTAAGGTCCTCGCTCTAGGCCCGTGGCAGTCATCCGCGAAAGCCCGCCGCCTTCGCCCAGCCGGATGCTGATGTTCTCGAACCGTGGCGAGAGAACCAAGTAAACGGGCTGAGTGACAACCGGATACAAGCCCAACATGTTCCATACAAGCCAGCTGCTCATGCTTCCCGCGTCATCATTTCCGGGAATACCACTCGCTCCGACGTGATAGTAGTCGTCAACAATAAACTTGCTCCTCATCACGCTCTTCCATTGTTTGCCTCCGATGTAGTTGTAGAGGAAAGGAGTCATGAAGCTGGGCTCGTTGCCTGGGTTGTAGATCATGCTTCCGATGCCATTGTTTCCCTGATCTTGCTCTGATAGACCTGGAACAAAGCTCGTGTCCAGTCGGTGCTCGAATTGTACTGGGCCCCCCATAAGAGAGATTAGGGTGGACATGTCGTGCGGGGCGGTGAAACTGTACTCCCATGGAGTGCCCTCGTAAGATATCGCCTGCCAGTTGCATTCTCCGCACTCGAGCGGGCTGTAGCCGGAGATGACAGAGCCGTTGGGCTGTAGGGGGGCGAGGAAGCCGGTAAAATTAAGAGCAGTGGCATCTTTGAGCCAGATTTTCTGCCAGCCACTGGACTTGTGAGTATAAAGTATCGAGAGGAATGGGAAGATTGAAACTTACGTTGAGCGATTCAAATAAGTTGCAGCTTCCTCGGGTGCTTCGCCCCTGGCGATTTGAGACACAGCAAAATCGTTAAGTGAATATTCCACCGTCTTGCTCACACTTCTGCCGTAGTTAACAGATACGTATCCGTACTTCTTCCAGTCATCCAGAGCACCCCTACCCTCCTTGGTGCTACCAGTCGGATCATTGAAGTCGAAGTTATTGTAGGGCTGCAATTCGGCGTTGGTACGCACAGCAGCGTAACCATCAGCCCAATTGATAAGTCCATCGGTGTCGAGCTTCTTGACGTAGGCGTCGGCAAGGACGTTATCGGAGTTAGAGCCGCCTTGGACTCGGCCATTGTGGTTGTGACTACGACCTTCGGGCAGGAAACGTTCGTGTCGCCAGATGTCGATCATGGCCCGGACTAGCTGTTGTCAGATGAGACGATCATGACCATTCTGGAAGACTTGGCATACTCATATCAACTTGCCGCCTCGGCAGGATCAGAGAGATGAGCGCATGAGTGCAGCGAAAGGTGTCCCAAAGTGTGTAAAAGTCGTCGTAGTAGGGTTCTGTTGATGTCCAGTGCGGGTTCTCACCGGTCCGATCGGAGGGCATTAGGTGCGCGTGATAAAGCCCTGTGTAGAACATCTCCAGTTGCGTGTCGTTCTGAGTCGTGACATCGATCTTTGAAAATACCTCGTCGTTCCATTTTTCTTTTGCCTCGGAGACTGTCTTGTTCAAGTCTTGGTGTGGGATTTCGTCTTTGATGAACTGGCAAGCTTTATCCGCCGAGATCCATGAAACACCAACCTTGGAGGTGAGAGTAGACACGGTGGATGGGAAAGAGAAGAGCCCCCCAATGCGGTTGGCGTACTGATAGCCCTCAACACCGCCACTGATGAATGTACCGTTGTTGAAAAGCGGTTTGACGTCTGTGGTGTTGGGCCAGTATGGATCCGTGTAAATGCCGGAAAACAGAGCTGTATCCTCAGGCACGCTGTCAAATTGACCGCAGAAGTAGACCTTGAAGTCGCCGCCTTGACTTGTCAGTCTCAACATCTATTATGACTTCATCTTAACTCACCAAGAGCCCATCCTTCTCGGTAGACACCGTATCCTGAGTACAACGACCCGTCATCGCTGCGCTCCAATACACCGTTGCTGTACCATTGGGACTCTTTGCCACGAGTCGGCAGGTAATGACTCAGATCAACGAGTATATGGCGGCCTCCATCGCTAGGAAACTCATACTTGATGATGCCGACGTGCATGCTTGCCCTCATCTCGGCGATGACGCCATTCTCTAACGTTGTCTTGTAATATCCAACCTCGGCAACATCATGGCCAACTCTCGGCTGCATGTAGGTCAGGTTGTCGAGAAGATTCACGCCTTCCAGGCTTGTGAGCGGCATCTGCGGAATCAAACCATACGTAGGAGCACCGCCCGTGCCACTAACATGCAACATGGAAATTGCCGTGACGTTGCCTTCAACAGTGTAGCCGGCGTTGGCCTGATATCTGGTGTCCCATCTAGTGGTGTCGATGCCGACCTTCACAGCGCCGAAAGGCAGCGTGGGTCCGGGGAACACATTGCCGCCCTGGTAAGACGAGCCGGGAGTCGGTCCTTCAGTACCGAGGAAGGGATTGACGTGTGGCGTGTAGTCCTTGGCTTCGGTGAGAGCGGACAGCCCGGCGACAACCGCAGTCAGGCTGGCGCCGAACTTACGAAACACTCCCATGATCTCGGGTTTCACTACTTGAGTGGATGCAACCAAGAGCCAGCTTTCGACACTGTCGGGTTCGGACGACTTGTTTTTAAATCTTCGGGTCCGGCGCCTTTTGGCGGGTTGCATTGACCCGAAGCATCGGATTCGGTATTACTGATCTACACATTACAACCTTGAAAGTTGATAATACAGTCCGTTGCACTGGCAGCTTCTAAAATACCGAAATTCCGAATTTTAGGTAGGGGCTAAAAAACCAGAAAAAACTGTTTTTTTTTATTAAAACTACTACTTTATAGTATTAATATATAATATATAAAATATATATATAAAAAAGTAAAATACTTTTATAATTACTAAAATAAAAACTATCTAAAGGTATTATTTTTATATAGGTATATTTAAGTCTTATTTTTAATATTTTTTAATCTTTTTCACCTAGAAAAATCACTTCGCTGACTAATTAGACCCACTTTTAGTTATATAACCTAAAGTTATATAAAAAATATTAAAAATAAGACTTAAATATACTTATATAAAAATAGTATCTTTAGATAGTTCTTATTTTAGTAATTATAAAGGTATTTTACTTTTTTATATATATACTTTATATATTATATATTAATACTATAAAGTAGTAGTTTTAGTAAAAAAAAACAGTTTTTTCTAGTTTTTTAGCCCCCACCTAAAATTCGGAATTTCGGTATTTTAGAAGCTGCCAGTGTAACGGACTGTATCCACTTTCCCCGCATAAAACGAAAGACATGATGTGGAAATGCCGGCACACGATACTTGGATTGGTTAGACGCCGATATAGTTACATAGCCAGAAATTAGACGTGTTCTTCCCCTCTCCTTGGCAGATGGGGCTTCTTGAGATTCTTGTCCGTTGCGTACCGTATGTTCATAGGCCGCGGAAATTGGTCGATGGACACGAATACTCCTGTCGGCGGCGTCTGAGCTGTGTTTTTGAAATATGCTACTGAGAAAAGAACCGATACGTAAGGCTTGGCAAAACTTTTGAGAATCGAACGTCAGGTGCTGTCTGGTTCTAGGTCGAAGTCAACAACGGAATTCCTGAGTGGCTATATGCTCGACCCGGTGCGTCCCTGATGGCATCGGAAGTGCCCATTGCCGGGCGATTCCCATTCAATTGCAATCAACCTGTAAAATTTTTACAGCAGTCTAGATTTAAGTATTCAATCTGAACTGACAGTAACTTAGAGGTAGCCCAAATGTTTGATGTCGGTCAACATTAAACAGTCAAAGGCGAGGACATCAAATTGAGGCTGATTTTCTTCAGTCAGAACAACCTATACAGCCACCAAGGCCTTTGCTAGCTTTTTATGAAATCGTGCCAATCTATTTCTCGAGACTTCTGCCCCTAGGCTCAAACGCAAGTTCTATATCACATCATTACGTAGGTACATAATGATGAAAAGTCAAGTTTGCGGCATGCAAGTAATTTTTTCAGCTCGACAGACGTTACATCGACTTTCCTATCTAGAAAAGACGAAAACTTCCACCCAAACGAAGTTCGAGTTCAAGTTTAAGCCGGAGTTGCCTCCTTCAACGGCTTTCTTCCCACAATTGTGTATCTATGATAGCTAGTCAGCAAACATGAAACTTGAAAAGGGCATGAAGATTTCCGGGGAAAAAAGTAGTGGTCATACATGGGCATGTAGGAGTGGATGTTTGGATCTCTCATGTCTTTACGAACACCGACCAGGAAGACCTGCACTTCTTCCTTCGTCCAATTGTGGGCGCGCGTCAAAGGGGCCATGGCTAAAGCCTCGGCTGCGTCGTAGAAGTTGTGGTAGTTCCACTCGCCAATCTTCTTATGGTGGGGATCCTTAGGCCAGGGATTGGATGGCCACTTCAGGCGTTGAAGAGTAACATCTTCGAAACCAGCTTCGATCATCATGTCCTTCAGCACAGGACAGTCGATAAGGGTCCGGCCGAACATCGCACAAGCTTCCCGAATCAGGGAAGTGAATTGTGCGAGGGGTTTCTCTGCAGGCAATGTATCGTCATCTGCCGTGAAAATACCATCATTCTCTTGCATTTCGAAGTAACCACCGGGTTGGGTGAACCTAGTTCAATATATTTTGAGCTTTTTGTCCTCAACTGACTCATTCACAAGCTGGCAAACTTTGAAACCACGAAGACGCTTTGGGCGTTTGAAGCTTTCGTTGTCTTAGCGAACGAAGTATGAAATAGACTCACTCATAAGCACTGGCGATCAACTTCTTCCAGTCGGCGATGGATCCGTTAAGGAATCGGAGGTGAATGTAGTCAAACTTTTGTGAGTACACCCATTCCTCCTCGACGTCGTCGATTTCAAATTTCAGGTTTGGTGGGACGCTAGAGATATTGTCAGAAATCATGTAACCACTCGAGGCCACCTTATTTGGCCTCGGCCTACAGATACGTACTCTGCCGGCTGGATAGGAGAGAGGTCGACACCCAGCACCTGAATTGATTGGATCCGCCGTTAGATATGCGTGTAAAACAACAGAAAGTCAGTACAAAACCCCCCTGGTATGAACTCACTTCAGCTTCTGGATGCAGATCAGCGTATTCGATGGCCCACAGGCCGGTGCCGGTACCGAGATCCAGGACGCGGTTGACTTTGGCGCCTTCATCACATGGCGGGGCAAAACCAAGTTTGTTATGAAATGTGAGATAGCAGATCGCGTTTTGCATATCTGAGTTGAGCTTAGCGACATAAGAAAACTGCAGTCACCGAAGTCTGCTTACCAAGTCTGTCGTTTTCCTGTTCATCGTTGGGGAAGGCATATTCTGATAAGTCGCATCAGAATAGCCCTATACCGTCCTGAGACGCTAGTGGGTTCAATGGATATGGTCTTACTGCCTTCTTTGTATGCGTGATACGACCGACCATTTTCTCTGCGGTGTTCCAAGATCGAGGTTCTCAAGCTGGTGTACTCCGAATGAAGGCTCTGAACGGGGAAAGAGACGGCGATGAGTTACTAAAGAGATAGTTCGCATAGAGCCAAGAACAAACTCACCTGGAGGTCCGCCTCGCTTTCGTTCTCGAGCTGAAAATGAATTAGATGTATGTATTTAGTTGCGGTGATTTTCTTACCTCGTCATCAGGGACCAGCGCAGCGTCTGGGTTTGGGTTCATCATGGTTGCAATGTAATGAAGGGCGTGCGTGTCTCAAGGGGCGCGACTGAGAAGTTCAATCCTGAGAGCGAAGCCTGCGGCGGCAGCCACAGACAGCGCGAAGCCAAACAATTTAACAGCGGCATGGTCGGCAGACGATCTGCTGTTACCCCTCACCTTGGCCTGTTGGAAGAACCAACAGACAAACATGCATACTGCAGGTCGACGGCGAAGTTGCCTCTTTGTACCTGCGAGCGCGGCTAGAGAGAGCACAAGCGGAAGGAGGATGGAATACCAGGACGTTTTGGTACTCTTGGCAACTTACCGTAGCAATATGATACGTGCCCGTAGACGAGATTACTGCTCTGCAGCAACTTATTGGACAAATAAGAGCTCTGCTTGCAGCTCGCTTATGCGTCCCTCCTACTTCCCCGATAGGCCAGAGACAATTGAACATACGGGGATAAAGGGGGGATAAGGCGCCCTGGTAGATTGGTGCAAGATTCCAAATTGGATAATCATCCTTGCATCTGATGGCCTTGTTGAAAAATTGAGCAAGGGTGCTCAATGCATCCCCTCGTTTTGGAGCCTTGACGGCAGGTGGACTTCTCAAGCATCCGCGATGGGCATATTATTGTCTGGTGTTGTTAGGCCCGTAGATGTTGACACCCAAATGTTTAACTAGCTGACAAAATAGTAGAGCTGCTTCCAGAACATTGGGTGTAAGTAAATGTGCTTCCTTCAATCAACAAGGTTGGGCAGAAAAGTCGAAAGCATCTAAGGTAGAGAGGTCAATCCGGCATACTGGGATGCGCCCTCCACGCCGTTGGCTACGGCACTAAGATATCTGAGATACCTACGTAGGGCCGTCGATAGTCATAACACTTGTGGTGATGTTGATAATAAGTGAATTGCTCTCATCCAAGGTGAATCGGATCAACAACCCAGACGTTGACGTCAAGCTTCCCCTTTTGTTCCCAACGGTGCAACCTTCATTGAATCATCTGCACAGCAGGAGAGTACGACTCTATCGCTCCCAGAAACAAAGCTTGATTAATTCACATCCCCAGCGGGAGACTTCGCGTCGATCCATAACATGGAAAAACGGCCCACCCGCGCGTCCAGTCCCCAGTGCCAAGAAGCCACTGCTTGGATAAATGGCACTGAGCCCCAAACTCTTGTTGTGGCAACCCGACCCTGCGGAGCATGGACAGAACTACGACACCCAGTATAAAGACCGCAGTCTTATTTACATCACGGGCAAGGAACGCGGCTGGATGTTCCTGGTCAAGAAGCTTGCCGAACCGACCACCGATGGAACCTACTTTACGCATTTCGACATAGCATTCGCCGAAGAGTTCCAAGACTGTCCGGCAAACGAGACGCTCAAAGCCAAGAATCTATGGAAGAGAAGATTGACGACGGGGAATTGCGAACCTCGAGGAAGGAATCACGACTCACTGGAGCTGGGGCCGGATGATCCTGGTGGGAGATGCTTGCCATAAGTTCACGCCCAATGACGGTTTGGATCTCAATAACGGCATCCAGGATGTCGAGATGCTTTACAACTGTCTTCGCGAGGCAGTCTTCTTCGATCCGACAGGGAAGCCAGGAATTGCAGCCCTCATCAAGGCCTTCAAGAACTAACAGGAGGCGCGGAGGGTATGCTGAAGCCCGGCGCGTCTAACTCAGCCAGTTCGAAGCGAATGCAGTCATGGGCTAGCGGGCCTCACGACGTCGTAGCCAACTATCAAAGTAACGTCCACTGCCTGGGTGGAAAGTCTCATGATCAACACCCTAGCAGCCAATGGGATTCGACAGGCCTTAGTGCTGGACTATGTGTCCATGTCAGGTGAAGAACCGTCCAAAGGGGCATATAAGCTGGAAGCATCCCATTCCCGCGCCTAAGCAAATATTGGAGTGATGGCCAAATCATCTGCGGAACTCAGGGCTAGATAGATGCACAAAACAGTTTCAACCGCTAATCACAACGTGAGAAACATCATAAAAGCATGTTTTACTTCTTGTCGATATTCTACGCAAGGAATCCTAATAGTGGTCGATAATATAGGACTATAAGCTAACCGGCGTCTGGCGTTAAGTCTAATAGCTGGCTCCTTGCTTGGAATTTCAGTTAGGGGTGGATCATATTATCACGTAGCAAGGGTATCCCAGCCTTATTACTATAAAACATAGAAGTTATTATCTTACTACCTAAGTAAGGGGTTTTTAAACTTAATAAGAATAATAATAACAATATTACTAAATATACCTAAACTATAGAAATTAACACTTAAAGGCATTTATAGATTTATCCTATATATATTTACTATATAATAATATACAGCCTACTTTTAGGACTTGTGTCGTCACTAGATAAGTTAGTACCTAACTCGGTCGTAAAGATATAACTCATTAGGTCTACCTAAGTAGGACTTACGAACCGATTCAATCAATAGCAACCCGAAGAAAAAGATCTCTTGAGCCGAAACTCAACTGCGTGCTTGTTTTAAACACAACTATAACCATTCTCCAGGCAACTAGTCTACAGATAAATACGATCTAAGAACTTAGACCGACGACTACGTTCAAAGATCATTTCAACTCTAGATAATCTTACAAACCGTTTTTACAGCAGCCAGTACATTCTCATCGCGGAAATGCTTACCTGCGAGCTGAAGAGGTATGGGGGCATCTACACAATCTTCGGGCACGTCTGTAGAGAAGTGTATGTCAATCAAGATGAACATCATAGGGATGGCATTCCAAGGACTTACACTTCTTATATTCTCGCTCATCCTCAGCAGACCGTGGCTTGTAGTCTTTCTCAACAACATCTACAGCCGGATCGACTTGCAATCCTGTGGGAAAAGTGATACTGGGTTGATCGAGGATGTTCCAGATGCTCGTGTAGCTCCAGTATTGCGCGTCAGCAAGCTTTGCCGCAGCGCCGACGTAGGCTGGGCACAGAATGAAGTCTACTCCACGTTCCTTCATGATTCGATGGTAACTAGTAAGCAAGTCAGCTCCAGACTCTTTCAAATCCAACTAGTCGGCCACCTACGAGTCCCTAAAGGCATCACGCCTGACATTGAGTTCCCAGTTCTCCCGGATAGATAACGGTTCGGACTTGGAGTAGGCAAACGCCCATTCCGTGAGGGGGGCCACCGGCTCCCCACCTTCACTCAAAACCTCTTTCTGCGTTTCGGCAGCATCCGGGAAGTAGAGAGCGCTGACGATCTCAGTGCCTTCTTTGTGGTTGTACGGTTCAAAGTCGACAACCTTGATCCCCGCTGCCTTCAATTTCTCGACAACGTATTTTAACGCGCGGGTGACTGGCGGATGAGGATGAACGGCGCTGTGACACAAAACCTTCCGTTAGACATCCTTATGTCAAAAAGTGCGTTACACTCACCCATCGTCCCAAATGACACCTATCGTAAAGTGTCCAGGCTGGTACGGCTCGACCGTTTTCCAAGGCAAAGGCACCAACGAAGTTTCTTCTTCCCATGGCTCCTGGCCGATGATGGTTTTCTGAAAGAGATCGATATCTGCAACGGTATTACCCAGGGGGCAAAGAGCGCAGCGGATGCTCTCCTGTCCGAGCCCCGGTATGCAGACCCCCTTGTATGGATTACGCATCGCTGTTGTACGAAGACCGTACGAACCACAAAAGGCTGCCGGAACTCGGACTGACCCTCCGATGTCTGTACCTATGCCAAGGACAGCGCAGCGAAGTCCGAGCGATGCACCCTCTCCACCGCTGGAACCGCCGCTCGTCAGATTACGGTTATACGGGTTCACCGTGGCTCCAAAGATGGGGTTGCTGCAGTCGAGATGCTGTTGAGCAAATAAACTTAGTCAGCGCAACGTCTTTGATAGATGGGAGACCGAGACACACCATGACGCTCTGCGGCTCGTTGGTTCGAACATGGAACACTGCACCGGCAGCCTTGGCCAAGCGAATCACCAACGCGTCCTCGTCAGCAACGTTTTCTGACCATGCGACGTAGCCAGAGTGGCAAGTGCGACCCTTGAAGCCGAGGTGTTCTTTGGCGGAGATTGGCACCCCGTGTAGTGGTCCGACGAGCTTGCCTGTCGCGTTGAAGTGGGCATCAAGCTCTGCGGCAGCAGCCAACGCATCCTCAACCATGAACTCCGTCGCAAAGTTCACCAGTTGATGCGCGACATGGCTTCGCTTCAGGAAAGCTTTGACAGTCTCGACGGCAGTCAGTGTACCCTTTTCCATCTGGCCAGTCAGCTCAGCGGCGTTGCTCGCGGTGATCTCCAGCTCTCGTGGAGTCAACAAGCCACATGTCTCTATGAACTGTGAGACGTTGAGCTTGCTTGGAGGCGGGAGTCGATCTTCAGGCAAAAGCCATTCCGGTTTCAGCGACTTTTGAAGAATCTTTCTGCAGGCTTCGGCCTTGATCTCCCAGGGAGCTTGAGTTGGTGGAGACATGATCAAAGAGACGAAAATATTTATGAGTACGTTTATGTAGGTAAAGACGAGATGAGACCTTGGGGAAATGTTAACAGGAGAAAACACAACCTTTGACCAAGCTAATAGCTCTAATGGAACTGGAAGTTATATATGTGAGTAGGATTAAGCAGACTCATTGAGAGCTCCTCCCGAGTGATAAGGATGATTGTAGCTCCTACTAGCCAAGCTCCAAGGCATCTTGATTCCCAACATCCCATCAATTGGCCCAGCCCTTTCCAGTTGAAGCGAACAAATCGTGTAATTAGCTTCGGCTGCCCAATCAATTGTTGGTGACGAGCCGACATTACGGCTTCTCGGTGCGGGGTCAAGTGTGAACATGACATCAGGGATGGTACACGGAAGCTCGGCCATGCAGTTGCTGCATCGCGGTTATCTTCACCCTCTATCTTCGCAGCTAAGAGCACCTGCAGTCACCCGTCATTCTTCGACCGACTCGTCGCAAACATTGATGATTGGCTGAATGTGGGCCATTATCAGCTATGCGATCAGCCAGCATCTCGCAATCATCGGTGATTGGTCGTCTTGCCGGTTGAGTTCCCTTCCAAGATTGCGACTGAAGGTTAATGGTCTATCTACTCCGTTGGCCACCTTATCCATGCTATCATGGCCGTTGCCCGTTATCCGCGTGCTTGCATCCCTGGCGACAGTATCAGGGCACGGACTACCCCGGACTTCGATATCAACTGGATAGGTTCGCAATTATCTGGCATTGGCCAGTTCTGCTTGAGCTGCCCTGATCGAGTTGTCCGGAATCCGGATGGATCATCCGCCATGTGCACGCTTAGGAAACAAACTCTCCGAACGTCCTTGCACGTGCAGACGCGATGCTTCGTTGCACGAAAAGGCAGCTGATAACCAGCTTCGGCCCTCATAATCCTTCCAAGTCGACGGTTTGGGGCGCCGGAGGTACAAGAGCAGGCACGTCCCGACTCCAGGCTCTCTCTATCGACATAGTGTTCGATGCTACATTGCTGCAGAGTTTCACCGAACTCGTTTTCACTCGGCACAAATCCAACTTGACTCGAATTCAAGTTGGTCAAATTCAGGCGGCAATGTCTTCCCCAGTGATGCCCTCGGCGCCACCGCCGGGCTTTATTCCCGGCACAGTTCATCTTGTCGACCTTGAAGGAACAATGTCTACTCGACACGCAGATGGCGCTCGTGACGTGGTTTTAATTCCCACGCCGTCAAACGACCCCGACGACCCTTTGAACTGGAGCCCTCGGCGAAAGCTTCTGCTTCTCTTCTGTCTTTCGGTGTAAGTTCTTCTGGTTTGCTGGTAAATATCTGGTTTTTCTTGCAGCTTAGCTGATCACTTCTCGACACACAGCTACTATCTCGCTATCGGCATCGCATCGGCCGCAATCTACTCGGTTCTGGTCCCTATCTCGTCGGCAACAGGGTTGACATTGGGAGACTTGAATGCTGGCACGGGATACATGTTCCTGACATTGGGTTGGGGCTGTTTGTTCTGGCAGCCACTGGCCCAGAAATTCGGCAAACGTCCAGTGTATCTGCTGAGCCTACTGGGAACTATGGTATGTACGAATCGTAACCAAACCTGGATGATTGCTACCTACACGATGGTATTGGATCTTAGCTGATGAACGAAACCCGTAGTGTATCATGGTCTGGGCCCCACACGCAACTAGCAGTGGTCAATGGATTGCCAACAAAGTTCTTCAAGGGCTGTTCGGCGCCCCCATTGAGTCACTTTGCGAAATATCCATCGCGGATGTGGTACGCGAAACCATCAGCCAAGTTCCTCTATGTTTGAATACAGACTTGGTCGCTGACAAATTTCCAGTGGTTCACTCATGAACGAGGAACCTACATGGGCTTTTACGCTCTTTTCTTGTGCGGAAGCAACTTTTTGGCACCGTTGATTGCCGGATTCATCAACGACGGCCAAGGTTGGGAGTGGGTTCTTGTACGTCTGGCCCGGAACATATCATGGCACGGTCTTTGGCTAACCCTCTTTAAGCATTGGTGTGCGATTTTCTGCGGCGCGGGCTTTCTGATCTGCTACTTCTTCATGGAAGAAACCAACTACCAGCGTCTCACCGTGCTGAATGGTGAGGTGTACGTCGCGGAAAACGCCGATTCCGCACAGGAGAAAGGCATTAAAGCCCCGTCTGACACCGACAATATCGTTGACGGGCAGGGCGATGTCAACGCGAAGACACCTCCACAGAAGACTTTCATTGAGAAGATCAAGTTTTTCAGCCGGCAGAATTTCGATCACCAGGCTTCGATAAGGACCATGGTGATTCGGCCTTTCCTTTACTTCTCCTTTCCAGTGATTGTCTTCTCTGGCTTCATGTACGGGTCTATCCTGTGCTACTTCAACGTCCTCAACGGAACGGCATCTATGATTCTGTCAAGCCCTCCTTACAACTTCAAAGCTAGCACTGTAGGACTCGCTTATATTTCCTGTTTGATTGGGGTAGTCATCGGGTGAGTGCCTAGTTCCAGTCATGATGTGCACATAACCTCGGATCTGAGTTGCTAACGGCTAGTCACAGCACACTTTATTGCGGACATCTAGGCGATAAGTTCGTCCTATGGAAAGCCAGACGTAACAGCGGTATCATGGAACCCGAGTTCCGCCTGTGGCTCTTTGCTGTTTTGATGCTCCTCGTACCTGGAGGGCTTCTTCTCTGGGGCGTAGGAGCGGCACATGAGGTCCACTGGTTCGGCCTGATCTTTGCCATGGGCGTCTTGGGTGGAAGCGTGACAGCCGGTAGTCAACTTTCAATCACGTATTGCATCGACAGCTACAAAGAGCTAGGCGGCGATGCCATTGTCACTGTTATTCTAATCCGCAACACTATGAGCTTCGCGGTCAGCTATGGGTATGGCACCTCACCCCGTGGATCCAATTGTCTGTTTGTTCTCGAAAGCTGACACAATCCATCTAGGATAACTCCGTGGGTCACTGATATGGGATGGCAGAATGCATTTCTGGTCGCTGCATTTGCTGCCTTGGCTCAGATTGCCTTGTTCTTTTTTATGGTCAAGAAGGGTCGTCAATTTCGGCAGAATAGCGTGGACAGCTATTGGAAGCACCGTCAGCACGAATAAGTTCGGAGCATTGGGTGAATGCTACGAGCTCCAGAAACTAGACGATGACAAGGACCTAGAGGCTTTATTATTAGAAGGTTATGGCACTTATGAAGAATTAAATCTTCACACGCTTTATTTTGCTCCCTCGTCCTATAGTTGCAATAAATCACGTCCACTATGTCACACGCATAGTCATCGGCGCTGGTCCATTTGGTGTTGTAGCTTCTCGTACAAATAGAAATGTTCGTTGGCAGTTTACAATTTCATCGTTTTCAGCTATTCCAGTTGGCAAATCTCAAGGCATCTTCACTATCTAGTACCCTGTAACGGTAAGTAAACCAAGAACCAAAGACCGCCGATTCTATAAGCACAGAGGTACAAGATATAGCACCTCTCAGGCGTGAGATGGTATCCAAAAACAAACAGATCAGAGTACGAAAGTATCAAATCAACGCTAGAAACAAATCAAAATATACTCTATATGCTAAGAAAACAACTCGAAGAGAAATAGAAGCCGGTAAAAGACAGGTAGACCGCGCCAACAGCGAGCCGGAAAAAGATGTAGTCCATCGGCCTCTCCAAGCCAAAGCTCTTGTCCGAGTGCAGTCTCCTGTGACCTGCACGATCAGACTTATGTACTAATCCCTGTTGTCACTGACAGCCGTCTCCCAAGCCCTGGCACCCTTTCTCGATCGAGTTCGTCCAAGGCGGAATCTCTCGGTCCGTGAAGTGCAGTCCTAAAAGGGCTCTGTCGTCAGTCCTTCTGACCGTTTGCGGCGCGCTGAGAACGTTTCTTTTTTTCGCGAATTCCAAAATAACGAGGGAAACAACAAACGCCAGTCTCTCAGACGAAGCCCAGCTTCGCCCTGGCGATGTCGTCCCTGTTCCAGTCCCGGGACAAGGGAACGTCGTCTCTCACAGAATTGTTGTTGCCTTCGACGTCCTCGGCATTCGTCAGCTCCATGTGGATCGTCTTGGGCGCTTCGGCGCTCATGCCGAGCCAACCGCCGCCGATCATGGCGATGGTGGTACCGAGCTCCGTGCCGAAAAGCAGGATGAGCTTTGTCGCGAAAGTGCCCATGACGGGGTCGAGACTGGGGATGCGGTTGAATGCGTAGGTCGTCGTGTACGCCAGGTGGATCAAGTGGAAGGGCATGCCAACAACGGCAGCCCGGAGCATGAGCATCGCGGGCCGGCAGTTCGGAGAAGAAGCCGAACGGATGCGCTTGTAAGTGGGCCACATCCAGAAGCAGACGCCGAAGAGAACGAAAAGCTGCAGACAGTTGCCAATTTGGTTCAGGTTCTCGTTTGCGACGCCGCCTTTCGGACTAGGGGATCCTCCATAGGTCGCGATCGCGATGCCAGCAGTGTTGGCCAGGTGAGTAACGCCGAGAATGATTTTCTCGGTCCAGCGTTTCGATGGAGCCGGGAGGATGATGTTACTGTGGAAGTAAACTGTCAGTCTCTTGTACGTTTCCCCATCCACGTACGTATCTTACGCTTCGTAGACAATGCCAATCAGCGTCAATGTCAGACACGCTATGCTGGCGGCGTTGGTCATGATGTTGACCTGGTTTGGGAGCAAGGGCTCGTCTCGCTTGATGACTTGGTAGATATCCGCAACAAATCTTCCAAAGAAGTGTGAAAGAAAAATCGGCCAGCACACCATTCCCTTCTTTCCGTGCTTCCATGTGATCCACACTGCCGCCGGAAACATAAGGCCGTAGATGGCGAGTTCCGCGATCGCAAGATTGACGACATCGCTAGATACGGGGGGAAAGTTGGCTGTTGAATGTTCGGCCATGTTGAACTATCGATAAAATGCCGTTGGGGTTGATAAGGCGCAGACTGCAGAGAACAATGTTGTGATCTTTGACTAGCTCCTGTATTGGGATATGGATGAAAGCAAAATCGCGTATCTCGTTCGATTGGATGCCGTTGGGGATGGCGCTAAGCTGACTGGATGGTGATAAAGCCCTAAACGAGAAGTTGTCTAGAGGCAATCAACGACTATTAAAGAAATCTCCGGCGTTCAGACCGAGTCATTTGCCGCGACGCCGTTTGAGTTTAAAACAAGTTCAGACTGTACAACAGTAGAAAATCACTGATGTGATATCAACGTCGTCGTGTCTGGAATACTACACAGCCTGAAAATGGAACTCTGCCATCAATCTACGCAACCACGAGACCGAGACCGAGACCGATCCGCCCCAGATAATCAACGACGTCCTTGCGTCACGAAGCACGGGTTGCCCCGAGTGGAGTATCCGGGCTTTGACACAGCCGGTGACACAATAAACGCCGACCGGCTGGTTCCATCCGGCCATTTTGCGCCAGGGTCGCCCCAGCTCGTGCTCCCAGGATCTGTTCTATGTTGAGGGAGGTCGACTGCAACGAGGCGTTTCACGCCCCTTTTTGGGCTCATCTGTCAGTTTGCGAGCATTCTAGAGACTAGCAGACTACCGGTTTGAGTGCCCAGTCTGCCTTGCGCCGATCTGCCCTACGGCGGACTAGCGGAGAATTTTATCTGGAGCCAAGCCACCCGTCCCAATCTACCAGATCGACGCTGGGATTGGGAATACCGACGTGTTCCAATCAATGGGATCGCGAACGGGTCGAGGTCTAGCAAAGTTCAAATTCAAACAGATTGGAGGCTCGGTTTCGAGAACTGGACGAATGGGGGGTTCTCGATGACCCCTTTGAGCTTCCCCCAGCGCTTCGCCATGCTCCATACGAGGCGCAACTGAAAAGAAAGGAACCACATTTCAGGGTCGTGTCTATTGATCTTGGTCCTGGTAGGAGGGAACCGCCCTCTTCTCGACATTAATCCCAACTTTTCAACGGCACTCATGTTGCCGTAATGAGCATTTGTCATCATCTCAACATGACCTGGTCCTAATTTTGTACTTTGACTTTTCAACCGCAGCAGTCAGTTCCGACGAGCGATGGCTGGGCGAAGTTGTCAATACCAAAATCTGGGGAGACCACAGTTGTCAAGCCTACTGCAGTAAGGGTCACGACGCTCGCTTTCGCCGTCACTTGGTCTGAAGTCACACAGCACAGGCCAGTCGTCCCGTGTTTTACAGGTGGTCTAAAACGGCTGAACATGAAGCATGTTCGGCGCAGGAGGCCGTTGTCTTCGCTTTCGGTGTTCTTTGTGGGGAACCAGGATGTGTTTGGCGGTGCTGCGCCGGGACCAGTGCTTGGGTTAGGTGACTCCACGTCGGCTTCGAAAGTTCAGAGTTTCTGATTTTCAGCTGTTGTTTTGGCAAATAAGCCAATACATCGTCTCGAGGCCGCTTGTCCCATCTTTGGTCCTGTCATCATCCTCTTCGTTTCGGAGTATGCCTTGGGCATTCTGTCGCACCACATCTGTTCGTAGCGAGACCGAATACCCGAGTTTCGATGCATCGCGAGAACCTGATGGATTCACGGTCAGGATACACATGTATACGCTCTACTTATCTTGAGCAATCATGAAGTTTACCCTACGGCCTTCTACTGTATATTGCTGGTCTGTCATGTCGCCCATGTATACTTCTAGCTCAGATTTTCCCGCAACATCAAGTACCAGTGAGACTAGCTCTGGGCCACGCTAACCACTCATCGAAGGTATCATCGTCTTTGAAATGATTGTTTATATCATCAAAAAGCTGATGTGACCAGCCGTCAAAGAACCAGTAGTCCTTGTCCGAGATCGAGATCAATACGTTGATATATGAAAGAAGCACCAACGCATGATTCTGTACACTCCGCAGGTCAGGGATGACCAAATCGGGAATCAGATAGGCCCATGACATGGTGGCGCTGATCTCGACTTGAAGTCCGCAGTTTGCTATACCCGCTACTGAGCGCTCTAGCCCCCTTGTTATCACATCGTAGTCTGCGTGGTTGGGAATAGACTTTTCCTGGGAGCGATAGAAACACCGCAAACGAGAGAGCGCGTCAAACGTGTCTCTCGGGAGCCTTGAACCTTCGAGACTGGGTAAACCTGCCCTTCAAAGGAGGCACAAAATGGTCAGTATGCAGTCGACCAAGGGCTGAACTTTCTGGTGTTCAGCTGTGCACTTACTCCATGTGTTTCCAAGATGGTACACCATGTGCCAGGGGACTGAGATCGCAGTGAGAAATCCTTGATGCCCATGGCTCAAGGACCGTACGCACACCCCGTACGACCGACAGCATCTTCACTGTGTCATGGAGTGGGGTGCCCAATATGCCACAGCCTCCAGATCGCGCGGGTGGTGCAGTCACACAGACATTGACCACGGTAGCAAAGCAGAATATTGCTTTCCAGTTGTTGTCGGTGACATTTGCCAACAGGCTGCGAAACGTATCTTGGCCTTTGTTGTAGTGGTACGCGCTTCTCTTCATGCAAGCATCTCGATCGTTGGGCGGCAGTAGGTAGGCCTTGTGCAACGCGGCCAAGGCGAGGATGCCATGCATGACAAACTTGTTCGATTGTCCTTCTCTTGGGATCACGACCCGCCATACGTGTTTGACATCTTCCCGAACGCCCATCGTGTTGCAGGTCACCGTAGAATAGTGATGCATCAGGTCCAGATCTTCCATCCACGAGTCCTCGGGGTAGGCGGGCGGCGCGGGCGTTGTCGCCCTGGGATAATGCATGGCACTATCGAGGAAGTCGGAGCAGTAGTTGTTGTGTGCTAAGCTCTCGTCGCCATGATCGAAGGTATGCAGTCGAGCCCCAATAGCAGAGTCGGGCGAGCTTCTCGTAGGTTGAGATGATCCATTGGAGGAGGTTACGCTCTTGTTTTCAAAGGGCCTGCAAGATGTCAAAGGGCTGAACTGCAAATTCAATATAATGAAATCTGATTTATGCTGGTACCTCAGACAGGCATGACAAGTGGACAAATTGTTGTGCTTCTTCGCGCCGCCGCCGCTTTCGTTCACAAAACTGCAGACAATTCTGTATCTGGCTGTCGTCTAAGGAGGTCTGGTGGCTTGGATAAGGAGCGGGGCAACGGGCGGTTCGATCGGGAATCATATACCGTACCTTGACTTTCCGCTGCTTGCACTGTCGGCATCCGAGCCTGGACTTTATGTGTGACCTTCGCGTTGCCATTGTCGGTAGATCGAAGTTTGACATGGGACGAAGACGGTAGCCAAGTGACGGGAATGCCGGTTCAAATACGACAGAACTCGGGTCGGGAATCATGGGGCAAGACACAAAATGCCAAGCCCGAAAGCGAATACTCGTATTTCGCGTTTATTTGACATGGTTACAGCCAATAACCTTGCGAGTGATCCGCCAAACCCGAGACTTCTCGTATCGCCCGAGTCCCTCGCAGGCTGTGCACTCGCAGGCCCGACAAACACGATGCCAACTCGCTCTACCACCAGCCCTGCGCAAAGTCATCCTGGAGGATCTGCGCATTCGCTCCCACTCCGGCAGCTGTGCCTGTCCCCATCGCCATCGCAATCTGCTTAACCGGGGTGGCGCAGTCGCCTGCGGCGAAAACGCCGCGTTTGCTGGTCTCTTGCATCGGACTCGATGTGTCAATGTCGCCCGACGGTGTCAACTTCAGGTCGAGATGCTCCGCAAAGTCACATCTGACAACTGTCGGTGGTTTGTGGAATAAGAAGCCGAACATTGAAGACGAACCGTCCTCGAATTCCACCGCCACCGAAGAGTCGCGATTGCCCCCAACAGGCCTCAGGTTCTTGATTTTTCTGTCGTCGAGTATGAAGCCGTGGGCCTCTGCTGCCCTCGTCATGGCGTTTGCGTCGAGATGCGCCAGTCCATTCGTCAAGATGCTTATCTTTGTCGCAAACTGGCGCGCAAGTTGGCCGTAGCACACCGTGTGTGCGAACTCGGTTTCGGAGCCTGTCGCGATGACGACTGCTGCATCTGTGACCCCAAACTGTTCGAACCCGTTGCGAACCAAACAATTGAAGCTTGAATGTGGTTCCCATCGTTAACGAATCCTTGATCCTCCTGACGATGCAAATGTGCCAGAGAAACTCACATGCTTCTGCCCCAGCATTCTTCATATCCCGGAATATCCGGCAGCACATCGTAACATCCCATAGCGAGTATGACTTTTCTCCCCTTCCAAGTCCGTCCAGTTTCGTCTTCTACTTCAAACACGAATCCGGCTTCGCGGACGAATGTGGCTGCAGCATCTGCAAAGGTGATGGTCCGGTACTTTCTTTGCAACTCAGACTTCATGCCATTCCTTATCAACGTTTGATTATCGTGGTCGTATGAGGAAGTCGTGAGGGCTCGATGACTGCTTCTGTACTCCCCTGAATCAAATATTATTGCACTGCGTAAGACTCTTCCGAGTGCTAGTGCAGCGGAAAGCCCCGCTGGTCCAGCACCAATGATGCAGACGTCAACAACGTTTCGAAGAACGTGTGAACTCATGGCTGAAAGTGCAAATGTGGTTTGAATATCAGACACCACACCAGAGGTTGGTGGATCATTTATATGGAGCGGCAAAGCCCGGCTACTCTGGTCATTGGATTGAGATAATTTCCGCGCGTGGAAGGAATGCAGTCTCACGTCAGATCATTGAAGGATCATGGTCGATATTTGATACCAGGCTTAATTCAGTGGCCGGCGTCAGCGTCCGTGGATGACAGGGATGCTTGGTTGGCCTACAACTCGATAGGAAGTCATGCTCACCAACCCGACCAGTCGGCTCGAGTGGTGCTTCCCAATCTCTTTTTCGTCTTCTACTGGGAACCACTGGTCGATATGCACAAGTAGACTTGCTGAAAACGATAGCAGGACATCGATTGACATTGGTAGGCATAGATCACATACTGCGTGGCACTGAGTGCTTGTTTCATGCACTGTGGCCAGCCTTCTATGGCAATGTTTCGTGAGGTCCTGCGGATTTAGGTGCCTTACCTTCGCGGGAGATAAATTAAACTCAAGTAGGTACTAGGTAGGTACGCAACTCCGCGCTCCTACTGGATCAGCCATCCGTCATCTTTGGCCTCTCACGGTCGCAGAATAATCACGTTCAAGAGTAGTATGTTATGATTGCTAGATACCGTTGTGAAAACTAGTAGACTTCGTGTTGGATATTAAATGTTCCCGCCATAACTTAAGAACCTCCACGCTTGTCGGCCTGATTGAGCTCATCATCTGAACGAATGCAAAACAGAATCTCGGGAGACAAGCTCAACCCCATTGCTGGGCAGATACTTTCTCATTAATTTTGATTTCATATCATTTAAGTAACATATATCTCTTGAATTATCATTTGTACAATATGCGGCTTGGATCAACATAGACGGTATACAGCAGTTTTAACTGGCTTCAACATGGTCTCGCGTATGTGGTTCCGTTGTATTCTATTTCAAAAGGTAGCTTATCACTAATAGCAAATTGTGTCATCTCAAATCTAACAGATTCCTGAGTCAAGCATGGAGACTCTGATTAAGCCTTTGCTTTGACTCCCGAGTCGATGTCAGCACTCGGTGACTTTAGTGTGCTGATGAGCCTGAGACTTCTAATGACCAATCTAGCACGTCATTAAAGCCAAATTAAGGAGTTGTTTAGACTAATGTGCACAACATCGAATGCGCCGGCTAGGTTTTTGAAACAGATGGCACTGGGGTTTCGGTGTCATTTCCAATTACTGGTTCCCGATGAATAGGCAATGATACAATGCGTGATCCAGCTCCGGACTTGAAGTTTGTCAACTCACGATTCCGCAGCTATCGTCTTGATAGGTTGATTAAGTTCTCCAATACATCAGAGCCGAGAAATGGCGGGTTAGGTCATGTTGTGGATCCTTCCTGGTGGCTCGTCGCATTCTGTTGTCAAGGGTTAAAGCCCATCAAGCTGATCTCAACTTCTCAAGTGCCTTGGCCATCACCAAGATGGGGGCTAGACCAGGCGAAAGGCAACGAAACCCCTGAGCATACAACAGTTCCAACAATCAGTTGGTGCCCGATTGAGTAGGTAGTCAGGGAGTTCGTCGCGTTGCCGTGGTAGCCGACCCAACCCACCAACCGGACCCCAATCCAACATGATACCATAGCCGCACTTGGCGAAGGTACTGTTGGCCTTTGCAAGGAAGATCCGCTGGCGAGCAGAAAGGTCTAGCGCCAACAGCGGGAGCTCGTCGCCGATGGAGGCATAAAAGGTAGAAAATTCGCACTCCCTGTCGCCCGTTTAGGTCCCCCCTCAAAAACAGATAATCATCGCTTTCAATTCAATCTGTGTCAACATGGCTCCGCAATTCGACCCGGAATTCGCAGCAGCCGTGGCAGGCGCTGGCCTGTCAAGCTTCCCCACGGCTTACAAGGACGTTTTTGAGCTTCGAAACTCGACCAATGCCTTCTCCGAGGCAATGAACAGCCAGCTTACCATCCCGGAGCACATTCTCCAGACCGAGATCCCCTTTGAATCCCACGACGGCACGATCCTCAAGCTCCACCACTTCACTACCGCAAAGAAGACCCATGACGGCACACTGGGGCCTGCGGCTATATTCATTCACGGCGGTGGCATGGTTTCTAGCAGTGTCAGCCTTTCCAAGCCCATGCTCGCAAGTTATGTCGACACATACGGCATGGACTTTTTCGCTGTCGAGTTCCGCCTGGCGCCTGAGCAGAAGGGTCCGGGCCTCGCAGAGGATGTTTACGCGGGGCTCAAACACCTCTCCAAGAATGCCGAAAAATACCACATCGACCCTAAGCGAATTGTTCTCATGGGGCAGTCCTCTGGGGGTGGTCTCGCTGCCGCGACGTCAATGCTCGCGCGCGATCGGGCTCTCGACCCTCCCATTGCGAAGCAGATCCTCATGTACCCGATGCTCGACGACAGAACACGTTTGCCAGAGAACTGCTCTTACTCCCAATTCTTCACATGGTCAGAAAACTCCAACAAGTTGGCCTGGGCGGCCGCCTTGGGCGACGACGTTGCCGGAGACCCCAACGCCGATGTCTCAATCTACGCCGCGCCGGGCAGGGCTACAGACTTGAAGGGCCTACCGCCAACTTACATCGATGTCGGCCAATTGGATTTGTTCACTGCAGAAGACATTGCTTTCGCGAGCAAGTTAGTACAAGCCGAGGTCGAAGTAGAACTTCACGTTTGGCCAGGGCTACCTCATGCCTTCGAGTTTGTACCTAGTGCTACTCTGGTGCAAATGGCGGTGGCAGCTCGTCAACGGGCTTTGAGGATGGTCTGATCTCTACAATGGGAATTTGATCAAGTACAAGGTTCGTGTTACTTTGGTATCGGTCGGGTTCTGTGCTTCGTAGACTGAAGCACTCGTCAGGTACATTACAATCTAGTACATAGTCTCGAACAAGCCGAAAATCGAAAGTATTTCTTCTCAAAACGTTGGATTCAGAGGATTGACCGTCGCTTAATACATGATCGGCGCATTAAGTCGACCGATTTGTTCTGTTTATATATATACATTAACTCCAGGTTACAGAGACAAGTATGCAACACGACGAGCAGTAAGAGAGGCACTTAGATAACCTGAAAACGGCCTTGCTCGTAGATGCTTAAGTACCGGTGTTTCCGCAGTTCATAGACACAATTCGACGCGTGGGTGCTGATATACAATTTCCTCAGTATTCCTTGCTTTGAGCAGCTTTAGCCCAAGGTACCTACCTGTATGCTAACCTAGATGCTTTCCTACGCAATCGAGGCGTGCCATATATACTGCCCTGATTGGACACAGCCCAGTATTCATTTTCCGAGCACTCAGCAAGCTTACATGTAGTGACGACAGGTGCTTGGCATTTCAATTTCCCTTTACCTTTCGCTGCGGCAGATAACGTGGACACCGACAAGTCTGACTGCCAATGAAGCAATCTTACCCAAAACGGATCCTCCGGGTTAAAAGCGCTTCCTTTGAGTAAGCTTACCCTAGACGAAATCAACCACATGCGAGTCTTCAGGGCGCGGCCCGTCAGCTTATCATACGTATGAGAACAGCTTATTTGCTCTTTTAGTGGTCCCTGCCGCAAATTGCGCCTCGCGACTGCTTCGTGGCGCGCGTCGATATGCCGGTTGATACGGCGGGACACCCACCTCGGATGTTTCAACGAATCCAACGACAGACATGTTCGAAAATTCCCAGGAATTGCGCTCCGTTCTGTTGGTGTTTGCGTATTGGGGGCGGGTTACGGACGTAAGTTGATGAATGCAACAATGTTAACCTCTGTGCATCGGGTGGTCGGCCGACTTTCCAATTTCGGGACACGGACAGTCACATCGAGACTCTGTTTTTTGGAGACAATCAATAATTTCCATGGGCCGGTCCGCCCCATCACATTGTATTTTTAAACAAACGTAGCATTCCATGGGTCGCTGCAGGTGCCATACGCAGTTGGTTGTTGTTCTTGGGCTGGGACCAGGGTGCGGCGGCTGGAGCAGGGCTGAGGGTGGCGGCCGAAGCAAACGGCATGGTACACTCTGCAGATTTGACGATCGGCTGGTGATTTCTGACCACTGAGCATTGGGACTGTCCCCCTGTCTGTGACAGTCAACAGATAGCAGCGACCAGGCAGTCGTCTTTTAAATAACCGGATGAGGCACATTTGCCAGATTCAGATATCCATGCTGAAGACCATTCCCTTCGACTCAACTTTTACGAATGTCAGACATCAATCCTAGCGTTGACAACCATTCAAATTTCCAACGAAATCCAGCAATTCCAGCTATTTGAACTGGTCTTTGAGCCATGGAGACGGAAAGAAAGCACACACCAGACTCTGGCGACGATGCCGAGCGTTCCAGCACACAGGTCGGCAGCGTGGTACCCGAGTCAAAGGACGAAGAGAACGCCACAGCGCCGGCCAAACACCCAAGAGAAGGGTGGCCAGCTTGGAGATGGCCTTGTATTCAAGCAGCGTTCTGTCTGGTCGGACTCCTCCTTGGTGAGTATCCACGTATTCCTGCTCGCGGGATTGCTTAGATTGACGGTTGTTCTCGACTGTAGGCTACGATGTCAGTAACACCGCGAACATCCAACCGCCCATCTACGAGGCCTTTGGTCAAGTACATCTCCTATCATGGGTTGCGACGGCATACACTGCCATGAACGTCACCATGATCCCTCTGGCTCGGAAGCTCGTTGTGTTGGGCAACATAAGATACCAGGTGATTGCGTACTGCCTCATCTTCTTCGTCGGCGGAGTAGTCTCTGGTTCGGCCACCAACATCAACGCTGTCATTATTGGACGCGCGTTGCAGGGCGTTGGAGGAGCTGGGATGTATCAACTGTGAGTTTGCTGTACTCGGGAGTGGAATTTGGGACATCCTGCTGATAGCGGTCGTGAAAAGCGGCATCGTTATCAACATGCTCTCTACGACTCCGACAGAGTTGCCCCGCACCCAAGGTCTCACAGCCGTGTCCTGGGCAATTGGCCTCACACTAGGTCCAGTCATTGGAGGTGCTTTCGCCGAAAACCCTCATGCTACTTGGAGATGGGTTAGCAATGCCAATAATTCTCGGCACTGAAAGTCTCTCTGACATCCTTGACCTAGGCCATGTACATCAACCTCCCGATGCTGGCTCTTATTATGCTCTGCAACGGCATCGCAATCCCAAGCATGCATCACCCCGACGCCGTCCCATTCCTCGAAGGTCTGCGCGTTATCGACTGGACCGGCGTCGTGCTGCACATCGGCGGCTTCATCCTCCTCTGTTCCGCCCTCATCTTCAGCGGCTCCACGTGGGGATGGTCGTCGCACTCCGCAATCGTCGCCTGGGTGTTTGTCGGGGTCATCTACATCGCATACTTTATTCAGCAGAAGTTCTGTTTGCTCACCAACAAAGAGCATCGAAACATCCCTGCCGATCTCTTCAAGAAGCGCGTGGTTCTCCTCGTTTGTGCGGCGACCTACGCCGTTGGAGGCTGTTACGGGATCGCTCTTTACTACACCCCCCTCTTCTTCGCCTTCACCAAAGGTTTTGATCCCGTCGATGCGGCTGTCAGACTGCTTCCATTCATCTTTACCTTCATCTTCTTCACGGTCGTCATGGCGGGTCTCTTTCCCGTCATTGGCAGATACGCCCCCTTCTACGTCGCCGGCGGTGCCCTGACTATGATCGGAGGTGCTCTTCAAGCGCAGATCACATCATCGACCTCAGAAAGCCGGGTGATGGGGGTCAGCAGTCTCATCGGCGCGGGCGTCGGCTGCATGTGGCAGACCGGCGTGGCCGTCATGGCGCAAAGCGTGCCTCATAACAGACGTCTGGACGTCACGGCGCTCTTCATCATGTTCCAACTTGCCGGCGTCTCGGTGACTCTTGCCCTGGCCGGTTGCATTTTCCAAAATATCGGTTTCAGCCGGCTGCATACCCCGCTTGGAAGCCTCGGATACACCGACCACGACATTCGTGAGGCGCTGGCCGGCCTTGACTCGAAGATATTTACGGACGCGGATCCGGAAGTCGTGAAGCTCGTCGTCGATCATGTCGCCCATGTCATCGCCAACAACCAGTATCTGATCGTGGCCTCTGGAGCGATAGCGTTTCTGAGCGGGTGTCTGATGAGCTGGGAAAAGCTGGATTTTGGCAGGGGCAAGACGGCAAAGTGAGGTTATCGTAGTAAGGTACATAGAGTTGTTTTCTTTTGTATAACAGAGGATCCCTCTCGAGTCGTGATGGCGATGTTATGGTTTAGTTTCTGTCATATATAGCGATGATGTCAATTAACTCGCGTTCTTCATCAAACATTGAAGGCCATTGATGACATTTCCTATCAGAAGCAGTGATATCGGAGGGCAAAGATAACGGCTCAACATAGCGTCGTGACTCAATGTAACCGAGAGACAAATTAAATCACCCCAAAAACTCCAAACACCCTGCCATACCAAAGAAATCAAGAAGAATTTACGACACGCCCTCCTCTCCAAAATCTCAAATGCTTTAAGAGTCCCAGATGGCACCATAAGCAGGAATGCCCCGAGTCTCGAGACCGTAGACCACCTTTTTCGTGATCTTCTCATTGGCAATGATGATGACGGCCTCGGCCTCAAAGCTCTTTGCCAAGTTGTATCCCATCTTGACGAGATCCGGACGACCAGAAACCTTGGTGTCGTGGATCACTGCGTTGGGGATCTTGGCCTTGATGTTATCGAGCAGCTCCTTTCCGAACGTCTGCTCGGGCTTGGGCGTCGACCAGATCAACTGCGTGGGGCAGCTGGGCTCCTGGATATGGCCAAGAAGAGGACCTATACCAGACCCGGTGGCGATGACGACGATGCGGTTGAAGCACGTCGCGATGCGCATGACACCGCAGGTCGGTACGCCCCGCACCCAGATGTGCGTGGGCGGCTTCTCGATGCAGTTCCTGGTCCAGTCGCCGGCGTTGGAGACCACCAGCGAGAATCCCTTGGGGTGCTGTCCGACCTCCTCCGGGGCGGGAATGGCGGCGAAGGAGTGCCACTCGAGGAGGGGCCGCGTCGAGAGACGGGCGAAGCTGCCGTTGACGGGGACGGTGTAGTCGAAGTGCAGTCGGACGGCATGGTTGGAGAGGACCTCGGCATCAACGGGGACCTTACGAAGGAAGAACCACGACGTCGCGATGCTTAGGGTGGCGACGGCCAGCATCCAGAAGCCTGGGGTACGCACACAGGCAGCACCGAGGGACATGTCGGCAGCTTTACCGTCGTTGGCAGCGAGCACAATTTGAGCCCAGAAGAGGCCGAGCATGGTCCATCCGACGAAGCGATGGGTCTTCTCGAACAGATCATGGTGCTTCTTGCGGAAGGACGGGTAGGCGAGGCCGATGGTGATTGTGAACAGGCCTGTGAGGATCCACGAGATGACCTTTGACGCGGTGGATTGGTATCCCCAGTTGGGACATTCGGTCAGTTGGCAAACCTCATCGCTAATGTTCGAAGCCAGAAGCCAGGCACCGGCAGAGATGGCCGCGCCGGAGTGGACGCCTCCGAAATGGTAGATCTTGGCGCAACGCTTCCTGATCCCCAGCGGCCAGGACTTGGGGACGGAGCAGGTGATGGTGTAGAGGGCGTTGATGACGAAGTCCTGACGCGCCAAGACTGCGACCACGAGGTTGATCGCCGTGAGAGTTCCGAGCCAGTCCCTCTTGAAGCCAGCAAAGACGAGCGCAACGACGGCAGCGATGTTGAAGAGGCCCACAATGGTGAACAGGCGGCGGTAGACAATGGCGATGCGGTGAACGAAGCCGCGGTAGGGACGGCCGAGGGTCTTTGCGGGGATCTCGAGGTCCAGGTCCAGCTTCTCGTCGACTTCTGTGAAGCTCGAGGCGGAAGATTGGGACTTTTCGTCGACGGTGGTGGACTCGCTGTCGGTGGACAGGGACTCCTTGGAGCCGGTCTCCTTGATGGTGACGACGTTGAGCTCCTTCTTCTCCTCGACTTCGCCAACAGCCATGTCTTTGAGAGCTCGTTTGTCTACTTTCCCGTTCGACGTGAGGGGCAACGAGTCGAGGAAGTGGAACTTGCTGGGAATGGCGTAATATGGCTGGCGAGCTCTGATGTGGACCTGAACGGTGTCGAGGTCGCAGTCTCGAGGAGCAACAAAGCCATGGATCTCGTTGCCAATCAAGAGAGCTGTTGCTCTCGAGACGACTGGGCAAGAGTTAAGAGACGCAGTGACTCCATCGAGCTCGACACGGAAGCCCTGGGAAGAAGTGTAAGCAAATCTCCCTGAATGAAGGCTTACATCATAACGTACCTTAATCTTAATTTGGTCGTCGACTCTGCCCAAGATGTCGATCGAACCATCCTGTCTCCAACGGCCAAGGTCACCAGTGTTGTACATCATGGAGCTTTGTGAGGGGTCAGTACAGGGCTAGCTGATTGTTGAAGCAGACTTACCCATCATTAGCGAAAGGGTCCAACTTGTACCGCTCGGCCGTCTTGTCTGGCAGAGAGACATAGCCACGGGAGATTCCATGACCGCCAGCCCACATAACACCAGCTTCACCAACAGCAAGAGGCTTGCCTTCGTCGTCCAGGATGTAGACCGTGTTGTTGGGGGTTGGCTTGCCAATTGTCAAGGTCTGGCCTGGTTGGTGGAGGTGCATAGTGTTAACAATTGTGGTCTCCGTAGGCCCGCAGCAGTTGTAGTACTTTGCATGAGTGGCCCACAAGTCGGCAAGTCTGAAGCAATAAACCAGTCAGTCGAGATCAGATACGGGTCGAAACTGATCATCATTTACCTTTGAGAGCTTGGCTCTCCTGCAGTAGCGGCAACTCTGATGTTGGAGTACTCCTGGGGGTCGTACTTGGCGAGAATGCTTGGTGTGCAGATCAAGACTTGGACCTGACATTGAACCATTTGTCAGTTCATAGCCGTAATGACTTCGAGAGATAACTTACCTCTCTCAGGCAAGGTTCCCATTTCGAACCTCTGAGGATCAAGGTGCCTCCGTTGCAAAGGCAACCCAGCATCTCCCATGCCGCTATCAACTCATTAGCAATCAAATCGAGAGCATATTCCCGTATGTGGCGACGTACCCATGTCGAAGCTGATATTCAATACCTGACCCACACGAGTCCCGGCCGAGATACCCAGGTTTCCGGGTGAAAGACACACGAGGTTGGTCACATTCTTGTGTGTGACATCCACTCCCTTGGGCGTACCAGTGGTTCCTAAAGAGCCAATTGGTCAGTCTGTTATCCGGAATGTCTAAAGGGGGCACCATCCACTCTGCGTACCCGACGTGTAGATCACATAGCAGCCGTGATCGGTCTCAGCTAGGTCCTGATAGGGCAGGATTTGCCCCTCCTCGGAGTCTTTCTCCCGGTCCTCGTCAATAACGAGAATCTCGCAGGAGCATTCGAGTGTCTCAAAACGGTGTTTTGTCGACTTGAGGCACAGTACGTGATTGCCGCCCGCCTGTTCCAGTACGAAACGCAGCGTAGAGTCCGGCACGACGCCGCCGTCCAGCGGCACGTACTGTGCTCCGCACGAGAGGATCGCGACGATGCCGACCAACATGTCAAGCCCTCGCTTTACGACGAGCGGGACGCGGTCTCCGGGCTTGACCCCGAGCGTGGTCAGTTTCCGGGACAGCTGGTTGGCTCTGCGGGCGAGCTCGCCGTACGTGATCTCTCTCGTCTGCGGCGCCGAGAGGTCACGGGCTGCAGTGACATCAGGCTGAGTCTCTGCATGATGATAGAAGGCGGCGGTGACGGTGGGAAAGCCGGACTTGATTCGCTGGCCGTGGGTGAAGGAGAGGGGGACTGGCCCAACCGGAGTTGATGCCGAGTCTATGACCAGTTGTTGCTGCATGGCTGCTGGCTGCGTGGGAACTAAAATAGCAACGAAGGAGGAACTGCGGCAGGGGTAGATTCCAAATGAATTCCAAATAAAGAATGAGACTATTCCAAATCCTCACTGAATCGAAGGAGTAAATGCTCCTGGAGGTTGGCAGAGTCATCGAACATCTGCGAGCCCCCAGGACTTTAAATATCCAGGCAGACCTCCTTGGGCCACCGTCGCCCAACCTCCCCTCCCGTCGAAACGACTCTCTCCCATCCTCGTCGAGACCGCCGGTTTCCTGTCGGATGCGAGAATACCGAATGCGTCAACGCCGGATGCAAGTCGAGGAGATGGAAAATCTCTCACCCATCGACGTACAGCCGTCTTGAGTTGCATCAACCACCAGGGTTCGCCGCGAGAATCCTCCCATCACGACCGGCCTCCAGCTCCACAGCGCCTACACCGAAGTCCTCGAGTTGACACATGGAAACGCTCCTTCCCCGTTGAGAAGGTCGTGCAGCCGTGTCCTCGAGAGAGCCATGTCCCTGTCCGACCGCGGGTTGAACCTGGCCGCGGCCTCCTCAAACAGGAAACCTGTCGGGCAGAGCTGCGCGAAGGCGCTCGACAGCCCCCCTTGAGTCCAGTCCCCTCCTCTTGGATGTTCCGTTGTCGAATCTGCAAGCCCGGAGGCGTCTCCTTACCTGCAGGTCTCCGCCCCGGGATATCGTGGGACTTGGCCCCGTGTGCTTCATGCAAGCACTTACAGGCTCGCAGCACAACCCTCCTCGCAACCCGGACGTCTGTCGTCACATAATGTCCACAAATGACATCGATTCAACGCACGCCCATCACCGGCTCCCGGCCAGCGGAGTGGAGACACCCTCGAGCCGATGGGCGGAGTGCGAGACGGGGTCTGCGTTGGTGGTTGTCGCAATTAACGACATTCCAGTCTCGGCCGAGCGTGGGCCGCCTGGCCGCCGGAATACGAGCCCGCAGACCAAGCGACGCAACGCAAGGCACCGTGCCATCGCTTGCTGGCTACCGGCATACATCACACACGCGCGTGGTGCTGATCGGCCATGCCAGACGATCGCCCAAAACCTGGAGCCGTTTTGCTGTCGACATAACCTTCGCGGCACCGCGAGACACGGCCCACGGCGGGGGGCTCGGGATCGACTCGGAGGATCGTCAGGGCTTCCAGGGCGTCTTCCTTGGAACGAAACCACCTTCACGTCTGCAAGTTCCGCCCCGTGACCGACGACTTGCCGTTTACGAAGAGCTTAGTGAGGGCTTTCGCGAGGCGGCAACCCTGGGCTGGCCCCTTGTGGGAGGATCCCCCGACCGGTCCAGATCGAGATGGATGGATGGCTGCAACGCAATCTAATCAATCTCTGCGGGTCACTCTAAAGTGGTGTGACTTTTGCTGCTGCCCCCGCGATCCGTCCTTGGAGCCTGAGAGGCGTTTGTTTCTTGGAGGACGTCTGGTTTGTTCCTGATGCCGGAACCTGGTGCAACCCATGGGGCCGACCGACCGTGGGGGGAAACGATTTAGACGCGGACATCTCGATTCCGTTTACGCTCCAACCGTCCCATCCCATCCCGGGGCTGGCACACCGGCACACCATCCCTGCTCGGAATCTGAAAGCTGCCGCGCTGCAACCTCACGTCACCCAGCCCAAGCGAGCGCAGGGCGGCCGTCTCGAGAGGCCCCCGAAGGAGCAGCGCAACGCGGCACGAAAGAGGAAAGCCCAGCACACCATCCTCCCACCGAAAGGCGCGGTTGTGTCGCGCCTAAATTCAAAAGTCACATGCAAAGGGGAGGGAGGGGTGATACAACCTACCTTGGCAGATTTGCGACGGATGACAGATGCTGATGTAAAAGGAGCACTGCGGCAGCCAGCCGGCTCGCCTTGAACCGGTTTTGACAACATTTGGAGCTTTCTTCTTCCCTCGCGCCTCAGAACACGGGCGCGCACACACACACACACACACACATGTCCAGAAGGGTGACATTGAACGAAAAAGAGCGCAATGCGGACGATCACATTGCAGTTGCCGCAACGAGCCATCTTCTCCGAGCCGCCGCCGTCGTTCTGCATCGGAGTCCCGACCGTGGTGGGGTCACGGAGCTGGTGTGGAGCTGGTGGGCTGGCTGGGATCATCATGGTTGCAAAGGGAAGATGTCAAGGTTGCTGTTCAAGGCGCGCGCGGCTCGGATTGCATCTTTCTCTCAGAGTTTGGTCTTGCATCTGCAGCCTGTTGTCTGGGTGGGTGTTGATCATGGTTGCGTCAGCTCCCTCGACGACCGACGTGTCTTCTTCCTGCAGAACAAGTTGCGATCTTGGCCCTCGGAGACAGCAAACGGGTTATCCCGAGTCATTTTCCAACGTTGCAGACCTTGTGACGTCGCCTCTTTTCTTCTTCTCTCTTCATCCCCTGGTCGTGGCTGCAACCGATGTCGGACACGAAGAGGTGGCTGGGAATCGCCGCCTTGCACGTCCGCCTTTGCAGGAATATTGGTTTACTTGAGGATGCAGAGTTGCACTTCGGCTTATATTCCGTCTTAGCATTACAAACAGTATTGCAGGGGAAGATTGGCGGCACGGCGAAGACCGGAGCTGGATCCGATGGAATGAAGAGGCACTGACAGACTCTCTCCATCATCTGGTAAGTCTCTCTCCTGTTTACGCATTTCGCCGATTACCCAGGCTTTCTATGAATGAAAAACTAACAGATGAATTGCCAGGTTTGCTCGTCTTCCTTTTCGCGTTCTCGCAATGTGTTTACATGCCACAGATGGCCAACCCTGCACATCTGAGGTCCATCAGCTTTGGGCTGTAGTGCATAGATGCGTCGTTGTCTTTGTGCTTTTCAACAGCTTTTGATTTGTCTCTGAATGGTCATAGTCAACTGCCCTCAGCCCGCGCCTCCGGACCCATCAACAAGTGTGCAAAGCAGCAAAAAGTAGGCTGAGCAATCAATAGCCTGGGTGTTTGTTGTCAAGGTAATCCATTATTCATAGACGTTTGTTAATTTTGTTGGTTTTCTGCAAATTTCAGTATCTTCTAACAGCTTTTTCAGTGGCCAAGGAGCAGTTTGGAGGCAACAAGTCGCAAGCAGGTTGATATGATCACACACCACCAGAGTTTCCCAATGCCGAGATGCCCTCACTGTATACTGATTATCATATTAATTCCTTCCTTGAACAAAGTTTAAAAGGAGTACCAATTTCCCTTGAATCATTTGTACAGTACTTATAATCGTGCTCTGGTTTTGAATACTGAAGCTATGTGAACATTAAAAGAGTTAGTTTCGCAGCAAACCCGCTGTTGGTTCTATTACCCAACATTCAGACTGCAGTTCAAAGGCAACCAGACTTCAGAAAATAAAAAACACAGAGACCCTAAAGAGACGGGACAAGTCTGGAAGAAAGTGTTGTTAAGCTTGTAACAACCCCTCAAGCTTCTGATGAATGGCAAACCCTTTGTTCGCCTTCACAGCACCCGAGCTTTGGTTCAGGTTCTTTGTGCTGTACAGTCTCTACTGGAAGACAATTTCAAACACGCAAAGACAATGTCTAAAATAAAAGTCTGTCGGCCTCTGCTGCCATCTGGTAGCTACTTCCTCATTCAATCCCAGCAACAACTCCCGAGACAACAACTTTCAATTATCAGCACACGTTTTTTCAGACTTCCAAACTACAAGAACCTCAACACCGCAACCAGGTTCGCCCATACCTACGACTGCAAAATGGCCTCTCGACCGTCTAGCTCCGGCAACGGCGCCATTCCTCCTGCCCAGCAGCCGAATCTGAACCCGTCCGCTCGATCTTTCACCCCGACCACGGGCGCACCTTCCACTTCCGAGGAGTCGTTTCTCGACACCATGTCTGGTGGGTACAACGTCCCTCAACACCAAGCCGTCGAGTTCCCACGATACCACTATCCCCCGCCGCCCCTGCGCAACCCACCGGCATCTTCCCATGGCACCATCCCGCCCCCCTCGCGGCAACATCCAGCTAACCGTTCCCGGACAGACTTGACCTTCCACCAGGCGCACATCATCGCTGCCGCCGAGGCCGCCACGAAGATGGCCGCCCGAGGTACGCCCTACTCCGCCGCCCCCGCCTCCTACCACCCGAACTCCGTCCCTCCGCCCACCCACCCTTACTCTTCTCCCGTCCCCCACGCTTCAGGCCATGTTTACGGTCCTTCCCCTTACGGCGAGCCTCATCGTCCTCATGTAGCCCCAATCTCAATCCCTCCTTCTCATCCCGGCTTCTTCGCCCGTCCTGACCACGGTCCAGTCTACACGCCTCCGGGCCTCGGCCACGGCCCCGACCATGCGCCCGCCCACCACACCGGCCGCGGCCGTCCCAATGCCCTTGGTGGCCCTTTTGAGTATGCACCCTCCCGCTCGTCATCTGCGCCCCACTCGGCCGGCATAGCCGATCACAGCAACCCTCCAAAGACCCCGCCGAACAAGTACGTCCGGCCCAAGAACGTCGAGGCTACGCCTCCGGCTTACACGTTTGACGACGACGACGAGTTTTACCCGGGCACCGACCCGCGTCTCAAGGAGGGTGCCCGCAGCCAGCGTTGAGAGGGCAAAATCACAAGGCTGTTCGTATCGGCCAGCCTGGGTCATTCGCTGTCCATGTGACGCTCTCAATTGATTTGACAGGTCTTTCGACAGCAAATGCAAGGTAGGTTTTGGCCTGTTTTGACACGTGAATGACGCACTTCCTCTGACGTGTGTAAGTCTGCAGAATGAGATGCCGGTTTGGTTCGGTTGCTTCGTTGGCTGCATAGAGCTTGATTTGCCCAGGGAGGAAGGTGGTATCAAAGGAAAGGAATGATGCAATCTAGATCAGTACCGACGACCGCCTGGGGAGTTTGGCCTTGGCAGGAAGCACACTCAGAACTCACAATTGAAGATGCATGTCTGAGCTTCCTATCTCAGTTTGGCAATCGCTCGGTGACATTGGGCGACGATGAGGCTAGCTGTGGTGAGGTTGACGTGCGATTCGGCGCAATTGGCACATGTCTTGAGACAGCAGAGTGAAATGGCGCTGGTGTGAAGGATTGGCACCCACGTCCATCAGAAGCGCGGTTATTTGGCGTCAGGTCCATGTTCTGTCAAGTGAAACCTCAAGTTCTTGCAGTCGGCCAACGACGTATCTTTTTCGGGCGCTTGCCGCATTCCGGCGACGCAGCTCAACTCTAATACGGCAATGCCGCCGACCGCCTCCGGCACTCGGTGATCCGAGCCGGACCGGCGCCCCACTTACGCCGTCTCCGTCAAAAGCGGCGCAGGTACTGAGTCTGCCGCACACGAGCACCGTGCCGAGGCGATGCAGATAGACAAACCCAATTACAAAAGAATACTTAAAAAGCAAAAATGAACCCTCGCGGGCGACGTTTGTGCTCAGAGGCGGATTCGAACCGCCGTCAACACGGAGCGCTGTGTGATGGAGACCACAACGTATCATCCTAACCAACTAGACGATCTGAGCTGTTAGGGCTGAGAACCCCTGCTTGACGGGGCGTTCCACTCGGCGCATCATGATGGGAGGCTGTTGCTAGCGGGCCCCTTGCGTTGGATTATGGAGATAATATCTGCTCAGAGAGTTGAAGTTGCATGTTATCGATTGATTTCTAGGACGATCTCAACCGAGGAAGTCGTTGGTTGAGAAAAGTGCAGCAGGGTGTTGCTGCATCTGATGACAGGAGTCCACTAGACACCAAAAATTGTGAATGAAATCTTTGACCACTGAACTTATTCCATTGATGACATGAAAATTGGTCCTTGTTTTGTTCGGAAGCACAACGTCGGTGTGGCTTGTCTTTGTGTATGGTCCTTTTTTGTGTCGTGAGAGAGCCCCAAAACCGCAAACAATGGCTTTGAAGAGTCGTGAGCCTCGAGCTTTGTTCTATTACACGATGGAGGAACAATCATGCTCGAGTCTCCAAGCCCATTGATGCGGACACAAAGGGTGCTGCTGTGCTGGCATTTGAACAGACATTCAGAATCAGTATGGTGTCTTCCAATGGTGATTTCGTTGTCATCATGGATGTATTGTTAGGCTCTTGTCTCTCAGCTTTCCAAGGACTCTTGCTCTTTAATATGATACCATGTGCCCCGTCATGTCTCGACTCTCGAACTCCATCATCATATTGCCTCGTTCTGCATTTCACATGCCTCCCAGCTCTTTTCGGTTCCAGAACCCCTCAGATAACGAAACATCACGCCCGTGTTCCGTCCCCCCATTCGAATACCCAGCTTCAAGAATCCGGCAACATGGCTGACGAACGTCCTCGAAAGAGACCACGCCTCGGTGTCTCGGACTACGCCAACTACGGCGCAATCCCCCCGCCCCCCTTCCAGGTCCAAGTAGTAGACCACAACCGTCGTCGACGTTCACAGCCCGCGTACCTCAGACAGCCGAACCGCCTCTATCTCCGCGGTCAGTATCACCCCATCCGTCCTCCCCCGGGAAGCCGTTATGACATCCCGATCCCGCCCTTTCAAGGTTCGCTACCCAGACAGGGACCGCCTCCCGCCGCGCCCCTCCAGTTCCCCCAACCTCCGATCCCCGTCTTCACTCCCCACGTCGTGAGACCGGAAACCGGCCCCGACATCAACACCATCATCCGCCGGTGCCCGCAGTGCAAGGTAACGCCGATGGGCTTCCCGCCGATTGGGCCCAATGGCCAGATCATCCAAAGCGTCTGCGAGACGTGCCGCCAACGAAACATTGACAGTCAGAAGATGGCGGCAGCCCAAGCTTTGAGGATGCTGAGAAACGGCCGAGGGGTCCAGGATGAGGTTGAAAGCAACGGTCAAGGTAGCCCGATGTCGATCGAGCAGCCGAGTGCTACGCCGTCCAGAACTGACCAACCCAGAACTGACCAACCTAGAACTGATCAACCTAGAACTCATCAGCCCGGCACTGGCCAGTCCAGGGGTGAGCAGCCTAGAGATAAACCGCCCAGCAAATGCATCCGTTGCCACAAACCGACAGCAAATCCCGGCCAGAAACTATGCACGGAGTGCACCAGCACAGGCAACGCCTACGGCTCAGGCTCAACCTCGACCAACCCTCCACCGACCTCAGCTCCCAACATCGAGTTCCCCAGCATGCCTCTCTGCGCTCGTTGCCACCGCAAGCCCAGAGCCCCGGGCCGGAGCCGCTGCCAACCGTGTATCTCCGCGGGCGGATCCCGCAACCAGGCTAACAGCTCCCAGGAACCTCGTCCTCAGCCCCAAGTCACCATTCCACCACCGCCTCCTCCTCCTCCTCCTCCGCCACCCGTCCGGGTCCCCGTGCCCGGCTACTGCGACGTCTGCTTCAACCGCCCGGTTCCCCCAGGCCACCGCCGCTGCGAGGGCTGCATCCTCGGCCCCGCGACCCCGACCACGCCGATGATGGCCTTCCTCAGCCAGCAGGGCCTCTGCATCATCTGCGAGCGCAACTTCTCCATGCCCGGCAAGGCCCACTGCGAGCTCTGCTACTTCACGGGCACGCGCGGCGCGGCGCCCCTGCAGCCCATGGACGCGCGCCGGGCCGAGGACACCATCTCCTGCGCGTACTGCGGCCTGGCGTGTCCGCGATCCGAGCAGGGCATCTGCGAGGGCTGCGCCCGGGCCGGCGTTCCTCCACCTCCTCCTGCTCCTCTCCCTCGGGCCGGAGCCTCGGCCGCCGGCTCGATGGCGCCGCCGCCTCTGCCGACTTCCAACTCCGGCATGGTGGATCCCGACGAGGAGCCCGAAAGAACCGCCACAAGCCTCGACGAGAAGTTGTGTGGCTGCCAGCGGCAGATCGTCCGGAACCCAGGAGGCACGATGTGTGACGAATGTTATGCTGTTTTCAAACGCGTGGGCAAGCATAACTGGCAGGAAGTGAAGAAGACGATTTGGCCAAAGAAGCGCAAGAATTCGCAGAGGTGAGTTTCGCGCCGTTCGAGACGCGATGCAAGGTAAGTCAGGTACGACGAGAAAGGAGTTTTGTAGGTTGTTATTAGCGTTCATAGACAGGTTTGCAGGATAGACTCACCCGAAAAAACGGTTCATCTTCAGCTCTCCCACGACCCCAAACGTCACGGTGAAACGGCATCATCAATGGTGGTGTCGAACTTTTTGTATTACATGTCCCGTTATTCCCGGATAAGAAAACAACCCAAACGCGAGTGACCGTTTTACATGCCGTTACGCCGTCTTCCGCCCCGTTTACTCCTGTCAATGTGTCCCTGCAGCACCTTGCGCGTCTGCACCAGACTGCGCTTGTTCTTGTGCTTGGCCTTGCTCAGCGTCATCAAAAAGTTCTTCTGGCGCGCCTTCTCCTTGTTCGTCGTGCTCTTGCCCTCGGCGTCCTTCTTGGACTTGCGGATCGCCTGCGTCGACTTGTGCTCCTCGCGATTCGGCTTGCCCTCCCTGGCCATCGCCACCCTCTCCTCCTTGGTCGTCTTGCGCAGCTTGGCCGGCGCCTCGATCTGCTCCGCCGTGAGGCCGTCGTCGACGTGCCGCGCCAGCGCCTTCTCAATCTCCTTGGACCGCTTCGATGTGCGATTGCCCAGCGTCTTGTTGAGGCTTGCCTCGAGGCGCAGCTCCTGTAGCTTTTGGAGGTCGGCCGGCGTGAGGATGGTGGTTGTTGCCAGCTTCTGTATCCTCTCGATCTCGGCCGCGTCGTCCTCGTCATCTGCCTCGTCCTCGGCCTCGGAGTCGTCTTCGCCCGTCTTGCGCTTCTTGGGGGCGGGCTCGTCTTCTTCCTCGTCTTCCGAGTGGCTGACGGCAATCCAGCCGCCAGAGTCATCGCTGTCGACGGACTCGACGTCCCAGTCGTCCGAGTTGAAGCCGTCGTCCTCCTCGTCATCCTTGCCACTGTCGTTCGGGTCGAGCCCCTTGGCCTCCCTTTTGAGCTTGCGCTGTTCCTCCTTCCACTTGGCCAACAACTCGATGCCCTCGATGCCACCGACCTCTTCCTCTCCGAACTTCCGCTGCTTCATGTCGCCGCTCCTCAGACCCATCGTGGCGTCCTTGCCTCTGTCCTTCTTCATAAGCAGCTCCGCGCCAACTTCTCTGTACAGCGACAGGAGACCCTTTGCGGCCATCATCACACCCTTGTCTTTGCTCTTCCTGTACTGAACCAAATCTTGGAGAAGAGTGTCGCTCATCGCGAGAGGTTGTCTTGCGCAAATCTCACGAATGGCGTTCAGACCGGCAGCAGCGACCTCGGACGCGGACGCTTCTGAGACGAACTCATTGGCGATCTTTTGAATCAGGGGCTCGACAGCATCGGGGGGCACCAGGTTATGTGTTCCCTGGGCCAGAGAGGCGAGGTATGAGGTGACGGACTCTTGTCGAGGCGTGAGGAACTTGATGAACCACGAGTACAGGCCGATGATGGTCAGCTTGTGCAGACCGACCAGTCTCGTGACCAGCTGCAGCACGAGCAGCTTGTTCTCGTGTGCCATCTTTGCCTTGGTGTTCTGCAGATGCTTCTGGAAGACGTTCTCGGCAAACCCCTGGGGATCGTGCAGGAGATGGAAGGCCGAGAAGTTGAGCGGGTGAGGCTTGCCCTTGCTGCGTTCCTGCTTGTGGACCTTGGAAACCGCCTTCTTGTACGCGTTGGCCTGTTTCTTGGACTTTTTGTTGATGCCGATCTGATGCTTGAGCTTCTGCAAGTCGATCTGCTCCTCGTCACTGTCCTCGTCCTCCATCTCCTCGCGCTCCTTGTCACCACCCAAGAAGAACCTCGTGGCGCCGACAAACACCTTTTCATTGTCCGACAGACAGGCCTCCTTCATGATGTCGACGGTCTTCGCATCGGTCCAGATCTGGCGCTTCCACAGCTCTCTCGTCAGCTTGACGGCCCACAGCGCCTTGGGCGACGTGCGGTCGCCGGTGATGAGGTTGTAGAGGACCGTCTGGATGGTGCGGTTGAGCGGGTGGTTCGTGCCCTTGGAGTTGGCGTTGCGCATCTCGGAGAGGATCTTTTGAAACAGCAGCGTGCGCAGCGTCTTGCTCGGCGACGAAACGAGGATCGGGAACAGCGTCGTGAGGAAGTAGGTCGAGTCGATGACTTCCTTCTTGCGCAGAAGGGCCAGACTGCCGACAATCTTCTCGCGCAGCTCGGGGTGCAGGACCTCGTGGTGCTGCAGCAGGATCGCCTTTAGGTCGTCGGGGAACGCGCCGGCGTGCTTCGGGTAGAGGTCCGCGGTGTGGGCGATCAGGTCGACCAGGTTATGAAACGACTCGGTGTATTCTCTGGTCGCGGTCGTGGGCGAAACGAGGAAGACCTCGCGCTGGCTCTCGTACTGGCCCCATTGCTGCAGGAAGTTGTCCTCGTAGGATCTGGGGTCACGGCGGATCTTGTACTGCAGACTCGCGCTGCAGGGGTCAGAGATTGGACTGGAACAGCAGTACAGCAGCACTCACAAGTCGGCATCGACTTTCTCGAGGGCGGTGACCTTGCGCTTGCCCATGGTCGGTGTCTGCTTGTCGATCGAGTCGGCGTGGATGGAGATGGAGGCTGGACAATGGCGGGGAGCTGCCTCGGGGGAAAAAAATCACCCTTCAACTTTTTTGCAGCTTATCGCGTTATATCTTATCTCTTATCGCCGAGACCCCAGGTGGGTGCCCTGACTTTTTCTTATCTTATCGATAGGTATGTACATAGGTACCTAGGAAGGCTCCAACCTGCGGACCCTCCCCGCCATCTAGTGGGGCACAATTAAGTACCTCCATACCTAGGTACTTACCTAAGCAATACCCTCCCTGAAAGATTGTAACACTTTTACTTTCAGTAAAAGCCCCAGAACTTTCTATATCGAGTTAGAATCCCCAGTCTCTCGTATACTACCTTACACTGTAGGAAAAAGCAATTCTGTCTGCCGTTGAGATATCTCTGTTAATAGCTCCGTGGGCAAAACTACTACTGCATTAACAGGGTCGAAGTACCACGTTTGCAATCATTCAGGGGGGTTTTTTACGGCAAGGTCAATCCAGGGCCTTCATATCCCCCCCTGAGATTCCTTTATTTGCCGTTTCTCTTCCAACTTTGTCCCGGACACCCTGACGAGTGCTCCTACACAGCTACGTACGATGCGGCCGGCTTCTCACTTGACTTCGGAAGATGAACACCTCCATGGGGAGGGGTCTGACGTCGCCTTCAATGCGGATTATGCCGTTGACCATCATGAAGATGTCGACGTGAACGCCAGGCTGGGAGCATTCGGTGACCTGTCTCTCGCCAACCGCGACCCCTGGGTCTGGGGCAACCAGATGGACCCCAACTGGTTCAGCACCATTTGGTTTGACACGAAATGGCACGAGGTGGACGGCTACTACGACCCCAATGCCGAGATGGACCAAGATATGCCCGGCTCGGTCGAGTGCGACACGGACACGCCCGAGTCGCGTCTGGGCGACCAGAGATGGACGCCTGGGCAGATTGACGCTCGCGCCCGGGAACTCTGCGACAGCGACCTAGAGCCCATTGTCCAGTTGGACCTGGCCGGCCTCTACCGGCACTTGCACGACGTGGACGAGGTCCTGCGTCACATCACGGACGACTGGCCCGTCAAGAGCTTCACAGTTGATGGCCAAGATATGAGTGTCATTGTCATCCCGAAGCCGTCTGAGAGCCGGCAGTCCCGCCAAGCTGAGGATGATGATGATGGCATGAACTATCAAGCCAAGTTCCACGTCGACCTCGCCAAAAAGCTGCTTCGGCGTCAGAAGCACGTCCGCGCCGTCGTCCAGGAGCGTTCGCGGCCGCACCTGAGACCCCTCAGCCTCGGCAACACGCCGCACGAAGTCGTCAGCCTCATCGTGGACTTTTGCCAGCAGTCCTCGGGCCGCAAGCATAGATTGAATGTCATCAAGGCCCTTCGCCTCACTTGCCGAGCGTTGTCCGAGATGGCGGCCCCCGGACTCTTTCAGAGTATTACGGTATATCCGACGAACGCTTCACTCGACCAGCTCGACTACATCAGCCGCCATCCACATTTGAGCAAGGGCATTCGTAGTGTTCGAATCGCAGCGGGCTACTACTCTTATTGGCTCTCGGAAAGCCCGGTCCTGTTTGCTTCCTACGCCCTGCAGCTCATAGAGGCAGAATTCCCCTTTTTGGACGACGCAATCAGCCAGGAGAATCGAAACCTCAACACCTTCATTCAAAAGTTACGGTACCTCTGCTCTTTTCAGGATGAGAATCGGATGATAATGCTGTCTGATGTGATCGGCTCAAATGGGTGGCACTTCTTTCAACAACTATCTGTTCTCTCCGAAGCCTATGAAACCTATCGACACAAGTATCTCGAGTTCGAATCCGCCCTGGCGGGCAGCGACTTTGTCGATACCGTCGCCGAGGCGATGGCTCGCATGCCAATCGCCGATCGTTTGGTGGTGTCTGACTCTCCCGAGGAGCCCTGGTGTTTTCGCTATCCAAGAGAAGGTCGAACCAAACACTCAGCATTGCTTGATCTTCTGACTGAGCCGATGACCTGGCACTCCACGAGGAACCTCGCCTTCGGCGGAGGCGAAAACATGTCTGCCAACATGCTGCCGGAGCTCTTGGCGGCCCTCGGCAGCCGTGGAGTTCGACTGAAACGGCTCGACATACCTGTCTTCCCGCCCGACGACTTGAGCAGTTTCCGGGGTTCGACCGACTCTTGCCGCCAGAACATCGCCCAAGCAACTCGCGACATGGAGTTCTTCAGTCTCACTATGAAGTCAGATGACCCCCATCGAGACACCAGAACCAAGCGGGGCCCGCGTTCGCCCGAGGAGCTCGCAGCCCTGGACGAGTTCCTCGACATCCTGCTCAGCCCCGACGCCCTCGAGGGCTTTTACCTGGACTTTGAAACGCTGCGGGATGAGCACGACGCAGAACCATACGAGGACGCGTGGTACCTCCCGTCACTCATGAAAGCCAGACCCTGGCCAAAGTTGAGAAAGGTGACGCTGAACCACGTCTGCCTCGACTCGCGGGAGCTCGAGGGCTTCCTGGGAGACCGACCGCTCTGGATCCAAGAGCTGTCGAAGCCTCACATGTCCCGGGGCAGCTGGGCGGAGGCCCTGGACATAATGCGGGAGAAGTTCGACCTAGACTGGAACACCGGAAAACCGTTGGAAGAACTCAAGGGTCTCTACACGTACGGAAGACTCTGGCAGCCGTCGGGTGGCGAGTGCGACGCCATGGGAGAGGATTACTTCAACGCCTTCTCGGTACCTCCCGGAGGGTGGCCCATGAAGAACGGTGACATCTGTCATGATGGATACTGGCAGGCGCAGAATTACATCGCGCACAAGCAGGATGACAACCCGTGTCGCCCGTACGCCGCAGGATTAGACGAGGACCCTTGAGTCGCGTCGCCGGCGAGTCCGTGACGACATTCGTGGTGGAGGACTGTTCGACTTGGTGTTGGTGACATGTAGATATGTTTCGTGAGCTCTGTCCATTTTCCAAACCTTTAGGTTCCGTTTTCGTGCCATCTGCTCCTGATTTTCGTGTCCCAGCGATCTCGAGATGATGCGTCGTCGATGTCCCAGGATCAAAGCCCGTGTTTCTCGTGACTACCCGAGGAGCTCAGGACCGACTGGGGGAAGCCCTGACTATCATAACGTCGCTCCTTCGCATCACACCTGCTTTGCGGCCCTTTGCCACCGTCATCCACATCATTTTACGTCTTTAGGCCGGGGTCTTGACTATGGTAGGTAGTCTATAAAGACCCACTGAGTGAATTGAAATACTGACCAGACCGCTGCGTCTTGTCTTTATTGACGAGAGATCCAGTGTTCCTTTTTGTAAGGGATAAGTGGATGATCCATTTCGCCGAGATGTATGTCAGGGATTCACGACTCGAGGGTCAGGACAGTATAAAAAACACATAAACATCTATAGGAGCAATACTAGAGAGACGATGAAGAAAGACAGTCAGGGACATGGACGACTAGTGACCCTGTTCAAAGCATCATACGCAGGGACAATCGAAACTCACATGATCCGGAGAGACAGAGCAAACGCCCCAGGAAAGAAAAGCTGGAAGTTTTTCACGACGCAAGCTGAACAGACAACTTGCTGGCCCTCTGAATCCTTTCCAGTCTGGCAGACTATATACTCTTGCCTGTGTCTGACTAGAAAGACGTCACGAGAACATGATTAGCTTGAGCTTGCGCATGTTGGAGAAAGAGCAGAGGGTCACGGGTTCTCTGTGGATGGATGTGCACAACGCAGAGGAATTACCTTGCTGAAACAGTTGTGGGTAAAAACCTCGAACACCTCCACAGTCTGTAAATCTAGGACACTCGTCTGGCGTTCCGCGAGAGGGGCGGTGACCCCTAATATCAACAAGGTCGTGTGAGCCGTGTCTAAACCAGGCTCTGAGAGACTCCAGGAGACATACGCAGAGGCACCGCCAACGTAGCAAACGGGAAACACGAGTTGAAAGTAGGGCTGGTATATCCCTTCATTTACTCCACGCAGATAATATACAATATCAAAGTCATTAACCCCTCCTATGCCAAAACAGATTTTCGTGACGTTGTCATCAAGGTTGCCCACAGAGACCCAACGACTGACCTTTTCCCTCCGGATCCTTAACCTTTATACATTCCAATTCCGATATGATAGATCATCCTCAACTATGTGGCAGATGTAAGTCAAATCCGACAAACACTCTTGTGGTATATGCCATTATAAATCAGTGCCTCAACTGCCCGAGTCCATTCCATTATTCTCAAACATGCTCAAGACGTCGCTGGGCAAGTACTCCAACCACGGCGACATCATCTCGTTCGGCAGGCCCAAGGACCCAATGTCTATCGGGTTGTCGAACGTGATGACGTCCGTGATGGGCCCCATGCCCTGTCCAAGGTAGGAATACGTCGCGTTGGCGTACGTGGGATCGAACATGACCTGCTGTGAAATATGCTGATGCTGCGACGGCGTGGCGTCGGCTTGTGTGCCGCCTGGCGAGGCGGAGGGTATCATGTTTTGCTCGTAATTCGACGAATTTTGCGAAGTTGGCGTGAAAGACGATGGCTGCTGTGCTGAAGTCGTTCCAAGCATTGCTAGATTTGAGCCAGCGTTGGCTGCTGGCGAAGACGGCATCTCGTTCAGGCCTTCGAAGCGAATATGTGGTTTGGATTGGCCGTGTGGACTGCCTATCGATGACGTTGACAGCCTTTGCGAGCGATTGGGCCGCGAAGTATGCCGCATTGCGGACGTGGCGGCCTGGGGATATGCCACGGCGAAAATGGAATGTGGAGGAGGTTCCGGGAGGCTCTGGCGGATTGGGTCGTAAATCATATTCCCAGGTGGCGTGGGAGCGGAATTCGGAACGGTGGACTGCGGGTGCGCAAAGTTGTGGTAGCCGGGTGCACCCGCGGGCGTATTCTGGTACATGAGGGTGAGGCTGGGTGGTGAGTTTGTCGTGCCCGTGAGAGACCACGCGATGGGCGGCACGTTGGGAGAGGTTGGATGGGGGAATCGACCACCAATGGAACCACGGCGCGGCATCTTGGTGCTTTCGTACTCTTCGTTCGTGTATGTCTCGCAGTCCCAGATGCCCTTGGACTTCTGGTCGAGAGCCGTGAGGATGTACTTGACGCCGCCCCAGTATTTGTGCAGCTGCTGCAAGGACTTGTAGCAACGCGAGTAGTTTTGGTTAGCTGCGGAGGCCAGAAGCGAGTGCTTGGTCGTCGGTCTGTGCTCATGCGAAGACGATTTGTGCTTGACATCGGCCTTGGAGTCAACTGGCGGAGACGTCTCTCGCGATGTGGGATTGGATGCGTTGGCGATGGACTCCATGAGGAAGGCACAGGCGGCGATGTACATGGGCTGGGAGGTGAAAGGGTTCCCGATGAAGCTCTTGGGGTCAATGAGCTCGGCGAATGCCAGGATGTCGGCAATGGTTTTGGCACTAGACATGGACAGTTCGCGGCTGTTGGGCAGCAGCTGGTGGTTGCGGCTGAGCGAGGCAAACGGGGTCAACAGCGTCGGTTGGTGCAGGATGATGATGAGCGCGTGGAACCAAAAGTGCAGCAGAATGAAGTTGGTCCCCTGGCCGGCTTTCAGATACGTCTTGAAGTTGGCGACGCTGAAATGCAGCCGGGGATCCTGCTTTTGGTAGAGCTTCGTCAGCTCATGTTCCATGCGCGCCAGCTTGGTCCACTTCTCCTGGGTCAAGTCTTTGGCGTTGCGGAGATTGTTCAGGACATCGGACACGCGGCCGTAGAGGTGGATGATTTGGATGAAGATCGGGAACGGCGCAGGCCACCCCGAGGCAGGATCCAGGACCGGCTCGGGTAGGGCCAGCTCAAAGTCATCGTCACGGAAGGTCACAGGCCGGCCAGTTCCCGAAGAAATGACGCGGTCGAGGATGAATACGGACCAAAACGTATCGACGCGCTCCTGTTCGACCTCGAGCTGCTCCTCGCGGCTGAGGCCGTTCTCGTCTTCGGGAACCTCGTCGTCCCCGTTGTCGCTGCCCCACTGACGGGTATACCAAGGGTCCCTCTCGCCTTGATACGTGACACCGACCATCTTCTGCAAGCCAAGATCGACGGCCATGCGGATAGCCAGGCCTAGGTACATCCACAAGGCACTGTCCTGGTCCGCGCCGAAGCCTTCGTACGCCATCATCAGCATCGCCTGAACGGCGCCGACGGAGGGGCAAGGAAAGGTGTCGACGGTCGCAGCTTTAGCCCTCTGTGCGTAAAGCTGACCCTGCTCGGCGTGGGACGCCTCGTCGTCCTTGTCCTGCGCAAACTGCGGCGAATCAGAGAAGCGGGCAGCCAGCGCGCAGACGGTATCGACGAGAATGGGCTCAACGCGCTTCTCCTTGACCATGTGGGTGAACTTTTCCTCCTTTAAAAAGGGGTAATTGCAGCCCATGTGCAGGAAAAACGTCTTGACCAGATGCAGAATCAGTGGGTGAACCGGCGCTAGGTCGTTGGGGTCGTAGATCGGCAGGTCCTCGGCAGCGACTTCCTCATCGTGCTGCGGCATGCCGGACATGGCCAGGCCGAGCGACTGGATGACGCTGGAGCCGGAGCTGGGCGAGGTGGCGCACACCGACCCTCCAGTGCTGCGCCTTCGATCCCGGACGGAGACGACCATCTGCTTGTAGCCGGGCACGATGGCGGTCGGGCCGAAATAGCGGAAGTATGGCACGCGGTGGCGCTCGGTGTGGTGCAGCACGGGGGACCGGCTCTGGGTGCTCCTGGCGTCGTCGGAGAAGGAGGTGGTGCGGGGATGCGACGGGCGGCGGTGGTCGTGGTCTCGCCCGCTGTTCTGTGACAAGCGTCGCACATAGGTGTGCGAGTGGCCAGCGGTTGCCTCGGAGCTCGTCCTGGACGCCGCATCGGCGGCAGGCTTGTGCGCCGGCAGGCGGCGACTGGTATCTGCGGTCTTCCAGCGGCGGCGCTCGACGTGGTGTTCCTCCTCCTCATCGTGGTCCTCGTCTTCTTCGTCGTCGTCGTCGTCATGGTGGGGGTCCTTGGTGGCAATGGCGCCACCCGGGGTCTTCTTCTCGATCACTTCATTGTATCCCAGGCAGGTGTGGCCGTTCTTGGTGCAGGTCGAGCAGACGGGGCGCTCGCCGGCGCATCTCGTCTTTCGTTTGCGACAGGTCAAGCATCTGGGGGAGCAGGTTAGCACGGTTGCGCAGGGCTGGTGTGATGGTGAGGCTAGAATGGGTGGCGACGGCAGGCCACGACGGGCGGCGAGGGCAAGCTGGGAAAGGTGGCAGTTGGGAAGCAAAAAGAGCAAGAACTCACGCGGCGTTGATCCTGCGTCGCTTCGAGGGCGGCTGGCCTTGGTTGTGGACGAAGCGAATCTGCTTTGGGGCGGGGGGAGCTCCGTTGATGATGGAGGTCATGGCGCGTGAGGTGAGGAACCTCAGCAGCGACGCAGCATGGTGCTGCGCTGCGGGTGGGTGGCCGACGTTGAAGCAGCAGCGAAGGGGTCAGCCAGGCCAGGCTCCAGTGTTTTTGTCTCCAATCCTGCTGCTTGTCGGCGTGTCCAAAGTGCAGGGCACGTCAGTCCAAGGTCGGGAAGGGATTGTCCACCTCGTGCTCCAGGTCGGGTCAGGCAGCCTGGTGGAGATGTCTGGTCAGGCGCGGTCCACACCGGCGGCCGTGGAGGAGCTGGCGGGGACTGCCCGTGGGTGGGTGGTTGTGAGCAGGTGCTGTGAGGTGCTGTTGTTGCTGCTGTTGCTGCTGCTGCTGCTGGGGTGTAGCTCCCCGGGGGGCGAGCTTTGGCCTCTCTTGGGGAAAGCTTGGTGCACCTTGCACCTAGCAAAAAGGGTGGTTCTGTGGGGACGCGCTGCTGCGGCAGGGCTCAAGAAATGCAGATGGCCGTTAGGAGGATTGGGGAAAAAATAATCAATTATCACGGGGTGTTGACCGTTGATGAATGTGGGACATGGCGGCACACTGGCAAGACACCTCAGATCTCACAGGAAATGGAGATTCATCGCTGACTGCGGCCAAGTGACGTGAAAGCAGCGCATTTCTGGCTGGGAAACGGTGGAGGAAGAAAGAAGGTGGTGTAAAGGGGAGAGGAAGGAGACGAACTCGACGGGAAGATCTGCGGGAATGGAGGACGAGGCGTGAGGGGAAAACAGGCCGAGGAGCAGGCTTCGGTAGGAGCAGGCGAGCAGCAGGCGAACAGCAGACGAGGAGGAGTCGTGACTTGTCTCGTCTTGTCTTGGAAAGCCACCGAGGGGGCGTTTCGTCGTCCCGGTGGTTCGCCCTGGACTGATGGCGCGGTGCATGCACGGGATTAGGGGATTTTGGAAGGAGGGAGGGCGAAAAATGCGACATGGGAGGAGAATCCCATCCGCCGGAAAAACCGGGGCCCCGTCTCATTTGCGGCATGATCGTCGCCCATCTTCTGGGGAAGGAGCAGTGAGGGGATCGTCACTGCCTTGCCTGGTGGCAGGCACCACCGACACGTGACACCCTGTATCAGAGCAAATTCCGGCAACATCTACCAAAACACCCCCCAGGCCCGGCTGGATAAAGTGCCCTGAACATCCTCACCGCCCTCACCGTCTACAACGACATCGCTTACACGTACACCACCAGACGAGCCCAATTTCCCCGGATCAACCAGACGAACTTCACCCAGTCCATCACTAGCTCCTCTCATCTCCGTCTCGACATTGGACGACACACCCCCTTAAAATACCTTACCAATCAGTCAGCCCTCTCCGCGTTCCTTCCGCTGCAAGCTGCACGTCTCCCCGACACCTCCGGGCACAACACGAATCAAAAACACTCTGGCATTAGGTACCTTGACTGGTGTCAAGGTACTCTGCACACTCCCGCACTCAGAGACTTCATGTACTCCGCATCCCATCTCAGACCTGCCATCCCATCTCACCAACTCTATCTACCTAACTACATCACGTCCTGTTAACAGAATGCCGCATTTGAGAAGTAGGCAGGCAGACTACAGTCCAAAGTCTTGATGCCTCTTGCCCTCTAGTATACTTGCACCCTTTCTTAGACACCTTCCCCATGCCAGCCTCACCATACATCATACACGACACACCACACACCACGGGGCACACGGTCGACGCGGGCCCGCATTTTCCCCAGATCCCAAGCCCGCGTCAGCCCACTCCCACCTTCTGGAAGGGGCTGACACGGGCGCCCCCCGGTGACGTATGACTCGAATACACACGATCAGCATGTCATTGCGCTCATTCGAGTGGAAGGACAAGCCTGTGCAGCAAATCCAAGAGGAGTTTGGCCGAGAAAAAAAAAAGCACAGCGAGTCACTGAATGGAAAAACAATCTTGACAGTCGTGATGTTGTCGACGCAGAACATCAATCAAACCAGGTGTCAGGAAGAGTGCCAAATCAAATAACTAGATCAAGTTGATGTCGATACCTAAACTCAAACTCCCAACTGACCCATAGCAAAACAGACATCCTGCTCCGTTGAACCACTCCCCCTTGATGATATCGTTGAATATGTTTCCATCCTCCTCAATATATGACGCCAGTTAGCGCCGTCCCCTCGTAGGTGACCCATCCCCTTCAAAATAGCAGACCCCGAATTAAATGTTCTTTTTGTGTAAACCACCGCCCCCTTCCGGAATATGACCCTTGGCTCATTAAGGTTGTGTGCTTCCATGTACCACGAATGACCCCAGCTACGTACCTACGGATATGGTGGGATTATGCAGCGCCAGTCCGTCACGCAAATGTCGTGGAATCTTCGTCGTCATCATCCAAAGACAATCGTAACTCCCATATCCTCACTCACCCTCCTCCACAGATCCCCGCCCTTGCCGAGCCGCCGCCCAGCAGCCGACGACAGCATGACGGAGTGGTGGTGAGATTGGTGGTGGTCCTCGTAGTCGTACGAGGCGTGGTCGTCAATCATGTCCGCCCTCCGCCAGACCTCCTGCGCAATCGTCCACGCGCGCGGGATGTTGGTCATGCCCTGCCGCTTCTCGATGGCCGCAAACGCGCGCCTCGCCAGCTCGCGGTCGGCGTGGTTCACCGCCTCGCACGCCGCCACGAACAGCGGCCACAGCAGCGCCGCCATCGGGCCCGCGTGGCTGACCGTCGCAGCGCAGTGGCTGAGCGCCGCGTGCGTATGCTGCTGCACGAGGTGGTGGCGTCGGGGGTACCCGTAGATGCTGCGGTAGAGGTACACAAACGCCGAATGGCGGTATGCGAGCGCATTGTTAAGGAGGGAGTGGAGCCTCGCGCGTTCGTCGGGCTCGTCGGTGGGTAGGTCGTCGACGACGTCTGGAGAAAAGCCTGGCGGGAAGCTTGGCTGCCACTGTTTCAGGGCGTGCTCGATGGCGTCAGAGGTGGTTTCATACTCGGTGCGGAGAACGGCGACCTTGGTGAGCTGGCCGTTGGCGATGGCGGTCTGCAGCTCGGTCTTGAGGGCGAGGAGGTTGGAGAGGCGGTGAATGATGGGCCAGAGAGTCGTGGACATGCCGAGCAGAGTATCGACGGAGGAGAGCGGGGAGGTGGAGGGGGAGTCGAGGGGCGGGAAGGGGATCAGGCAGCCTGTTGCCGGGGCGGTGGAGAGAGGCGCTGTGCCGAAGGAGAGGGCGGCGATAACGTCGTAGAAACGGAAAGCCTGAGATTGTTAGTGTCGTAGCGATGAGAAGGCTCGAGGAGTCTTACGCGTTCAAGGAATGCGCTGGTGGGATTGGGAGTATCGTTGCTGCCGCTCATGATCGCAATGGCCCCCTTGAGGTGGCCATCCACGATATTCGATCGACCTTGTTGCACGAGCTGTCGCTCGTTAGCTTCACTGTGACAGAGGCGTGTTGAAGTAACTCACCACTTCGTAGTAGACAAGCAACATAATCGTCGCCAGCAGCTCGTTCTTGTTCGCCTCACCCCCGAGCTCAATCAACCGCGCCAGACCCTGAATCGCCTGATTGTGAAAATACACCGCCTTCTCCTCCGTCTGCCCACAGCCCCTATTTTCCAGGTGCGCGCTCGCAAGGGCGTATATGGCGTTTGTCACGGTCGGGCTGCTGTAGCACAGCGGCAGCACGAGCTGCTGAAACGGGTTGCCGCCCTCGGTTTCGCGGAGCACGATGAGGTGCGACATGACGTTGGCAAAGTGGTCTATCAACGCGCGGCGATTGGGCCGGTCCGAGAACTCGGAGAAGGTCGGCAGCAGGAACTCGAGCCGCGGCGACGCCACGGGTACGGGCGCGGTCATGGCCAGGTCCGGGTGGCGCTGCGCCCGCGTGACGGCGAGATGTGGCTGCGTCGTTCCTGGATCTTGGACCGAGCCGCGACGCACAACCTCCTCGTCCGCGTCGTCTAGTGACAGGTCAAACGAGACCGCGTCGATGGGCGAAATGAGCGGGGCATCGTCCTTGGTATTGCGATTGTGGACGCCAAACATATTTTTGATGTCGAACGCCGGGCCGAGCGGGTCGGCGGTATCTTCGGGCTCCTCCACGATGGCCTCCTCCACGAACCCCTCATCGTCGTCGTCGAAGGCCTCCTCCTTCCAGCGCTTGAGGGTGGCGTCGGGGGCCGAGTAGCGGCGGATAACAGCGCTCGCACTCGTTTGGGACGCCGTGTCGGAGCTTAGGCCGGCGATGGAGTCACGCTTCTTGCGCTGTCGGGGCTTGACGGGTTCGTATGAGCACTCTTGCCCGCGCTCGGCGCAGCGCGAGCACTGGGGTCGGGCTTCATCGCATTTCTTTTTCTGCGGGTACGGAATGAGACATTAGTCGCTGATTGGGGTGCGGTGCGAAAACACAAAAGGCTGAGAAAATCGAAGAAAATCGAAGAAAATCGAAGGAAATCGGTGGCGAGATCGTGACCGTACCTTTTCTTTGCTACTCTCGGTGTTAGAAGAGCGGATTTCATTTCTCGGAGGGGTAAAATGGGGATTCACTCACCAATATGTACATCCTGTACGTATCCAAATGTTCACGTCAGAAATCGGCGCCAGAGACCAAAATGCGACCAGTCATGACGGGGAAGCATGCAACGACGGGATAACAGGGAGCGAGGTTTGGGGCCAAATGACGAAGCTATTCGGGCGGCAATAGCGGCGCAAGGCCAGCGAACCGACAAAAAAAAGAGGCACTCGGCTGGGGACAGAGAGGGGGGAGGGATTGGCCATCAACTCACCTGATCTGGATCGTCTCTTGGGTGCCTTTGGCGGGGCGAGTTTAGTGTACAGCAACATGATGCTCACGAGCCGGTACCTGCAGCGGCAGGCATAGACATGTTGTTTCTCTTGGGATCGGCGGGGAGAAGTGAGCTTCTCTTGGGAGATGTTGGTATATCGAGAACGAAGGGTTGCCCTATACCTACATCACGCACGGAGAGAAGGGAGAAAGCCGGCCAGCAAGAGTGTGTGGACCGAGGCTACCTGGGCCTAGAAGGCGAGCGAAGGCGCGGGCTTTCACGATGTCGGAGGGTCCCGCAGTGAGACTTGTGTGTGTGGTCGGGGTCGACGGGCGGGCGTGAGGTATCCGTACAGCAATGTAAGGCAAGGTAGCGCGAAGGGAGGGGGTCCCGTCCTTTGGCCTCTGCTCGGAAATGGGGTGGGATGTGACGAGGTGGATAAGGTAGGCAGTCCAGCCAAGGCGAGAGAGAAAGATCGTGGAGTCTGGCGAGAATGGCGTATGATGTGGATTTTTTCCTCTGTTTTTTTCTGCCTCCTCCCTCGTTTCTTGTCTGCTCGATAACCGGCTTATCGGATCAATGCCGAGGGTAGACGCTGATTGAGCAGGAGACAGGTAAGGAAACCTTTCTCCTCTGTCTTGTCGTGGGCGGGCTGCTAAGCGTCGTTCTCGCCTTTTTTTCGACGGGGCCGCAAGCTTGGTATGGACCAGGGCCGGGGGGTCGATGCGCTGAGGTGAAGACGAATTCGTATTGTTGGTCCGTCCACCAGGGGGGCGTGGGGGATGGGGACTGGGAGGTGGTGGTGGCTCTGGAGAATATGGCGATGGTGTATGGGGAAATTGGAGCGGAGGGGGGGAAGAGGAGGGAAGCTGGAATATCGTGCGAGTCAAGAAGCTCTCGGACAGCGGCCGATTCAAATAGTGTTCGAGAAGAAAAAAAGGAGCAGAAAGCGAGACGGCGATGACTGGCAATGCCCACGGCCCAGACGATGGCGATTTCTCCAACAAGTCACTTGGCCCACGACCCAAGGGCACCGCACCCCCCAGAGCCCAGCAGGTCAAGGTCAAGGCAAGGTCAAGGACCAGTCGTGCCCGTGCCGGCCATGTACCCAGAGATCACTGTCACCGTGCAGCATGTACCCAAGGACCAAGACCCCAAACCCCAAGAGCCGGCGACGGCGTCCTTCCCAATGCTGACAAGGCCGCTGGCATCACGCACATCGTGACCAAGAGATCCTGGAAGGCTAAGCAGTGCTAGAAGCAGAAAGGTGGAGAAACTTGCGGGGTTACAGCGGCGAGTCTGGTGCGGAGATGGGTGTCACAATCTCGGTCGACTGTCTGCAGCTTCTGCTCTAGTCCGCTCTGAGCGGTGGTGGTTGCTGGTCGAACGTGTTTTTGGGTGTGAAAGGGGCCTGGGAGGAGGTGAGAGAGTGAGGAGTAAGGTGTGAGTAAGGCCCTTGGGGACGAGGTACCGCGCCGCTGTAGGTACGGCGACATGTTGGAGTAAGGGGGGCCAGGCAAGGTAGATGCTTGTAGCTAATTATTTGTTAATGTGTACGCAGGCCAAAGCCGCCACCACTGGCGAGATTTCGACAAGCATATCTTCGCAGCGGTTGTCCGGCTGACAGACAAAGTCGTCGTGCGCCGTGTGGTTTGCTCGATTTGGTCTTCATCAGACAGACATCATCCTTGATTTCGAAGCCTGCATCTGTCTGGCGACGCAGGCACGGCAGGTAGCTGCCAGTCAGTCTTGGTCGGTCTCCAAATAATACCCGCGCAGCCTTAGCCCGGGACAGCCATGTGTGCGTGTGCCGTGTTCACACATGAACCCCGGACTTTCCAAGTATCTGACCCTAGGCCTGGCGCCCGAATGCCTCCCACTGCAGAGCCGAATAGGGCAGCAAGCCGTACAGAATGAGGAGGTGGCGCGGCGTAGCGCTCTTCGTATCCGATTCTGGGCGCACGCTTGATGCTTCTAGTGCTCCCCAAGCTTCGAGTCGTCGCTGAGTCTGCCACATTTGCCTCCGACCAACAGGTGCGCAGACTGGCGCTGCATTCCTTCGACAGCACGCCAGGCACGTCATGTCGTTGCAGTGGTCGATGCGCGAGTGGTCGACCACCCGCTCTGCTTTTCCCACGAGTCGGGTAGGGAGACGTGCCGTCCTTCATCTTGGGTTGGGAAATGGACCCTGCAGCGACGGAGCAAAGTTTAAATGGCGTAGCCGTTCGGACGGCTGGGAACTCTGAACATGCCGGACGCAAGCTCCGCCTCAGAGTGCGCCGTAAATGGATATTGATTGCCTCCCCTGGGGCTCCAACTTCCAAGTGCTTTGATTAATTTGATATGGGGAATGAGCCGAGTCACTTGACTCTGCGCATCCGCGGACGGACTGTCAATGACAAGGGGCCAAGGACTTTGTTTGTCATTTTTGACCATCGTGTGCATGGCGGCAATTAGCGTAGGCAGATGGCAGATGGCAGATGGCAGATGGGCGACCACGCCGGCCGCAGAGAGCATGGAACCCTTTTCCTTCCGCTTGGGTTCTTGTCTCTCGGTTTCCTGAATGCGAAGACGAGGTTGTTGTCTTGTGAAGACACGACTCGAGCGGCATCTTGGCCTCGTTGTCGACCTCACCCATGATCCCAGATGCCATGCCGCCCAGCGAGCGAGAAGGTTTTTTCCCCCGCACTTTTGAGCGCCGTTGGCCCGTCCAAGCCTCGTAGCGTGGCTGGGAAATACACCGGCCAGGCGTCTGGGCCTCCGCGTTGGGCCTCTGGCACGCAAGCAGGCACGATCCAAACGGGCATCGAGTCTCCGATGCTACCACATGCCACCGACTGGTTGGCGGGCTGGCAGGCAAGATGGCTGAAGGACGGAAGGGCAATCGGTTTCTGGGTGCGGGTTACGACGCTCGCTAGCGCCAGGCAGCTGGAGACGGACGGTCTCGGTCGGTGAGGGCATAGCGGTCAGGGCCATCCCTCGACCAGTCGATTCGATGCCACGGCGGTGCGGACGTAACGGGAACCACGGCACACGCAGTCCGCCGTCGTCTCCGTCTCTGTGGCGCGCCCTTCTCCTCAGTCTGTGTCTCTGTGTACCCTGGATTCGCGGGTTGGTTGGCCGTGATTGGCATCTGTTTGTACCTTGCGCAGGTGGCGAGAATCGAGTCCATGGCAGGTACTGTGATGCCGGCAATGCCACGAATGGCATCGAGGCGTTGGAAGGGCCCTGTCAGGCACCGGACACAAGCACTGGCCAGAGCCTGGAAGCTGCCGTGTTGGAGAAGAAAAGAAACGATGGAATCCGGGGAAGGTCTCCCGATTGAGCATTTGCGGCGGTTGATCAGCGGAGCTCCCCAAGGCTCTAGTGGTGATGCTGCTGCTGGGGGCGGCTGGACGCGCTGGGGATGGGCGATGGATTGTGGGAGGGAACCTGCCGGGACTCGCGGGCTCGGGCAGACGGGACTCGGGAGTGCCCTGGCAGAGCCACCTGTGGATAGCACCAGGTGTCCATGGACATCCAGCCAGCGGGTCGTGAAGGAACCCCAAGGGACCAGAACTCCACTGGGGGCTCAGGCTCCCGCTGTTGTCTAGTTGTGCCTGTCCATCACCGCCTTTCTCTCAAATTGTGCTTCTTCCTGTGGTATGGCGGTGGGCCTGATGTTGGTGCCTTGTTGTGACCATGTGTCTGCCTCAGGCCGCAGGATGAAAATTGGAGAAGGCGGCACCTCAGGCCGTGGAAGGCAGGTGCAGTCCGTCGTTGCTTCTTCTTGCGGTCTTGCGCCAGCAGCCCAACCAACACTGCAACTGCAGGTGCATGAAGATCCAATATCGAGGGAAAGAGCGACGGGGCAGACACACACACACCTACACGTGGAAGGCGCGACTGAGTGCCTGAGTGCCTTCCTCTCCTTCGGAGTCCTGCCTCGCCAAAACAATGTCTATCACTTGCATATTCTGTGCCTGGCCAGCGTTGGAGTGCCTCTTGCCCTCCCCGCCCTGGTTTATTAATATCTCTGGCTTAAGAAGGTACGTACCTTGCTCCTCTCTTGCTTCCCATGGAATTTCTGCAGCCAAGGACCCTCGTTGCTACTTCTTCATTTCCGCAATGGGCAAGACTTCTCCCGCTGCCACCGTCGGTGTCCGTCTCTCTGTGCCGGCTGGAGATGATTCAAGAGACGCAAGACATTCACATCTCCTCTCTCGGTCTTCGAGGTTTCCCCGCACTCAGCCTTCCCGGCCGCCTTTGGATTCCGCCCGGGCTTCGACAGTGGCATTGATGGACGTGGGAGCCTGTTGTCTATTATTCTTTTCCGCCGGTCTGATTATCCGTCTTGTCCGTCCTTCGTCTGACTAACATCGAGCAAACAATCGACGGCGAATTCAGACTATTAAGGGTTAGCTCGACGACCTCATCGAGCCTCACCTCATCTCACCAAATCCTCCCAGGAACAGCTCAAGCACCGCCAAAGCCAGACAAACAAGTGTGTTTGCCCTTCACCGCACCACTTATCGCGCTCGGAAACCCCAACTGCATGCTGTCTGCGAGCAACCAGACCCAGATGCCCGTTCGGGCCGTTCCAGTACAACACTTTCTCCCACCCTCCAGCAGCCACCTCTGCTGCTGTCTCTCATCCGGCCTCGTCGACTGGCCAACCACCACGCCGTCTGTCCAAGGGCCCAATGGCGGATGCTGCCAGTGCAGCGTGGAGATTGGGTCGGCGTTTTGCCGGCGGTGTCGAGTTGTCCCCTCATGCCACACCGCAAGGCGCGTCGGGCGTGCGTGCTTTGCTCGACGAGACGAAGCCCGCGGCGGGTCCCGATGCCTCCGACGACTTCCGGTCCGTTGCCTGACCCAGAGCCTTGCCTCTCTCCGGCTCTCCTTTTCCTGCGTCGTTTCCAGTCCTCGCAAGCGCGGGTTCTGACCACGCACTCGACGATATCCCGTTCCAGAGGCAATCTGAGGTACTCTGAGGCAGCCAAGCGACTGCCTGCCGGCACATCAGCTCTCGTCCGATACCGTTGGTCGCGGACGCGCTGATGCTGCTTCACGTCGCATTCATGTGCAGACAGCCCCCAACACACCAGACCAGGAAGACTCGGGGTCGCAAATCTGCCCATCGCCAGAGACCCAAAGCCAAAGAGGATTCACACTCACACTCACATCCCGGCTTCTCTCCACTGCTAGGCCGCTGCTATGCATACTGCCTGCCCAGCCCTTTCTACGAGCTGCCGCTCCGGTTGGCCCTTGTCGTCGACTTGCAGCCTGCGCCTCTCCCCATTGGTGGTCCTCGCCGCAGCTCCCACAAGTTGCCCACATCCACGGGTAAGACAGCCATCGTCGTGCCGCATCACTGCAGCCAGTCTTGTCCGACTCGTCAGCTGCCCTCTCGTGATTCGCTCTCTGCGACAGCACACCAGACGTGCCCAGCACACCCAGCAGCCACGGCAATCGTAGCCATCGAATTCGAATGCGTTTCTGAAAAGTCCCTCCTGCTGGCGCTCCGCCGCCGCCGCTATCGTGGCTACCCAGAGGCAGGTGTCTTCGCTTGTCCTCGTCCCATTGGCTTTCCCGCGCAGAGCCGCCTTCTCTCGCTCGCTCTCGAATGCCCCAATCGGGCCAAGTAAGGCGTGGTGAAAGCTGACAGTCTGACAGACAAGCCACTTCCCATAATCCCACAATCCCATGGTCCCATGGTCCCAGAGATGCACCCGTGGGGCCTGGCCCGGCTGCGAGGCATGGCCCTCCCGTCACATATGTACGCACTCTACCACGGGGATCTATCCATTCCCTCCCAAACGGTCCATGATCGCCCCTGCCCTCTCCCATCTTCAGCTGCAACCATCCGCTGTCGGGTCGATCATCCTGGACGGGAGAAAGCGAGAAAGACACGACATTGAGCACCGCTTCGCGTCTCCCTCGAAGCTACACGTCGCACTGCGCAGTTGTCGGAAAATACGAGACCCATTCCATCATAAAGTCTCATTCTCGGTCTTCAGCCCTATTGCTGTGCCCCCGATCGCCGATTCTCTTACTCGCGGGGTGTGAGTGCGGGTGCTGCGGTGCTGCGCTGTACCACGGCTCAGCCCCCAGACGTACATGCAGTCGGGCTATCTCGATCCTCCTCCCACCCGAAGGCACCAGCGTAACTTGCCAGCTTCATAACCCGGGCGGCCCCTTCAACAGCGCCTTACGCGGGAAATCGACCTCTCACAGCTTCTCCCTACACCCAAGAGCGCCGATCATTCAGAGTATATCCTCTCAAACACCCCCGCGCTGGACATCAACGACTCCCTCAACAATCCAGGCGCCTGCTGATCCCGCAGTAACTGGATGATCGGCGGGCTCCGAAAGCCCGCGCGATAATCGTGCTTATTCATTCGAATTTCGCCAAAAGTTCGCCACAATGAAGAGGCTCTTGTCCTGCTCACTCTGCGCACTCTCATTGGGCCTCGGGCTGCTTGGTGGGAAGGCGTCCGCGGCCGAGTTCAAGAGACGAGATGGGATACACAGGCTAGAAAAGGCACAAGTCACGGCGATTGCGGAACTAGGACGGAGGGAAGAGGTCTGCGCAACGGGATACACCGCATGTCCGGCGAACTTGAACGGAGGATGCTGTCAAACCGGCTACAACTGCGCAACGGACTCGTGCTATGCGACGACGAGCGGGGCCCGGACATGTGCCGGAAAGGTTGGGTATTATGCCTGTGATGCGGTTATGGGAGGTGAGTTGATGCAGCCGCCGCATATTGAACGGCGACAAGCTGACATTGGGAAATCCAGGCGGTTGCTGCCCTGAGGGACTTCTCTGTCAACGAGGCTCGAACTGTGTCCCCCCATCTGGGGTGGCATATTCGCAATCATGTCCGGCTAGCTACTACCTCTGTCCTGCCAGCCTCAGTTACGGCTGCTGTCGCGACGGGCTGGGATGCGCCGTGAGCGCTTGCTACTCCACAGAGCCATCGACCTACATAAGAACGACGACAATGACCACTACCGATGCTGCAACTCAAGTCTTGACTACGACCGTGACAGAAACACAAGTCATCACGCCTTCAAGGCCTTCCACCGCGCCGCCATTCAACCCGACGGTCACGGTCGAGAACCCCGACCAAGTGGTCTTCAAATTCTACCCCAGCACCGTCCCGAAGGAACAACCGATCGGCAACAATGACGAAGGCAGCGACGGCCTAACGACCGGCCAGATAGCGGGCATCGTAGCTGGCGGCGTGGGCCTTCTCATCATCGTCCTGGTGGCCGCCTGGATCATCATCCGCCACCTCAACAAGGTCGTCAAGGCAGTCGAGACCAGCAACAGGGGAACCTCGACGGGCACAAAGTCACGGCCGTCCATGTACCAATTCAAGCCCACGCCGTCCGAAGTCGACGACATGAGCGTTGACCCGCTCATGATGTCCCCGCGCCCCTCACACCGTCGCCACGACTCCGACACAACCGCCTACACCCAGAACGGCTTTGGTAGCCCGGACTTCACCCCGCCGTACCGCGGCACCCCGAGCACCATCGGCGACTATCAGCCCGTGCCGCAAGGCTCCGGCAGCGACCGCCACGCGAGCTACGACTCGGCTTATAACGGGGGTTACTTCGACGTGGCGCCGGACCGGAGCCAGCGCAACAGCCAGGGCTCGAGCGCGTGGATCGGCGTCCATCGGCAGAGCACGGATTCGCAGGGCACGTACGCGCACCTGCGGCACTGGAGCAACGCCAGCGAGGCGAGCAGCGACGGCATGCAGGAGCTCGACTCGACGCCGTATGTGCCGGAGCTCGCGGCCACACCGGTTCCGGAGGACGGGCGGCGGCGGTCGGGGACTCTGCCGGGGATGAGCAGGCCGCCCGCGGTGCATCAGCGGCGGAGGAGCAGCGAGGGCGGGGCCGCCAGGGGGAGGAGCGACTCGGCGGCGGCTGGGGGGTTGAGCGTTGTGAGTGAGGACCATGAGGTGACCGGGCATTATGGCCAGGTGGATCGCGGGATGGGACCCGGGAAGTCGGGGTGAGACTGACGGCTGTTCCCGCCTGTTGATGTTGGTTGCGACTCATCGATACCGGCACGGGAAAGACGATGTCTGGGATGGTGACCGAGGCGCACTCGAACACTGCTACATGACTTTTCGTGGAAGGCGTGCGGTATAGAAACGGGGCCGGCGATGAGATGGATCTCTTTCGAAACCAAGCTGTATTACTTAGGTAGGAAGACACTTTCTTCAGTACGGCGGGTGGGATGGGATCCAGACATCTGCGTCAAGTCTGACGACATGGGACACGACGGATGGAACATCGTTCTTCCTCCTTGGAAGAGGTTCTCCGGGGAGCGGGCTTACGCGGGACTCGGGATACACCTCACGAGCGCAGCGGCGTTGGGATGGGTTACGGAATGCCTCATGCTGGGCCTCGCTGCGAAAAAGGCCGAGAGTCCGGACACTGGGGCTTATAGGCGTCTGGTTTCTTTATGTGTTGGGTCGGCTACAATACATTGATACCTTTTTTTCCTCCTCGGTATACAGATAGCCAAGTCTTTTCCTGCTTGTTTCCCTGATTTCTGTCTGCGAGTTGTGCTGTATGGTTGATGCATGAGTGATGCAGCAGATGTTCTACCAACCGGTCACCTACTTGGGCACAGTCATTTCCCGAATAGGTCCTAAGGGTAGGTTTACGGATAGCAAGCTCAACGACCCCGGTCACCCGGAATGCAGAATCCATAGGGAAGCAGTAAATATCCCGTCTGCCCTCACCTTCCCCGGCCTGAGTAACATTGCGGGGGTCTGGGGAAGTTGGCGGCTCACCCCCGCCTCATGCGCACATCCTCCTCTCGGTGCTCTTCCACGCGAGAGCGGGCTCGACAGATGGGAGACCCGACGAGGACCCGGACAAGCTTACGTCTCGTCCCCGCGTCCGCGTGGCTTCGACTCCACGTCGCATGCTCCCGACGGCGATGAGACCAAGCCGTCTAGACCTGCATCCGACGGGTGAACCGTATTGGCTCTGATACCTATCTCGAGGGGTATGTAGCGGCGATGGACGGGAAATGCGGCTCGAGGGAACCGTTTCATTCTTGGGGGTTTCGACAGATGAAGCAGCTTGGAAAGGGTGGACTAGACGGGGGCCCACCGTTCCTGACGAACGTGTGCCTTGGCTGACGCCGACGGGATATCAGTCGAATGGGGAGCTGGCTTTTCCGTCGGAGGAGGGCAGTCAATCTCATGTCTCTACTGACCCATATCCTCCCGGAGGCGAACAGCAAGGTAACTGGAGAAGGAACCTGGAAGGGAGTTCTTCCGCGGATCGAGCGTGCCGGCTGCTCGGGAGCAGCAGCAGCAGCAGCAGCAGCAGCAGCAGGTCAAGTTGGCTTGACTACCTAAGGTGGATTGGGGACCAGAACCTCGGGGGCGACTGCTCCGTGGTTCATTCCGTCGCTCGCTTGTACCTGGGGGTTGATAGTGAAGAGGGGGAAGGATAGCGCGTACGGATGTATGTAAGTCAGTCAGTCTCGCTGCGGGGGAGGCGCAGAACGAATTGTGTGTGGTCTGAGGCTGGTGTGTGGAGGCGGACAGCAGATGCTGCAGAGCAAACGGACGAGAATGCTTCGCGGAGATTTGTTCCCCGGGACTAGATGGAGTGAGGGGAAGGGAAGGGATGGGGGATGGAGAGGTTGGGACTGATGGGCCGGGTAAAGTGGTCTTGGTTGTGAGGAGAAGCTTGCGTCTGGCGGGGGATGGACGTGGAAGTTGTGATGGCTCTTCAGGCTCTTTCACGGTGATGGGATGCGATGGAGGAGGCAGCGGTCGCAATGAAATCAGTTTGATCCAGCATAGACAGCCAGGTCTTCTCTAGTGACGGCGAAGCTGATAGTTGGGGTTAGAAAGCCGGCATTGTGAAATTGAGAAAGTCTTAGCTTGCGGCGCGGGATCTCGTGGCGCAAGAGACGGCCGTGATTGAGATCCTCCTGCAGCGGCAATTCGAAGCAGAAGATGAGCTCGCTTGCGAAGCCTGCTCCGCACATCTGCGCCCAAGAGCATCAATACTAATCAATGGAAACGTGAGCTCGAAATGATAAACTATGAAATTGAGTGACGAATCTTGGGTCTTTAGCCTGCTTCGACGAGGGATACGAGTCCATCATGCGTTCATCGCAGCTTCACTCATTCACGGACCCTGCTGCCGGTGACCGCCTCAGACAAGGATCAGCAGCGAAACGAAGCAGTGAGCTTCGCCGCCGCGGCAACGTGCCCGAGTTGCCAAGCGTAGGACTCTTTCGCTTTCGCCTTCACCGAAGTCCCCTGCACCACACGTGCCCTCAGCGACGCCCAACAGCCGGGGTTTAAACATGCTCTGATACCTGCGTCCAAAGAGCCCTTTGATGACATCCCTGGGGGGGGGTTGAGCTTCCCTTCCCGTAGACAGTATTTGCTCGGCGCGGGATGGGGGACTTTGTGGGTTTGGTTCCCCCCAGGGCCCAAGGCTCTAAACGGGGATGATGGGCCGATGGGACGCTAGCCTTAATGATGGGGAATAAGAGCAAGGGCAGAATACAGGCGAAAAACGTGGGCTGGGGAGTGTGGGAGTGGGAACGCGGCAGGGCCGGAGGATAAGGATCAATATTCGGGGAGCGGTCATTTGGTGAAGCAGGGCTTGGATGTCTTGGTCGTGAGATGAGAATCTCTCGAGTTGGTGAGATGGGAATCCACGTGCTGGCGGAGGGACGACTTAATTGACCAACAATGGCTTTCCCCTGGCAAGATTCATCATCACTGAATGAATGATCCAAGTCCCAACTGAACGAGACAGACAGACAGACGAGCAAAAGGTCCGGCCGGGAACCCATCAACCAAGCACCAGTCATCGGCCGCACCCCAATCTCCAGCTGCCTCTTTCGGTGCGGTGCAAGCGGCTCCAGGCCCCGGTCCTGGGGCCGGGGGCTTGTCAGCTTTCCCCCGTCAAAGGTCTCTCAGACTCAGATGATAGCCAGATCAACAGCCGCTACGGCCTTGGGACCTTCCAGAACGGCCACCGCCGATGGGCCAGAAGAACGTTCCTGGCCGTTGACAGAGATCACTCTCGAAGATGGCAAATCGGAGCCGTAATCGGGTGGCGTATCGTATCTTTTTTGTCTGCTTCCTTTTCTTCACAGCGCGCCCGGTGCTAAGCTCGAGTCGAGCAGCTGCGTCGTGGATCCCATCTCCGCGTCCGCGCGCCCCCCCCAGCTTCGACGACGGCAGGGCTCAAGGGTGTAATTTGCGCTGATAGAAGCGAAGTAACCTCGGCGCAGGCTGGCGGGTTGCAGCGTCCCATTCACATTGTGGCGGGTGTTTGTTTGCGTGTCGAGGTTGTTCGGCTTGCGACGCTGATGCTTCCAATAGCTGCTGTCCCTCAACTGGCTCAAGAGTGAGTCGACTTCATAAGCACAAAGCTTATTCCGTACGGAGTATCCGTACATTGGACTCATTCACAACGACTCCGCTGCCGGCGAGGGTCGTGGTGGACTGACCTCAGTGAGGATCAGAGTTGAGATCTGGGCTGTCGCTTAGCTTTAACAAGCGATCCACGGCGGGCTCCAGTTCTGTCAAAGTTTGTCCCGTCCGACGAGTTAGTTACTGGGATGTTATCTTGAACCATTTTGGCTCTTCAAGAACTTCATCTACCTAAGCCAAGAGACATGGCAACTCAACTGGCTTGGGCTGGAGCCAAAGTTGTGAATCCCTTCACAACCGAACTTATCCTCAAGAGCAACCTGACCGCCAACTGAGCTGCAGCAACGCACATCAACAGCCAAGGAGAGTCCGTCGGATCATCGCCGACGGCCATCATGGGCAATGCAGGTCGGCGGCGCGGGCCATTAGGCGACGCATCCCCATTGGCGGTCGCCTCACACTAACGATTCCTCTGCCAATTCAGGCTTTTCTCTCTTTCTTTTTGCTCGCCTCTTTCCGTCACCACTCACAAGCACAAGCACAACCGGGACAGCCAGCCAGATCCATGTCCTTCTCCTCATTTCCTCATGCACGCCGCGACTCTGTCGTCCAGAGTCTCTCGGTGGAAATATCGCGAGCTCAGCAGTCCGCCCGTGAGGGGCCCGCGCAGACTGAGGGGAAAAAGGCCTCGAAGCTATCCCCAATCGACGACGGCGTGCAGCGAGTTGCCGGCAACCGTCGTGCAAAGTCGCCAGAGACTCGCCTTGGCTCCCCTCATTCCTGCGGATAATTGAGGGCGTGGCAGATCTACGCATCGTCATCGTCAAGATGGACGCGCCCGTCGGTAGAGAGAGAGTCCTTGGCCGCGTGTTTCTTCCGCAGAAACCCAGCCCTCTGGACGGCTGCCCACCTCCTCACCGTCCCTCAGCAGAGCTCAACCCTGCCCGGTCGGTCGTCTTTAGTGTTTGCCCGTGGCCCACGTTCAGGCGGATGGCCTTTCCGTGCCGTTGCGCCTCGGCGCGGGCGCCTCTCTGTCTGAGTCTTGTGGCCTCCCGCACCTGACAGCTCCGCGACCCTAATCGAGGCGAGCGAGAAGAAGCGCAGCGCCGTCGAGGCCCCAGAAATAGCAGTTTTCCGTTTGTGCTGGCATTCATTCATTCCCATTGTTTTTTGTTTCTCGCGTGCAACCGGCCGAGCGGCGCGTTGCGCAGAATTCAATAGTCTCTCTCACAGTACCCATGACCCGGCGGCTTGCTGAAGTTTGCACTTCTCGCGGCATGGTCCTCCCTTGCATTCTTCGGCTTCGCCAACCGTTGAACGAGAATGTCTCTCTCTCTTTCTCTCTCTCGCTCGCTGAGCCCGCTGAGGCGAACAAACAAACAAACAGCGCTGACCCTGGGCGCTCAGGAACCCCCGGCGTCCGACGCATGGCTGGCTAAGCCGAATTGGACGATCTCCCCGCCGTGATAGCGTTGGCGGAGGAGGGGGGCCCCGTCTTGTCTGTACATGGTGTTGTACCTTGTGGAAAGCAGATCCTTGGGGTTCAAGGGGCCAGAGAAGGGCGAGAAGGGACGCCCGCGTTTCCTCGACGGAATGCCAGGGCAGACATGGTTGTCACCACCTGCTTGGTTCGCCCGCCAAACGGTACCTCCTCTCTCTCTCCTCTCTCATCCTTCGGATACGCTTGCGCTGCAAATGTTCCTGCTGCTCTTCGCCGCCGCCCACAGCTCTCTCAACCTGCCTCATGCGGACGCTCCGCCCGCTGATAGGTGGGAATTGGCACACCTCGAGAGAGATGGGCTGAACTGCGGTTCGTCCTCGATGCCCTTCCCCTCTCCATCCCCATCCCATCCCTCGACCCCCCTGTCCTGCCTAGACTCAGGAACAGGGTGTTACCGTACCGGGATGCCCAGGTTGTTTATCCTCGCCGGCCATGGCTTGACCCTTCAGGCTTCAGCCTCCCCCCCGGTCCGTTTGCCCAGAGGCCCGGTCGATGACCCGCCATCCCATCGCCCTCTTCTGGGCGTTGCCCAGATGGGCGGGTGTGCTCCGCTTGCTCTCTTCCCTCTGGTTGCTGCGGTTCGTATTGACCGCCGCGGCGTACCGTAGTTGCTTGCTTCTCGGTCGTCCACCCTCGCCTTACTTTGCACGTCTCTGCTCTGGTCAGAGTTGGGTTGGCCCATCTATCCGCAAGTAGCGACCACGGCCAGCCCGCCCCCAGACCTTGGGCCAACCCTTCCGTCCACCCACCCCCTCCAGGGAACCCCATCATGGACAGGATGGTATATATCACGGTGCCTTCGCCTCCATGTAACCCGTTCCTCTCCCTCCCCTTTCCCCTTTCCTCCCATCACCGACTTCCTACCAGATCCATCCAATCAAGGACAACAATCCCATCCATCTCTTAGGACCTCAGTCGATCGTCTAAACACCCCCTTCAACCACCGTCAAGATGAAGGCCGCCGTCATCCTCTCCCTCGTCACCCTTGCCTTCGGCTCGGTCATTGAGAAGCGCGAGTGCGCCGGCAACAACTGCAACCGCCAGGTCACCGGCACCCGCGAGGGTCTCCTGCCCATCACCTCCCGCAAGGCCGACTGCTCGTCCTTCCTGCAGGCCACCGTCACCCCGTCCCCCACGTACGTCGTCCCTGGGTCTTTGTCTTGGTGGAGAGAGAGAGAGAGTAGTGTGTGTTTGTGTGTGAGAGCGCATCCGGACTAACACGGCACGTCTGCAGCACCGTCACCGTCACCGTCACCGCTGCCCCCGCCCGCCTCCGCCGCGACGGCCAGATCGCCAACCGCCAGGTCACCGCCTACCCTACCCTCATCCCCGCCTACGCCTCCTCCTGCGACGACGCCGCCGAGTACTCCTCCGCCTGCTCTTGCTGGGGCATCACCGCCGTCACCAGCACTGCTCCCCGCCCCACCGTCACCGTCACCACCACCGTCGACTACTGCGAGGGTGAGTCTTCGGGATGCGCCCCGAAGTTCAGAGATTGTGGTGCTAACTCGCGACACAGACTTGTAAGCGTCTCGCCAGACGTGGGGATGTCGTGGTTGCAAGGATGAGAGGGGCCGTTCGTCTTCTTTTCGAGGCCCGCTGTTGAGGCGGAGGGAGGGGGGGGGCGCTCTGAGGCGATGATGAAGTCTGGATGGGCTTGGATGGGAAGGACCATCGTCCTCATCCCCCTCTCTTGGGTCAATAGGTTCCCCTCCTCGACTACGAATTCAAATGGTCTTGCTCGTTCACGCGAGATTGGAAAGCGCTCATGGCTTGAAATCGCCTCATTTGTCCCCCGCCTTGTCAGAAGCGATCGCACTTGTGGCAACGTGATGGGCTTGGTTGGCTTGGGGCATGCATTGTTACGAAGGAAAATGTTCATGACTGACTTGATGGGAGGCTCGGCGCGGCTTCTGGGCCGCACTAAGTCCTTCCACTGTTACGATATTCACATTCATGTGTAATAATTAACACTAATTTACGGGAGACTTCTTTTGATTCGCTGTTAATGGTGCTGACATGGAGCTTGCTCTCACCTCATGTCACCGATGAGACTCACTGAGCTAGCAGTGGTATGGGACGGCCCTCACGAGAACTTTGTGGCGGCGCCTCAAGGTTGAACAGGCGAATCAATGAGGCGTTGAGATTCTGCAGATAATTGAAACTCGATGCCTGTGGCCTGAGACGAGACACGATGTGGCTGGAGAGTTCGTCAGCCGGAGAAGCCGTGTCTCGGGGGTGAGCCTCGCTTGCTTATTTATTCGCTCGGCGGATGTCATCTCATTCCTCGCGTGTCTGAAAACTCGATAGAGTGCCTCCTGTAATCGATATTCCGTCATGGAACGCCCTTTGGCCCCGATCCGAACCCAACAATACCCAGCGCGCCGGCGAGGTCGGCCCAGGCCCGTGAGCCTCATGTCTTGTCAACTCAAGGCGTTCAACATGCCGCAGACTGCGTGATTGCCGTCCCCCCATCCCGGATGGCTTCGCCGACTGGCCGTCCCATGAAGCTGGGTCCCGTCCGTGTCGATCTTTGTTTCCTCTGTTTCGTTGATACCCACAGAGTCCCGCCCCCATGTTCGTCCAGCATTCCCCAGAAAATGTTTCAAAACATGCAGACAGGGGACTGCGAATCTCCGCCCCCGCGTGGCATTTATCGAGGCTGTGAGTCTCCTCGACCTCAGCTCCCTCAGCCCTCGACATCGCCGGCGTCGATGTTCCGCTGACCGGTCTCACATTGCGCCGCCTTACCACCCTCCAACCCAAAGAAGTCATGTTCTGTGCCACGTGAAAAGAAATAACACAGCACACGCGGCTGGGCCGTTATTCCTCCTCATTCCAACGTGCCCCTTCACCGTGAACCATCGCTTCTCATGTATGCCTCCACAGGCGCATCGTGAAGAAGCCCGTCACGCTCTGCCCGAAACATGCTGCGCACCATCAAAGACATCGCCATCGCCCACTTCCGGCCCGCCCTCGACGCCCTCTTCTTCGGCCGCCGCCTCTCTTGGTCCCTCCGCTGGCGCCTCCTAGCCCTACAGCCCATCATCTTCCTCACGCACTCCCTCGCCCTCGCGCCCTACCTCTTCCGCCGCCCCTACACGGTCCGCTATATCCCCATCAGCCATGACCGCTCCCTCCGCGTCCTCGTCTTCAAGGAGCCCGGCACCGGAACCGGCCGCAACGGCCTCCTCCGCCCGCTCCACGTCGACTGCCACCCCGGCGGCTTCATCGGCGGCATCCCGGAGGCCGACGCCCCCTTCTGCGCCCTCGTGGCAAAGCGCACCGGCGCCGTCGTCGTGAGTCTGAGCTACCGCCTCGCGCCGGTGCACCCCTTCCCCGCCGCCGTCGACGACGTCGACGCCGCGCTCGCGTGGCTGCGAGACAACGCCGCGGCGGAGCTCGGCGCGGACCCGAGGCTGATGACCGTCTCGGGGGCCTCGGCGGGGGCCAACCTCGTCCTCGCGGCGAGCCAGCGCGTCCCGGCCGAGTTTGCGATCCGGGGGTCCGTGACGTTCTACGCGCCCGTCGACCTGCGGCCCAGGCCGGAGGAGAAGCCGCGCCCGGCGGGGTTCCCGGCGAGGGATCCCTTGTCGTTCCTGCTGCCGCTGTATGATTCGTACGCGGCGCCGGTCAAGGCGGAGAACTGGGGGAATCCGAGGATGAGTCCGTGTCTGGCGGGCGAGGAGACGTTGCCGGGGAGGATGTTGCTTGTGGTTGCGGCGGTTGATATTACTGTCCATGAGCAGCTGACGTTTGTTGAGCGGGTGAAGAGGGAGCGGGAGGGTAAGGGGAAGGATGGGAAGGGTGTTGAGGCGTTTTACGCTGAAGACGCATTTCACGGGTGTCTTGAAGGTGAGTGAGGTCATTTTAACTGTTATAGGCACGTGTTGCGGTCTACTGATGCTGACTGGGGTATAGTACCTAACGCTGTCTTCTCTCTGGAAAAGAAGATGGCGTTGTGGGAGAAGGGTCTCGAGCTCATCAGGAGTGTCCATGAAGAGCACGGTTGGCACTGGAAGAGTCATCAGAACAGTGAATAAGCTTCCTTGTTGGCGCACGAACAGGGCTGTATTCATCCTTGAAGAGAAGGCCTTGGAAAAATCTCATCTCACAGTTGCGGCCCCCAGATCATGGTGTATCTCAGTCTATTCTGTCTGAACAGCCAACTCATGCAGCCGACTCGCCTTCATGTGGTAGCAGCAATATCTGTCACATGCGTATCATGTTGATAACCGTCACGGTTCAACACTTTCACAGCGCCCGCGTGCTAGAAACGCGAGGGTATTCTCGGGAACTGATGAGACCGCCAGCCTGACTTGCATTCAAGGACCGCCAAAGCACCTGGCAATCAACATCGAGCGCCTCAATAAGCCTGTGCCGCACTCATCGGCAGGCTACGTGATGTATCAACCTTGGTTGCATAACTTGTTCCGGTAGCAATACACCACTAGAGTAGGCGGCCAATTGTGATGACCATGTACAGAGACACGGCCCATGCATTCAGGTTATGTTCTGATGAGCTCTTCGGGTCTTCGTACTCATGAAGTGTGCGCAACCCATTCGAGGTCCGCGTGAATATAATTGCCAAGGTTCCCGAAAGTCCGTACACTCTTCGTACTCGTCTTCACTGTTAACTCCAGTCACCATATTGATGTCTAAACTCCGTCGCAGGTCAGCCACGAAGAGCGGGTCCTTTCTCCTGGCTACCAAGACAGAGAGACAGTCAATAACCATGTTTACAACGTTACAGATGAATCTTATTCAACCATAAGAACCCGATTTTGGGATCGACCACTGGTTCTCCTGTCTGTCCCGCTCGTGGTCACAGGTATTACTATTGGATGTGGCAGGTGTTGCTCAACCGCAACCTCGACAGCGCAGTAAAATACGGCTCGGCTTACGAGATCTGGGTCTACTACTCTTGGTTCATCATCGGTGTCCTGTGTCTCGAATGGTCCACGTATGGCCTCGTCGGAGTGGACGTAGCCACGCTCCAGTCTTCATTCTTGCGCGCTCCTCACCTGATCAGACTACTGAATCACAGCGAGAGCACTTGGAGCGGCCCAGGTGGGTGGCTGAGGTGCTCCAAGAAGCTCGTCAACAAGGAAGCCTTGGATGCCGACCGTACAGGATGGCCGGGCATCGCGAAAACCGTGCTCCTTGCTTTTGTCGCGCCAAAGGCGTTGTTCAACGGCATTAAAAGGCTCGGAACCTTGTTGGACACCTTCAGGCTATGGTACCTTCTCGCCTTCCTCAGCTTGTCTCTGTACCTTGGTTTGCCGCTGTCTGATATCACCATGGAGCTTACCTCCCCTTAACAAGCCTCCCTTCATGGTCGGTCGCAATTCCAACAACTTTCACGGCAGATTGTACGCGGCAAACACAGACCTCGCGGGCGAGATGTGGGAAAAGGGGTCTCCTGCAACACTACCCGGGATCGGCGTCATTTACACACCGTAATACCTCGACCACGAAGAGGACGAAGGCGTCAGAGATGCACCCAACACGTTGCCAATGGATCTGGGGATCTCTGAGATGTTCATCTCCCCGCAGGCCACGGTTCTGTGCCGGAAACGGCACGGCCTAGGGCCTGAGAGCTAGTTACAACTGACGCCTCGGAGTTCAGCATCATCGGCGGCCCGCAGCAATCCTGTCGCGAGGAGAAGTTGGGAACTTTGTGCATCAAAGGTCAACATGGCGACGGTGGGAGCCAAAGCAGTAATGTACGGATTTATTCCGAAGTGGGGTATCAGGATGGTTGGTTTTCACGAGTATAGCAAGGCAGCCTAAGAAGGTAACAAGACTGACGAATTCGGTTCCAATGATTTCTCGCATCATGGCGTCCTGGAATACGCCGTCTGGCAGGTGCGGACGAAAACATCCTACGACATGTCGCACCCAGAAACCTTCGACAACACTGTCCACCCGGCCGTTCGGGGGCTGTCGTCCCCCTTCTTGAAGAGCGAAGACGATCATTTGCTGTGAACCTCACCTACTTCGAAAGAGATTACTTATCCACGGAGGCCAAGAACGAAACTGTTGCCTCATTTGAGTCTCCCAGGTATGTCCTGGACGTGGCTCCTGGTTTTGGAGTTCGATGCCTTGCGTTGTCGACACTCGGTACAGCTCGGATCAACGCCGAATCGTCCACGTTTTCCGACTTCAAAAGAGCAGACCCAGCTCCATTGGGTACCAAGGACGCAGTCGCAGAAGCGCCGATGAGGCGGCTGGGATTCCGCACGGAGGCTACCTTGAAAGCCGCCACCCCGCATCAGCTCTTCTCGTCCATCAACTCCCGAGCCAGACAGGCGTACTCGAACTCGTACTTCTACATCGCCTTCTTCAACCCGCAAAACCTGCAGCGGTCGCTGCTGTTGGCGTACGCGATGGAAGTCCTGGACGACATGTACGACGGGAAATACGGGTTCGAAGGGAGCTGGGAGCACGGGAACATGACGTCCTCCAAGGAGGGCCGGGTGTTGTCGAGGGGGGAGCTGACGCCGTGAATCTCGGTGGTGTTCATGCTGGCGGTCTTGTACGGCTTCAGGCGGAGGCTGTCCGAGTCGCTGAGCGGCTTCAGTTTCTTCCGCTTCGGGGTCTACTCTGCCGATGAGCTGAGGGGCACCTCGGCGCTTTTCACGGCGACCAAGGCGGACGTGGTGCGCAAACTGTGGCAGATGCCGGGGACGCTGGAGACTATGCAACCGGCTCCGTTGGAAACGAGGACGTTGCCGGCCCGGAAAGGTTGGTCCACGGAGCAAGGACAGACTGTGCATCACGCAGCGGGGAAAGAGCCTCCGGTTCAGACGGTGGAGCATTGATGCTTGGAGATCAGCGGTAATGTCAAGGCTTTTGGAAAATGGAAGCTAAACTGAGCATTGGACGCTGTCAGCAGTTTTTTTGCGAGTAACAAATCACACTAGGACAAAGCCACATGTGGTTTCAGATATCAAGGCAAAATTCAAGATTCACTGATTGCAACTGTCATCTCCTGGTGCGGTAGTCAGCATCCATGATGTGTACTTGCCCGATCCACAGATACCACAATCTCACATGTTGTCATTATGTTGTCTGCAGTTGCAATGTGACTGTGAAGATAGACATTGAAAACAATAGATATTAGTGTCATGATATCGCACAGCTCATCCTAGAAAGAGGAAGACGTCCAAAACACGGTCACGTGAAGATTCACTCGGCCTCTGGATCGTGGCGGCGCTAAACAAGCTCCAGATCCGATCGTCCGGAGTCGGATTAACCTGCGCCTGTGACGCGATCTCGAGGTACCTGAACGATGGCAGCCGACAAATGGCGAATTTGAGTCATGATGGAGGGTAGGCGTGACGCAATAGCCGAACTGACTAGGTGCGAAGGCCGGAAAGGGCGTTTCAGGGACGTAAGAGTGCTCGAAGTGGCCGCAGGAGAGGAGGACCTGGCCGGTAAAAGATTGAAAACCTTCGACTTGGCGCATCACGTATCACGGTGGATTAGGTAATTATCAAGAAGCGCAGCAGCTCTCGATCCCGGCTGCTCTGATGGGCACGACACATGGGCGAATGGAGCGCGCTAAGTGGACGGGTGGGTCCGGCGTTGCGTAAGAAAACTTGGACTGTGACTGGACCTCGCGGCAGGGCCGCCCGGGTAAACCTTGGCCGACCACGCAGAGATTTTTCCGAGAGGCCGAGCGCCCAGAGCTCCCCCCCCCTGGTCAGGCAGCCGGCGGCCACTCACAGGCGGTCGCTGGACAGCCAAAATGGCTCGTGCACGCTGCGTACCTAATCGCGGGTACCCGAGTAATCCCGAGCCAATCTTCTCGGCCGCAAAGGACAAGTTCCAGTTTTGGACCAGTCGCAGAGCCCAGCGGCCAGCGGCCAGCGGTCCCCCCCCCCCCCCAGTCCCAGCCGCGGCGCCGCTAAAAAAAGGCCTCACAATTTTTCCCCGGCCTCCTTCCCGCCCTTCCAAACAACAACCCGAAAAAAGTTCTTTTCCTCCTCCCAACCCTCCCACCTTAAAGGTTCACGATCCCGTTGCGCGGCTCTTCGTGATACTCCTCCCCACTCAGCCCTTTGTCCGCTTCTTCTCGGTCGATTCCTCACCGCACTCTCACAATGGCTTCCGGCGCCCAGTCCACCGGCTCGACCAAGGTCGATGCCGTCGTCCAGAAGGCTCAGGCCGCTGCCCCCGGCCAGCTGTCCGGCCTCGCCCTCTACTCCAGATTCGCCCTTGCCGGCGCCGTCTGCTGCTCCGTCACCCACGGTGCCCTCACTCCCGTCGATGTGTAGGTCTTTTCCTCCCCGTCGTCCGCTGTCGTCGTCGATTCTCCCTGCCGGTCCGCGGTGCTTCGCGAGCAAAAAACGAGCGCGAGACAAAAAGCGCAAAAAAAAAAAAAAAGCTTGCAATTGCCGAAGGAGCTCCGCCGGTCCGCGCCAATGGCCATCGCCAACGACGACAACCATCATCCCTTGCCATTGGCACACGCCCGCTGACTTGTCGACAGCGTCAAGACCAGAATCCAGCTTGACCCCGTCACCTACAACCGCGGCCTGATCGGCGGCTTCCGTCAGGTCATCCAGCAGGAGGGTGCCGGCGCTCTGCTCACCGGTGTTGGCCCGACCTTTGCCGGTTACTTCCTCCAGGGTGCCCTGAAGTTCGGAGGATACGAGTTCTTCAAGCAGCAGTGCATCAACACTGTCGGCTACGAGAACGCCTCCAACTACCGCACCGCTGTCTACCTCGCCTCCTCCGCTGCCGCCGAGTTCTTCGCCGACATCGCCCTCTGCCCCCTTGAGGCCACCCGTATCCGTCTCGTCTCCGAGCCCACCTACGCCTCCGGCCTTGTCTCCGGCTTCAGCAAGATGCTCTCCTCCGAGGGTATTGGTGCCTTCTACGCCGGATTCGGCCCCATCCTGTTCAAGCAGTAAGCTTGCCCTGCCACTAGGCCTCAATCGAGGCTCGAGGCTCCGCACGTTGCTGGAAAATCCGAGACTGACATTTCGCCCCCAGGATCCCTTACACCATGTCCAAGTTCGTCGTCTACGAGAAGGTCGCCGAGGCCGTCTACCGCCAGTACCCCAAGAAGGACATGTCCGACGGTGCCCAGACCGTTGTCAACCTTGGCTCCGGTCTGATCGCCGGTTTCGCCGCCGCCATCGTCTCCCAGCCTGCCGACACCATGCTTTCCAAGATCAACAAGACCAAGGGCCTGCCCGGTGAAGGCACCACCTCCCGCCTCATCAAGATCGGCAAGGAGCTCGGCCTCCGCGGCTCCTACGCCGGTATCGGTGCTCGTCTCTTCATGGTCGGTACCCTCACTGCCTTCCAGTTCGGTATCTACGGTGACCTGAAGAAGGCCCTCGGCGCCACCGGCGGTGTCGAGATCTCCAAATAAGTTATCCGACGAGGATGACGAAAAGGGGAGGGCTGTTTTTTTGTAGAGAGAAGTGAAGGGTGCTGGTTTCCGGACGAGGGCGCGTAATGTTTCCTCCCGTCGGCTCAGCCCTGGGTTTTTGGGTCTTTTCTTTTGTCCAGGGAACGGTAATGGCGGGAAGACACATGATATCCTCCTCCGCCGAACACAGCACAATTCGCGCAATAGACTTGGGCTGATACGACGCGCGCACATCGGATCGGCCCGCAAACTCTTGTTTTATCCGTCAACAAGAACTCTTGGGTGGGAACATGGGAATCTTTTCACCAATTGCCTAGCATAGAAGCATAGAGCATGATACACGAAAAGATGGCTGGCCCGCCGGAGGGTTGTATAATAGTCGCTTTGTAGCTTGCAATCATAGACCGGGAGTTTGGACCTCTCACCGAACTGTGCCTTTTTCCTTTTACGTTGCCGTGTAAGTCAGTCAGTCACGGGAGAGTGGGATTGGCGCGTCCGATGACCCAACAGGCGAGGCTGATTCGATGGTGAGTTCGGTTGACGCGGCGATTGACTTTGCTGTCAAAGCGGCCCGGCAAACGCTCACGCAGAAACAAGTCCACCCAAAGGTCGAGGCCCAGCCGGATCGGACGACCAGAGGGGAGGGCATGGGGAACATCCAGAGCGGTCACCGACATTTGATGACCCCCCTGGAGACATGTCCGGGTCCGCCGTTCGCTGGAAGGGGGGGCCGGGATGACGTCAAAAAGCCAGCGCCGGCGATGTCGTCGACTCGGGGGAGCGCCGTCGAAAAGAGCGGTAAACGGTTTCCGAACGCTTTCGACGTTCCGCAACAAGAAAGAAACACATTGCAGAGCCATTCATTCCGGCCCTCCCAGTCCCAACCATTCGATTTCTGCATTTCTCACCAAGTAAAAAGGTCTGGACGAGACAGGGCCGATGGCGCTGCGGTGCACGGGACACGGGACCCACCGCCCAATTGCCCAATTGGGCGCACCCAAAAATCGCATGGTTGGTCGGGGCGGGTCCGCCGATCCCCACCCTCGGGCGTGTTTGCCCCGGCAACGGACGTAAACAAAACAGGCGCCCGTCCAGCCACTCCCGCCCAGCGAAGCTCCCGCCCGCAGCTGCCAATGCTGCAGGAACACCTCACCACCAGAAAGCACTGCGGCCCAGCCCAATCAGCCGGCCAGTCCCTCCGCCTCCGCAGTAGGTACCTTACCAGCTTACCTAGCTGCAAACCCCGACCAACCACCGCGGGACAACTCAGCACATATATGCAACCCGCGAGGAATTAAGTCAACAAGACACGCACACACACCAAGCACGAAAAGAGGACAAGTCTATTGTCCGCCAGGCAGCTCCTTGTCTGATAACTCGCTATTACTTTGGCACCTCCTACCACCTCAGGCCACGATACCGATACATTGCTCCACGACTACCCTGAGCGGTTGCTCCCTCGACCCGTCCCGCATCGGCATAAACACGCGCGAATATAGGGTCCTTTCCCCCCTCCAAAAAGACAGACCGCCCTTCCCACCTTCTTCCTGGGAGGAAAGCCCGCTTTTTCTCCTCCTTCCCTCAGTTAAATGCCACGACCCGGGCCAAAACCCGCAGACTTGGACTTTGAGATCCATGTTGATCCGTCTTGCCTGAGCGAACCCATGGCCGACGACGACGTCCCCACCAAGGTCGAGGAGGAGAAGAAGGCTGAGGAGGTGGCCGAGGTGGACGACAAGAAGGATGACGCGAAGCCTGCTGCTACCGAGGAGGCGAAGAAGGAGACTGTGAGCGAGGCGACGGCCGAGGACACGGTGGCGGAGCCTGAGGAGAAGGACGCCGCTGTTCCGGAGGTTGCTGCCGCAGAGAAGGAGGACGATGCCGCTGGTCCCGAGACTTCGACTGAAAAGGAGACCGAGACCAAAGCCGACGAGGTCGAGCCAACATCCAATGTTGTAAAGCCGGCCGAAGAACAAGATCCCGAAGCAACGGCTGCGGCAGACACGCCAGCCCCAAACCCGGATGCCACAACAGATGACGACAAACCAGAGCCCCCTCAGAGCACCGATGCCACAAGCAAGGACGAGCCCGAATCAGACGCCAAATCTGAAAAGGATCTCGCGGAAGAGGATGCCGGAGAGCTAGCGGCCGCGGACGCATCCGAGCCCAAGCCCGAGCCCGAGCAGAAGGAGGGCAAGGAAGAGCCTCCCCGGACAGAGACGGAAACACAATCAGAACAACTTGAAGAGGAGGTCGAGGTCGAAGAGGCTCCTCGACAAGAACCCGAACCTGAAGCTCAGCCCGGAGTACAAGTTGAGGACGACAAGGCCATAGAAGCCGAGGCCGATATCTCTAGCAGCGAGCTCGCCGAGAAGGTGGAAGAGACACTCGCCATGGCCGCCGAGTCTGGAGACTCAGCGAACCCGGCACTTGTTGTCGATGAGGCCAAGGATGAGGACCACGAGTCTGCCGAGGTTCGGGAAGCCAGTCGCTCTTCCTCCGCCCTTCGCCGTGCCTCTGGCCGCACCGAGGCCCTAATTCAAGCCGCGGCGAAGGAGGTTCTTGAGCGGCTCGAGGCGCAAACGATGGAGAACATGAGCAACAGATCACACTCGCCCCGAGACTCGATGGACTCGACCCAAAACGGCACCGAGATCCACTACGATACAAGATCAGAGGGCACCCGCCGGGAATCTTTCGCGTCCCAGTCTCAAGCCAGCCACCGCGGAAGCCGTCGTGAGACTTGTCGAGAGAGCCGCCGTGAAAGCCGGCGAGAGAGCCGTCGAGAGAGCCGTCGCGAGAGTGACGCCCTCACCACATCAATGCATCATGAAGATGGCGGCGACAGCTCTTCTCAATACGGAGCTGACTCCGACGTCTTCAGCGACCGTAGCCATCGCAGCTCCCTGGGCTCGTTCGACGGCCACGTGGACCACCACAAGGACACGGATTACCGATCTAAGCGATCATCCCGCATGTCTGATGTCTCCATGTCCGACATCTCCCACTACGACCGCGAGGAGTTTGTCCCGACTATCCGCGCTTCCCAAAGGATGCCGTTCCGCACGCCCTCTGATGTTCGCGCCATGCAATACTCCTCCCCAGCCCAATCCGTCATTGGATCTCCCCGCTCAAACAAGCGCGCCCAGATGCCCACTATCTCCCGTCTCGGCAGCCCGACAGTGTCCGCTCAATACTCCCCCAAGGGCCGCACCACACCTACCCGCTTCAAGGCCAAGAAGGAGCCTGCGCCTCTCGTCCTCCTCCACGTAACTCTTCTCCCTCTCCGCTGGCAATGGGCCGAGATTCTCGAAGCCGCATCCTCCGACACCCTTTCCCCAGAGGCCAAGACCCTGCGAGAAGCCTGGCACCATCTGCACGACCGCGTTGCCGAGACAGTCTGCGAACGTGGCATCCTCCTGTCCCATCCCCAAGACGACTATGAAATCCTGGAAGAGCGGCTTCTGGAAGCTCTCGATCTCCCCCTGCGCCGTAGAGCGCGTGTCCTCGAATGTGGTCACTACGTCGGTCCGTCCAACGAGTCCACCCTCACCGAGGATATCGATAGTGACGAGGAAGAGTACGACGAGGAAATCCGGAGGAGAAACGCCTTGGCCAAGACACATTGGTGTCCCACCTGCCGCCACGACATCCGGTACGAATCTCTCGGCCCCGGCAAGATCTTCCGCATCAAGGTGTACGCCAGCAATGGTCTTATGAGGACTGGTGCTTGGGCCGCTTGCTGGAAGGAGATGGAGCGCGTGGACGTCGAGATCGAGCCCATTGTCACCTCTGGCGTTTTGGACGAGCTGGAGCGTCTGGCGATTGCTCAGTCTCAGCAGATGGAGCTGGTAAAGCATGATCCTACGATCCTCGAGTCGACCGAGGGTAGAGACCTGCCCGACGACCGCGACATGTCTGATTTCCACCGCGAAATGTCTGACCACCTGGACCGCGGCATGCCTGCTTTGGAAGAGCCACCTCAGGAGTCGTCACACCTGGAAAAGACCAACATGATCGAGCCAAATTATATCGAGGACGAATCCCACATTCATGCTTCTCCCCCTCCTCCGGTCATGGAGGAGCCTCGCTCGCCCACACCTGAGCCCATGCCGCGGCATGACCAAAGTGAGGAGCGTCGTCTTCGGGACGAAGCTCGCCTTCGTGAGATTTATGGGCACACTCCCCCGCCCTCTGAGCCCCAGCACGAACCCGTTCCGGAACCGGAGCCCCATCCCGAGGCATACATGGCTACCCCTCCACCGCCACCCCAGCAGCCGCAAGAACAACATCAGCAACATCAACATCAACCACAACAGCAGCCCGATGACTCCTTTGCCCGTCACCAGGACAGACAACGCGCTTTCCAGAATGCTGGACTGGCCGAGTTACTTCTCGAGGCCGCGCGTGTCTTCATGCAGGATAAGAAGAACCTCGCCATCGTGGTCATGAGTTTCCTGGTGCTGTTCATGGCTGTGAAGCCGGCCCAGCGCGAGGTTAAGGAGTGGGACGGCAAGTTTGTCGAGCAGATTGTGCCCGATGTTTCCGAGGCGCCTCGTGCTCCACCTGTGATGGAGACGGTGGAATCAATCGTGGAGTCGGTCACTTCGTCCGAGACTCCGATTCAGGTCGTCGTCGAGGCGACCCCAGTGGCCGAGGTTCCTGAGCCCAGTCAGGAGATTCTGGCTTCCGAGCCGACACCATCCGTGGAAGAGGCGCCCGAGAGTTCTTCGGCTCCGGAAACCGCGCAGACCTCTGCAGTCGAGGAAGAGCCGACGTCCTCTCCGGCTCCTTCTCCTTCTGCTGAGCAGGAGGCTCCTGCTCCCTCCGCCGTCCACCAGACTATCACCACTCGGGAGGTAGTTCGGATCATCGAAACTGTGACGGAGACGATCAAGGCGGTTGTCACAGAGACCGAGGTCGTCAAGGTTCAGGCCACGCCCAGCGTCGCGCCCGAAGTCCTTGACGAGGACCAGGCCGAGGAACAAGTCGAGGAGCAGGTTGCTGTTGAGGAGATTGCCTCCGAGATCGAGGATGCCGTTACAGAGACTGAGGAGGCCCCGGCTGCTGGGACTGCCCTGCCGATCGAGGAACCTGTAGAGGAGGCCATGGCTGAGGACGAGACTGCTGCCGAGGAGTCGGCTGAAGAGGCGGATGCTGAGACGGAAGAGCGCGATGAGCTCTGATCTCGACGTCTCGTGATTGGAAATGATGACGAACAAACTATGCGCATGAACGACAGAAGAGACCAAGACCTGTGTAAGAGATATGAGACGGATTGACTTGTTACGATACCAGATGTCTGCAAAACCAGACATTTGACGACCAACGAGCCAGCAAGCCAGTACAAAGAGCGCGATGACTTTTACGCGAGGGGATAGAGACATAGCATGTGGAAGTACTTGCGCAGATTGCATTTTGAATGTAGATAGACAGCACGCACACAAAACTAGCTTGACAAAGGCTTGATTATGATGAAATGGAACTCTTTATTGTGCCATCACCCCGTCTCCCCCATTGCGACAGGACCGACCGAGATGTAAGGTATTGTTTGGAATACTGTCACCCTATAGTAGCTACTTATGGTCTAGATCTTTGACAACCTCTCTCTACCAACACCTATATAGTCAAGCTCATCCAAATTAATGTAGCTCTCGTTGAGCTGCAAGAGATCAGTTACTCCCAGCAACCTCATCGTAGTCTGTATCTCATCGCTTAGGACTACAACACCGGGTTAGCCACTCCTATCTCATCCGAGTCCGGAAAACTTACTGGAGATGGCCTTCAAAACACCCTCCGTCCCGGGCGAGGTCGGGGAGGGATTGGCAGGCTGAGAGGGGGAGGGCGGGCGTAGCTAGTCTCGAGGAGTTGTGCGCGGGATTTTCAAAGATAGGAGGGGGTTGGTTCGGACTTTTGGGGAGGGATACGGGTCCCAGGTGTTTGTCTATGTGCCGCTGGTTAGCTTGCTGATGGCTAGAGGTAGGGGGAGGGCTCACGTTTGGAGAGATGGGTTTCGATGGTCCCTGGGGAATGTACTGGTTCATGTTCCTCCGTTGCGTCCTGATGATACTGTTAATAGTGTACAAAGCGGCTGAGGTTATCACGTACCCGTCCAGAGTACCGTAGGATTACACCGGAGCCTCCGGGGTGGTCATCCAGGAGCTCGGTCACGCCGTAGACGTTGTTGAAGATTATGACCCAGCAGGATGCTCTTGAGTTGTGCTTTGCTACATCGTCTATGGAGAGCATTATGATTGCTTTGAAGTAGGGAAGAGGCCTAGCAAACGTTGAGTACTCGTCAGATGAGGTTCACAACAGAGTAACAGTGCTCTCTTAGCATTGGCTACTAACTGCCAGTGATGGATGTGTGTAGCTGTGATGACCACGGAACCGGCCGTCTGCCGGCTACCTTTTCCGACGTACGAATATACACAGCAACCACAGACAATCCTTCGTGGCAGGGAAAAGATTGCCCCCTCGAGGCCCCCTCAAGAGGAAAAGCCCACAGCTTTCTATCAAGCCAGCGGTGATCTTGGGCTCCAGGGCGTCGATGATTTTCACCAGGAAAGTCCTCGAAACCGAAAGGGGTTTGGTTTGTCTTGATTAGATAATTCGGGTCTCGTGCTACATGCTCATGAATGAATGCTTTCGCACCTGAGACGAGTCGAGAACTACTCTCAATGAAGCCTTTGCGAGAATACTGGTCGCCAAGGATGCATTCTCTAGGTCTCTCTTTGTTCCGTTGATCATGCTGGTCGCGTCAGTCGAGACGACCAGGAAGTCCATCCCTTCTAGCGCCCGCTTCCTTGCAATGTTTCCCTCGACTTCCAGACTGCCAACAATACGACCATGTCTTTTCGAAGTTTCTTTCTACAATCGTTTTCATAGCTGAACTGTACACCGGTTCGTCTCCGTCTGCTCCAGTAAGGCCAAGTGACGGCCGGAGGTCAACTGGACCGACAAATACGCCGGACACGCCATCGACGGAGAGGATTTCATCCGCGTTTCTCAGACCCTCCACAGACTCAATCATGGGCAGAACAGCGATCCAGCTATTCAAAGCTAAGTGGAATCATACTCCCACGCCGTCACCAGCCAGATTTGAACTGCCTTGTTGGAATCACATAATAGTCGGCTCAAATAGAGAAAGGAGAAATTAGATTTGATATCCTGAGATTCGTCTACTTGAGCTTAAAAATAACGCTTTTGGCCAGTCCTATCCAACATTGTTTGAGTGTCTTCTAATACCAACTGCACACTGCAATGTTCATCTGCTCTCGCCCTCACAACCTTCTTCCAAACTTCAGAGTGGCTCACACCAGCTCCGGCATCCGCAAGGCCATGGACTTCGCGGGGAGGCGTCGTCTTCAGCGCGAGGATCACTAAATCCTGCAGATCGGACCAGGGAATGACACTCAGCACACGGAAGCGCTGGCCACCGATTTTGACCCTCAAAATCTCGAGTATGTGCGCGATTATCATGATGAAAAAGTATGTCGCGACAGTCCCGAGGTAGATCCCCATCATGGCGGTTGCGAACCACAATGTCCTGCGCCTTTGTCCAGTCCCATAGCCGTACCGTTGAGCATCGAGATCTATTGGCAGAGCACCCTGAAAATTATCTCGAAACTCCCGTAATGTCGTGTTGATAAAGTATGTCTGATTCTGGTACGTGTGACCATAATGCGTGTCATTGATAGCCGTAAGATGGTGTGTGCCGCTGCGGAAGCCGTACTGTTCATCCAAATCAATGTAGTCTACATTGGTGTCGTTCTCGCTCAACTTGAGACGTGTTACTTGTCCGAAAGTGCTTCGTGCAACAGCCTCGGTGAGATAGACGCCGAACACCTTGGCAAGGAAGATTTCTGTTGCCGTAATGTTTCCGGCCTGGACAGGTGCTATCAAACTCACCGCCGTTCCGTTGCGGTTTTGTTTCGAAGAGAAGTTATCGACCATCTGGGAGAGTGAAGATGTTTCTACCGTTTTGTCTGATGGGGTTGTCATGTTCCATCTTGGATTAAGAAACTTGAACCAGGTATTGTCGAACTTCATGACGCGGACTTCTTCTTCCGACTTGTTGTGGAATAGATTTTGCATAGACCTTTCGTGACTGAAAGTTGAGCCTAGCATGTCGCTGACCTTCGGATCGATGGAGAAGTTGGCAGACACCCAGCTCGCCAGCAAGTTACAAGCATAGACCAGGTGCTTCCGCTTTCCAAACGTCGCATCCGGAATGCGACCGTAGATATACACGATCGAGGAATTTTGCTCATAACGACATAGTCTGTGTGGGTTGGCACGTTGTCAAAACGCGTGTTATTGATCAACGACGTGTTGAATGATGGATCGCTCTTCTTCGAGTCTAGACAGGTTGTTTCATTGAAGCAGTTGAGATAGTCGACGGGGAAGAAGACTTTATCCTCCCCCGAATTAATGAGGTCTTCCTTATCGTAGATTGCACACCGAGACTGCACAAGCGGCTGGAAGAGGTTTGCCGAGGAGGTGTTCGTGCCATTCGTTGCTTTGGCAGTCAGCCTGTAACGAGGTTCTTTTGAGACTGCCCCCACATCGGTGGTGTCGATGTATTTCTGGAAAAGACCAAGGCTAACCATGAGAAGATGAGGCTGCGTCGTGAGGAGAGTAGCTGATGTATCTTTTTGCGTGTGATTGGCCTGGGTGAATATCAGCTGTCGTCTGATATCTGCTGATGAAGAATGGAATGTTATATTGTTGTTCAAGTCAGTCGCGCCGTAGTTTCGCAGCCAGTTTGATATCTCCGGGAATCCTCCAGCTGGGCAGTAAGACTGGTATATTCCTTCTACTCCTTTGCATTCTTCGCTTGCCATGACGTGATGGGTGGCCCAGACCGTTTTCCGACTCCACCAGTACGTCAGAGGTGGGCTTGTGTTCATGAATGTTGTTCCTGGGGCGAATTCATACCAGTCCAGGTTTGGAAGAAGCAGAACCGCAGACGCTGGTCCAACAATGGTTGACATGATGGTCGCGAAAACGAGAAATCCAGCTAAAACTATTTCCCAGGGCCTCATGATATTGAGGCCTTGACGCCAGAAAGCCGTTGTTCCGAGGTAACCCAGGTCACCGACTCGATAGCCGCCGGTGAGAAACCCAAGTCGAACACCACTTGCAATAAGCCGTCGGCGAAACATCGCCAATGCTATTGAAGACAATGAGGCAACAATTAGCAGCTCGTGCACTTTTGCCGCAAGTTGGAGCACGTTGCCGATGGTTTCGGCCTCCACCCGGTATCCAAATATCAACGGACCGCTCTCAGGGTACCAGTAAATCTTCGAGGTGCCGATCATGACAACAGCTGTCGTGGTAACTAGCGCGGGGAGGTGAACTATCCATCCGATGAAATAGCGAGTCCAGTTTGCCCGAGTGATGTACTTGGCCGTTTTTGTGCCGTCCGTGCCGATTCTTTCTGTTGCTTCGCTGTTGTATCGTCTTTGATCTGTCGCACCCTGGGCTAAGCTGTTGGGATGCCAGGGTCTTTCAGGGGAAAGGAATGGCCGCTCAGTTGGGTTTAGGTTGTCCTCCGTAAGGCTGTGGACTCTACTGGAAAGGAGTGGCCTCATCGACTGTGTGTCATCATCATTCGTCCCGGCCACAGCTGACGGCGATCTGGCATACACAGTGTCCGGTCCAGTCGGCGTGGGTAAATTGAGATGAGGAGAAAATTGACCCTCGAACGATAGGTTGTCGCTACCGTAGGAGACACTCCGACGGTGTCTGAGCTCGATGTCTTCATGTGGCGAAGTCATCGAGTCTGTCAACTTCGTCGCTTGATTGAAGGTTGATGACATGCCGGGGAAAGGAGTAAATCGCTGCAAGTTTTTATGGGACTGCCTGGCTAGGCAAGTGGATTTATTCCTACTTCAATTTGCGGTCTTAACGTGGGTCTGCTCTTACGGATTAAAAATAGACAAAAACCGAGTGGTCACAGGGCAATGTGCAGACGCAGCCTGCCTCTAGATCTACATGAGGTGGTGTGCTGATGTAGGAAACAATACTGTACCAATTTATCTAGCACGCCACAAATCTCTCCCCCCGAAAGGAAAAATGGTTGGGATAACTTATCATGCTTTGAACTTCAAAAATGAGTCCAGCGGTAAGGGCTGCTCACTACAAACAGAGATCAAGCTACAACGATGAAGAATCAGCATAAGCAGATCTTCGAAAAACAACGAGGATTTTCGTGCGCAACACAATCTTTATTTTGGGGAAGCCTGGCTCAGAAGGAAGTAAATGAGTATCAGTCAGCCTTCTGACGGAGAGTGACACAGATAAGAACCCGCAGAAGCCATTGCTTACGTGCATGAGGCAGTGCAGCCCTCGGTGTTCAAGTACATCACGCTTATACGTTTTATTTCCGAGCTCCCGTATGCTGAGACTGATGCTCAAAGTATCAAGTACGCTTGAAGGTGAAACATGTGACCATCTGACCAGTGGAAGGAATTGCCGTAGTTTTAGGCACCGCGAGGTCGTGGTCTTGACTTGAGGCGTAAGCCCATTGCAGCAGTGTGGCTGTATTGCAAAAGCTCGCCCATTGATTTATTGACGTAGCTCGCTGACAAGTGTACGTAACCGACAATTTGATCGACATTTGCTGGACTAAACCGTCACCCCCCAAGCCAACTGTTATCGCGATGATCCTCTGCTGGAAGAAATGTCAGGTTCCACAATACGAATGTCACAAAGGTGTGTCCTCCACTGTATTAGTTCAATGCTCAGAAAAATTGCTAGCCATGAAAGCCAGGCTTAGTTTGCCTGGAAAGTAATGAATGACCAGGTTCGCGGCCAGGGTCAAAACGAACGTCAATAGCAGCATGGCCGCAGAGAAACCGACGAGCCCAAAGATCTCCAAGGGAGCGATGCCTCCCTTGACCCTTGGGCCGTCTCGAGTTTCCTCTCCTGTTTGCGCGTCGTGATGCGGTACATACTTGAACTCGTACTTGTATCCGCCGTTCAGACTGTCCTTGTTCTCGACAATGTAGTCCCAAAACAGTTTGCGAAATGTCTGTAGTTGAATGTGTTAACAACAATTGGGGGCCGAGCAAGCGATTCCCTTGGCAGAAGGCCGGACTTACCTTGACCTGCCACTGATCCCAGGCCGGGATAGATCGCGACAAATACGTGATTACCATGAGCGCCCAGCACTGGCCCCTGACGACAGCGTCCCAGTACAAGCCGGGCTTTCCAAGTCCTATGTCGTCGCAAATCTGGTCGCCATTGATGTAACGAGTTCCAGCCTCGAAGAACTCCTTCGGCTCGTGAATCGGAGCAACACCGTCCAGTGCCATGACTAGATTGTGGGCCAGAATCCTCGAATTCTTGCTTGGGGCAAGACATTCCTTCAACAGCGACTCCATGGAAGCCAGAGCGCGTTGCGGTGTCTCAAGAACCCAGTGCGGGGTTCCTATGATGTAGCCAACCCATCTCCACAAGGCTAGATAGTCGAGAGCTTCCTGGTGACGGACATAGATGCACTGGCGAGGAAGGGCGAGCCATACAAGATTTGTCGAAAAAGCACATACCGACTGCATTGAGTCGAGCTCATTGATAGGCACGCCATACCTGTCGACGTCGAAGTATCCTGGTCGCTGGGCATTGAGCTTGAGGATTCGGTTGCGAACCGATGCATGAAGCAAACGAACCCTCACGGCCGATGCGAAGCCTTCGCCGCCAGGTTTGATATCTTCGAGTGATTTCGTAACTTGGAGAATAAGCTGAAAGGTCTCAAAGAGTCGATTCTTAGCAACCTTGGCCGAGTGGCCTCCGGTGCGAACCAGTGTCTCGGCCGGGCGGTATGAGGCTCCCTGCATACTTGTTAGATCGACTCGATCGAAGAGGATTCTCGGCAATATGTCTCATAATCTTCTGAAGGAGAACGCTTACAGTAGTTGCAAGCAAGCCTTGGAAGGCAAAGCCCGCCACTGCGGCAGGAGCATAACGGTAGAACACGTCCTGTCCGCGTTGAATCTGGTCCCAATCAACCCATTCAGGAACGGTGTTGATCTCATCCCAAAGACTCTGTAGCCTCTCATCCTTCTCGCGGTTGTCGCGGAGGAGCGCATAGGTGTCGCGATCTGGCTGGGGGTCTTCTTCCTTTCCTTTGACATACCAGCCTGCACGGGGCGGTGGCGGAGGGAACATGCCATCCAAGGCTGCAATGGCCTCAGATCCGACTTCATCGAATTTATGCTTCAAAGGGTCGAGCTGCTCTTTCGACATGTGAAGCGGTGTCTGCTGGAATTTGTAGCCATACGAGTCAACGAGGTGAGCCTCCCGCTTCCGAAAAAGAAAAGCCATAGCGTCGGGATGGGATGGCAATGAAATCAGGATGCACAAAGTTTGCAGCAATATTAAGAGACTTCAAATGATGAAGCGTCCTGGATTTGAGGTCGCCCTGGGGTGAGGAGGCGAAGTTATTAGATGTTCGGATTAAAAGGGAAGCCCTGGTTTTGGGGCGACATTGGTGCCCAAATAAGGGACAGTCGCTGGTGGTGACAAGGAAACATCTGACTGTACTAGGTATTGTATGACATTCCGGAGTACCAATCCTCTCATAACAGAGCCAATCACGCACGGATGCCAAGCTGCTACTAATACTGGAATTTGTTGGGCAATGCCTCGGACAATACGCACGTATTGCTACCAGTGCCGTCACAAAATCCCGCATTGATAAGTTGGAGGCTGGGATCAAGAAGTAAAATGAAAGTTCAAAATTGGGGCTTTTGAACAACTCGGCCAGTCTAAGTCTTGCGGGTTTGGGGTTACCACGCCCCAGCTCGTGTTGGATTAGACATCCTTGTCTTTCGATCAGACATTTGCCAGATCTATCTTCGAGATTTGTTTAACCGGCACACTGTGATTTGGACTCTGGATTTGACGTTAGGTGATGGTAGTACGTAAATATTTCGCAACAGCACTAGACGCCTTAGTAGAGTGTTCTTGCCACTCATGTCGCGCAGAATCGCTCCTGGCCGCCATGAGATAACACTTGAGTTATGGCAGCTTGGGTTTCGGCTGGTTTCACTTGTAAGTGATAACTGTCTCGAAATGGCACGAAACATAACAATCACGTTGAGTTATTCGCCTGTGAAGAAGATCTGGACTGTGATTTCATATTTTGGGTCACAGAGCCTGCTGCACTGCTTTTTCTTCCTGGCAGTAATCTGGACTGAATTAGTTATACATTGCTAACTAGCCACTGGAAGATGAATGTTTTGTGTTTTGTAACTAGCCCATTCGTTGTGCAGATGGCCGTCATTGTGCATTGGTTCCACTAACTTCACTGACCCATCTCAAGCCAAGGGCAGCAGAACGATTTTGCCCAAGAATCACCGTCCACCTCGTCCCAGTGCTTTGCAGCAGACATAGCACCACTTATCCTGTTTGCCTCTGCATAAGAAATTAGCATCCACCACATGCACTGATCATCTCATCGTTATCGGCTTAGAAGAAAACGAATCTCCGACGACGCGGGATAGTGGGGTTGATAAACAAAGGCAAACCTCTCGTTGGATGATGAACCCAATACCACCGCAACAGACCAACAACGTGCATAAGCATCCCCGGCCAAGGAGAGGGGTAAACAGGCATGTTGATCAACAAATAAAGGCAGTGGCCTCGGCAACTTCTGTCAATGTTCTCGTGGGAATGTTCACAGTCGGGAAAAGCAACGATTCTCTTGCATAACATTACGAACTGTTCAAAATGTCTACGCCCAACAATATTCCTACTGCGATGCCCCATTCCGCGCAAACTTCATCTGCGGCATACACTCCAGGTTTGCCAGGCACTCAACTCATAGAGACGGTTGTTCAGCCCACGGAAGAAGAACAGATTGCCGCTGACGAAGAGGTATTGACGAGCCATGTGAAAGGGACTGATGACGTTCTCTGACTGCTGTACAGCACCTGAATGATGACACGGAATCTGATCTTGGGACCGTGAGTTGAGTTTCTAAGCCCCTTGTGCACCAGTTCTTCATTCAATCTGAAACTAACCAACGAATACAGAGCATCGCATCTTCAAGAACCAGTCTGGCGGAGTCAATCTACAACTACCGTCTGGAGAATGGCCGCACTTACCACAGATACAAGGAAGGAAGTAAGACTCCCTGACATTTTTTCATGTTCACATGCCATCTCCTAACCCTGGATGCCACAGAATATCAATACCCCAACGACGGCAAAGAGCTTGAGAGACTAGGTGTGTGTCTCCATTCTTACATGCAGGCAGATAGACATTGGTTTGTCATTGATCTGACCTTGGCTTCGCATTACCAAAGATCTGCAGCACCACATGTTCGATCTTTGCCTAGATGGTAAGCTTGGCGTTGCGCCGCCAAATGACAAAACTTCCGGAGTCCGTCGTGTGCTCGATGTCGGTACCGGCACTGGAATATGGGCGATTGAGTTCGGAGAGGCTCATCCCGAAGCAGAGGTGCACTAAGAGAAAGGTCATATATGGAGTTCGACTTGTTGACATGAGCCTTAGGTCCTTGGGGTAGATCTTTCTCCTCCTGTTGCAGAGTAGGAGTAGCCGAGCATCTTTTATTCTTCGAAACAGTCTAACTCCTGATAGGGTCCCTCCCAATGTAACATTTGAGGTGGATGACATCGACGAGCCTTGGATGTACAGCCAGCCTTTCGATTACATCCACTCTCGTATGATGAACTCCAGCATTTCTGACTGGAGGGAGTTTATTCAGAACTCTTTCGAGTAAGTAACGAGTATATCTTCCCGTGGCGAGTAATGCTCATAATTGTAACAACAGTAACCTCACACCCGATGGCTATCTTGAATTGAAAGAGATAGACCTTATGCCCCAATCTGATGACGGAACCCTTAAACCCGACTCAGCTATGGTCAGAACCTATGCTCTCATCGGTGAAGCACTGAAGATTTTTGGCCGGCCCTTCCAAGATGTGTTTCCCCTTGTCGAAATAATGAAAGATGTTGGGTTTGTTGATATCCATGTCAAGAAGTACAAATGGCCTACAAACACGTGGCCTAAAGATCCTCACTATAAAACTATTGGTGAGTGGGCAAATGAAAATTACTTGTCAGGTATTGAGGCTTGGACCATGGCTCCTTTTACGAGAGCACTTGGGTGGACGAAGGAAGAAGTCCAGGTCTTGTTGGTCGATGTTCGAAAGGAGTTTAATGACCGAAGAATCCACGCTTACTGGCCTTGGTAAGTCATCTCCATCAATGCATCACGAGACTTCGGTCGGATTCCGAGAGGCTTACGATGTTTTCATATTGACAGGTACGCGATTTACGGCAGGAAGCCTGAAGCAGAGACACAGTAGCACATGTTAACTGTATTGTCGCCGCAGACAACGGGAAGCTTAGAAATCAAGGGCAGAGGACATGAATGTTGTCATTGATTTGGCGTACTTGTAGAGACAATTTGTTCAAGAGAACCTACAACTAGGCGTACAAGTGCTATCTTTTCTAAGATGATCATTCGCTTTACGTCTTCAGTCTACGTACCTACCTGGTACTTCATCTGCTTCCCGCCACAAACTTCGAAAGTACCTCATGTTATGAAGCAGTCTAGTGCTGCAGTACTCATGGCTGCTATATTACACATGTGTCTCTCTAGATTCATCTGAACATTCCACTGTGGTTCATCTGATTGTTTTTCGCCGGCACTTTGGTTGCAACCCCCCGGTCGTAATCAAATGACAAATGTGTTTGGCACTAGATCGGCTCTTAGACCGTTCAATTCTCGTGAAAAGTTGATTGGACATTCATTTATGACACTTTATCTTCCTCGAGGAGGTGGAAATAGGCTTCGTTTTTTTGCAGAGGTACCTATGTTTTGACCCTCCGGGCCTGTACCCAAGCCTCTATCTAGCACGATCGAACCAGCTCTAGTACCACGATCCATAAGTCAACATCTTGTTTTCTTGACGTTTAGTTCTTATCTCGGTTCATACCCCACCTTTGCGAGAGCTACTGGCAAATTCTCCCAACGCCGCCAACGGGTGCGTTGGTGCCTTTGCACGTTAGACCACTGCAGCATCCACGATCGCCAGGTCCCCCGCAGCTAGCTATCGGTTGATTAGTCTCAGTTGCAAATAAAGGTCCTAGAATACGGACGATGACTTGCCGTTCAGAATGGCGCAATCATCCTGCCTTTTGATCAGGCCATCATCAATAGATGCAGCAGAGGCTACCGTAACGATGGTAAGTATAAGGGCGAAAATAAACTTCATTTTGCCGAGGTTTGACTTTGACGCAAGGGTATAAGTTTTCGGTATCTACCTTATTCTGCAGGCCCATAGCAGCCCTTATATATCTATCTTTGGCTCCACTTTCACGTTAGTCCTCGAGTTTGATCGACTTCTTGCTTGGGATTTGCGACACCCTCTGCCAAGTATCTGTGAGTAGGCAGTCAGCGCCTGTATACAGATCTTCCGACGGACCACTTAGTTCTATGATAAATTTAGATGTGTAGAGCACGTCTTGGTTCTAACGATTTTGAAACGCAAGTTTTGTAAAGTTGCCGTAAAGTCGCCGACTGCCGTACGATGGGTCCTGTTAAGTTGCCGTAATCTCATCCACCCTTGTCCGCTGCCTTGCCATGGCTGGTTCCGTTAGCTGTTGAAGTTGAAGACTGGTCGACGGCGCGCTGTACTATCCGTCCAGCTCATGCCCGGTCATATTTGCCTCCCCATCCGGCCCAAATCAAGACTGCTCTATGAATATCGTGGTATACGATTTAATGGAGAAAGAGATGCAGCCTGCCTAGCGGCTGTTGGATTTGAACAACGCATTTTTAATCGTAGACAAAGGAGTGCTAATAGAGGTTATTTTCTGGCTAGTTTATATCTTGGCTGCAGTTTAGTTTCGAGGCTCGCCCACTCTTGGTGATGTCCTCCCAATGATGAAACCCTCGCGAACCGCATCCTACACATCCTTCCTCCTCCCTTGAACTGGAGCCCGCGTCCGGTTTTTCATGAGGACCTAGCTCTGGCAATGCCGGCTCATCTATGGGATGAGGCACAAACAAGCACATCGTTGGCCCGAGACTCTGTGACTGCACCTCGGAATCTGCATCCGTACCGCAAGCCTTTTCCGGCTAGGTTTTCCGGCTTGTTGGTCGACTTTGAACGGAAGGTTGGTGAACCAAGTAGAGGAAAAGGACCCTGCTTGATTCACTAATATTTATCCTCGAGTTCCGGCTTTCCTTTGGAAAAAGTCCATTGATGAATTGACGAAGGTCAAGCTTGTTTCAGTGTGCTCAGCCAGCTGGTCTTTACATCTATACATAGGTAAATTCTCATAATGACTTCATCTGGCCTTTCATCGGTCCATGAATCAGAACATTGCGAAAGCATTCGGTCAGCTTCTAACGGATCCTCGGAATAGTTAGCACTGTAGAGTTAACAAATCGCAGTTCACGCCTATCCTTCACATGATTGAGGATACTGGCAAAGAAGAAAGCATACTGCTTGCGATCCTGGCAGCTTCGGACAGTCTTTCTAAGTCCCACAACTCGCCGATGGGGACGCCCCATTTAGGCAGTAGGTTGATATGGTGGTTCCATGTCTCATCCTGCGGCCAGACCTTGAATGCTGGATAGTCCGACCCCACCGCGCTGAAATGGTTGTCATGGAGGAAGTCAGCAACGTCGGGGTGTTGATCCACGCCGACAAAAGTGTGCTGGAGAGCTTACTTCGTTCAGCTTGACTCGCTCTTCTTGAGTCATTCTGTTGCATGTATCCGTCCATCCGGTTCTGATGATCAAGATGTCGCCATATTGGAATTCGATGTGCTGCGCCTTGGCGCAGGCAATCAGCTTTTCGGCCGAGATGGGGTGGCGCGCGTTCATGTTGTACGATTTTCCTGTATACTTCCAGTAGTCGATCAACACGCCTCTTCCGACTGAAGATGTGGGAAGTTATTAGCTCTGATCAGGTGCGTGGCAGACGTACCAATTCCGTGTGTAGCCCAAGCTTGAACGCCGCACTTGGTGGTCTTTTCTACGTCCTCAGGTGTTGTCTACAACGTTCCGTCAGATCTGGGTTGTATCATTGTAAGATCAATCTCACATTGTTATAAAACACCCAGCTCCCGTTGTGGGGGACGCTGACCTGTTCAGTTGTTGCTGCGTCAATGCTAATGACGATTCAACAGACACGTGCGAGCCCTACGTATCTGAATCCGTCCCACTTGGACCCTGCAGCCAGAATTCTAGATGATCAGAATTTATGAGCATACCTGAGATCCGCTTTGAGAGTTCGCGTGTATCAACTCGTCATTCCCTGCCGGCCCCAGAGATTTTATGGCGTGCCTGAAAGGCTCTCGGCCGAGTAAGGGGGGGTAGGGTAACTCTGAAGACCAGCTACCATCTGTAAGCCATTTGAATTGTGATGTTGGCATTTTGACGCCCTGAAGGTCTCACTTCAAGCCAACAGTCTCCCAAGTCCAAATCAACCTGGCCGCCGCTGCTCGACGTTGTGGAGTGAGCAAATTAAGCCGACCGAGCTAAGTTAAATCGTGAGCAACCCTTCGAATGTTTGCAGAGTTATCTGCAAGGCGGTCAGGTACCTCGTTATTCTCACCCCAGATCCATGCTGAGCCCTCTGGAGTCCTCGGAATATGAGGAAGCTCGGATCTTTTGGGGAGGCTGTCTGAATTCGGGTCACAGATCATGACCGGGAGTGAAAAACAAGATATTTCAAAAGGAAATTGAAAACAAGGCAGGGAAACAGTTCTGAATCGCAGCTTTTCACACGTAGGGCTTCTTTGGAGTTTTTCTGTCTCGTTCATTCGATTATTTATCCGAAAGGTTGAAGATTCCGGATAAGTCTTCCGGCCGGGGTGGTCACAACACATGAGTCTGCAAACCTTTGAGACGAAATGTGGAGGCTTAAGTGGCAAGTAGTACGGTATACTGATCTTTATCGCATGACTGGATTTAAATCATCGGAATATGACAATGCCAGATCCACGGTTGCCGGCCGCCATCGATGAGAGACATCAATGATATGTCGTCGCTGCTTGTTCCGGACTTGTCGAAGAGGTCAACTAGATTCGCAGAGTCGCCCCATTTAGATTCTCTCTATTCTATTTCTTTGCCAGATTTTCATGCCCATAGCTTCAACACAGACGAAGCCTAAAACTCCATTAACTCTTCTATGGTGAAATCGGGAAAATCGAAACCTGTAGCTGGAAAAGAACACCCAACACCAACGGTAGCGTTGTCGGCGAACACAGGCATTGAAAACCTCGGCATGCGCTCATACTCTCGCAAATATTCCGCAATCATGTAATGGCAATTCCTCTCAGCGAGTTTGACGGCTCGGGAGAACCCGTTTTCTGAGTCTCCTGTCGCGCCAGCTCCGAGTAGAAGACGCACCATGTCCAACCTTCCATGCTCGGCCGCACCTTCGACCGCCGTATGACCGTCTTCTTCTGCGGCCGGGGCATTAATATCGGCCCCTCTAGCTAGAAGAAGCTTAAAGATCCCAAAGTGGCCTCGGATCGCCGCTCCTTGCAAAGCCGTGACGCCCCCTTTCCTGGCCGGGGGCGCGTTAATGTCTGCACCCCTGCACAGCAGGAACTCCACGGCATCTGTAGCGGAACTCCTGGACGACGCCGCCGCTTGCAGAGCCGTGCGACCGAATTTCTCTGCGGGGGCGGCATCGATGTCTGCCCGGTGCTCGAGCAGGAGACGCATCGCCTCCACGTTGCCGTGGCTCGAGGCAACCTGCAGCGGCGTCATCCCGTCAGACGCGCGTCGGTCGTCGACCTGTGCGCCGGCTTGCAGTGCAAGTTCGAGACACTGAACATTGCGTGCGCGGGCCAGCCAGTGCAAGACCTCGCCAGATGTGCTGCTGGCGCGGTTGATCGGGGCGCCCAGCGCCAGCATGCGCTGGAAGGTGAGGATGACGGGATCCTCGCATTCGTCGCCGAAAGGGAGGATGAGACTGGCGACGGCTTCGAGGACAGTTACACCGCCGTGTTTTGCCGGGGGTGCTTGGACGTCTGCTCCCGCATCGAGGAGATACCTCACCACGTCGGAGGCCCCTTCTTCGACGGCGGCTTGCAGGGCCGTCCTTCCGCAGCGCTGGTGGGCCGGGAAGTTCACGTCTGCGCCCTGGTCCAGCCATCCCCCGTCAGCTGCCTCTTGCAAGACGCTTTTGCCTCCTATGCCGTGCGAGTTGATGGGGGCACCGAGTCTCAGAAGAAGCCCGCAGGCCAGGAGGTTGCCAGAACTTGCCGCCATTTCTAGGGCAGTCGGACCTATGATTTCTGGGTCGCAGCCGGCAACCATCAGAGCCTGGAGAAAGGTCACGCTTTCGTCGCCGTCGTCGTCCCTCCGGCGCTCATGATGGCAATACCGGCAGATATTGAGCAAGGTTTGCTCATCTAGGTTTGCACCGGCTGTGTGCAGCAGATAGATGATCTCTCGAAACTTGTGGTTCTTGGCAGACGAGATGGCCAACTGGATTGGTGATCTCTCGGCAGCCTCGTCCTCCTCTTCAGAAGCTCGACCGCCGAGCCGGTACCGTGGGGGATTTGGATTTACTCCGCGTTGTAGGAGTGTTCTCACTGCAGGTACATTACCTAGAACAACAGCTTGTCCAAGTGCGTGCTCCAAAGCTTCCCCTTGGAAAATACCGTGCCGAAAGAGAAACCGTGAAAGTTCTTGGCTCCCTTCCGCTGCTGCTTCCACGACTGAGATACTCAATGGCTTGTTTTCGGCCAAGATTTGACGTGTTCGAGGGAACGCGGTGTCAGGGAGCTCCCTGGAAGACCGGTAGACTTCTGCTGTTATGGGCGTGAAACCTGGAGGAAGTTCTGCTTTGTTCGCCAGCAACAGCTCGGAAATTTCAGGATCCCTTTCCCAACTTGACAACGCAATGCCAAGTGCGTTGCAAATTTGGCCTTTCGATCCACCCTCGACGCCTTTGTTGACGTCGCAACCGGCCTCCACGAGATATTTGACCATTTCAAGTTGACCAGACAGTACAGCCTGGCACAGCGGTGTTCTCGTGGGGTACCCTGAGTATCCACACAATGCGGTCCCGTCGCGCACTTCGAGGTTGAGATCAGCTCCTCGGGCAACCAAAAGCTTGGCTATCCTGACGGAAGATGTGCGAGAAACTTGAACGAGCAGGCGTCCGGCTAAGTCCCGCGGAAGCTGAACGTCCTTATGTTTGAGTAACCTGGCGATCTGTTTACACCATTTATTTCCCTTCGTGGTGTCTTGCCGAGACGGCGTCGTAGATGATTCATATGTGATGACATGGTATATCCCCTCGACCAAAGCGCAGGAGGCAGTCGGGTTCCTGCGCATGAAGCGCACCAGCTGGTCCTCAATACCCATGTTGCCGATCCATTCAAAGAAGAAGTAGAGCCCGCCGTGCTCTAGCTGTCCGTTACAAGAGAGGTGTGCTATGACGGAGAAGAGGACGTGGAGAAGCTGCTGCCCGTGGCTTTGGATCAGCGCCCGGGCTCCCGTGTCCGCGAACGACGACAGCTCATCGCTCTTGCTCAATATGAGCTCGAAGAAAGAAGCGATCGGTGTCGGGATGCGGAACTGTTCACCGATGCTGGCCATGTGCGAGGAGAACCAGCCGTTGCCGCTCCGCTGATGGCCGCGGATCTGGCGGATTGTGATGACATCCTCAAAGGGCACGCCCTCGAACAGGTTCCTGATAGATTCGAGACTTCTGATGAGCGTATGGACATCTGGTCAAAGTTAGCTGCTGTCGCGTCAATCGTGGTACAGCTAGTGACGAACCCGGCACTCTCAAAAACGTCGGCACGAAGATTTCTGGCCATGGACGAGCCTGTCTAGATTGCAGAGGCGTTTTGTTACACACTCGAGTCAAGGGGTTCATGGAGAGTTGGTCCAGCTGGAGGAAACGTGATGGAGAGTTGCTCAACGCAACGTCAACCAACCTCGAGCAGTCTGGATCCAATGTGCTTGAGCAATGCGGCTGTTCTTGAGTGAGCCACTGAGGGAGTATGTTTTCACACCATCGAGGAGTGCTCAGATTCGCCCTCGAAAAATCGTATTCGAGGAGCAGGTCGTTATCAGTGGTCTCGACTTGACGAGCAATGTTGCTTTCCGTTGCAACACTTGCATTACCCTCGGAGACGTGTGACGGCCGGCAACTTGCGTCCGGCAAAAAAGCAACGCGCGGCACCTGTGGCGTGCGAATCTCAATCCTGTGCTTGCCGACAGTCTCTATACCAATGTCTGCATGTGACTTTTGTGAGAAACTCGACGCGTACCAGCTGGCTGGCCGTGAATGCACATACCAACTGCGGGATTACCTCCAGTCGCTTTCTTGCCGCGACTTCCACAATATCGCCGCTTTTCCCTCAAAACACGAGCGTTGGCAAGCTTGCGACCGTTGAGAAAGACCTCGGATGCCTTGCATTCGGCCTCTCTTTCTCGGATTTCCTTGGTGACAGTGCGCCATTCGTCGGCGCGAAGATTCTTCAGTCCCGAGTACTTTCTCTTGAACTGCCTGAGACTGCAAACCGTCAACTTCGCTCTCTGGACTTAGGACCATGAAACTTGCGTTATTTTGACGTCGTACTTCGTGCGAAGGTGTTCAATCGTGTTTTCCGCCGACTTGTCCTCGCTCACGTACAGCCGCGTGATGTCGCCATCCAAACGCAGCCAGTCGATAGACATGGCTAGGATATGGGATCTCCAACAGTCTGGACATGAATCAAGGTGTCTGCGCGTATGAAGGGCCGGGCTTCGTTCATTTTGTTCGTGGGAACGATGTCGAGAGGGCCTTTTGGTCAGCTCTTGAAGTACCACATGACTTGACGGGACTTTTGCTCCAATGAAGTATGCGAGCAAAAGTCTGCCGTACCGGTACAGCCGGCGACGTCACCCAAACCACAGAGCTTCCGGGGTCTCTGAAGGGGGCCTGTCGAGGTATGGTACATGTACAATGGTTCAGCCGTAGAATCCAGCATGCATGGGCTTTCTGCTCGCCCAATCATGACGGCGGTTCAGGTAAGGCGACCAAGTCCGCTAGTTGCCATATCTGACGCCGGCTTGGCCAATCACGGCCGGGGGCCTTTAGGAGAATTTTCAGCTAGATTTCCCATGTGGCTGACGACTCTCTCTACGGACCTGCAGAGTGTCATTTCGACAAGCGGCCTTTAGGTCAGTGCATCGTATCGGCCGCTCGGCCGTGAGGTGGGTCCGTCGGTAGTGCCCCGGGACGGCCGGGCCATCTCCACATCGGAGGTCGCTGCGCCGGCGCAGCATTTTGGCATTGGAGAACACAAGAAAACAAACTTGTAATTCAGACAACGTGTCAATGTCTCGGAGAATGCACTATCTTTTATCTTGATCCGGATCTCATAAATATTCGGCTCGCTTAGGTGCATCGGGAGAAGTCAATAGCCTGAACAAGACGTAGGCAACGCGTTCAAATATGAAGAGAAGTCCAGGTGCTAAGCATTTGCCCAACAAGGCGAATGATTGATTCAGATCAGATGACCAAAACATGTGGCCGTTCCGGCTGGCGGCCGCCGCAGGCACGACAGCCCGGATCCGGCTCCCCATCTCGTCTGGGGGCCCGTTGAGGCCAATCTGTGGTCGAGGCCAAATCCGGGTCGTCTATTGATGCCACAGCAGGGGGGCATGGAGACAAAGGACGTCGGCTCTGGGGGTCGCTGCAATTGCAGCTTCATGACTCGCAGTCTCATCAGGTTTTTACAGGGCACATGCCTCCCTCGGTTGATCTGTTGGTTGAGGATGCGCGTTGGTTCGACGCAAGATGCACGAGAGGGAAGGGGGAAAAAAAGTACCAACGGCGATTTGGTTGCTTTCACAATGACACAAACCGGGGGCCGAAGTGTGTGCCATGTCGTCAGAAAACGTCTCCAGGGCTGAACCCGGCAGGCGAGCTGGAGGAGAGGAGACGCGGAACACCAGGCCGAGACCCGCTCTTTCACGATGGATAGTTACTGCACAGTACTAATTATTACTAGGCGAGTATGTATGATCAAACGAGGCGAGAGGCCAATGGGCGGGCACGTTTCCGCGGGCACGTTAGAGACGGCGGCGGGCGGGCCGAATTGGTGGCTCTGGGCTCACTGCAAGTTCTGCAACTCTGCGACTGAGTCCCAAGGGGTCTAGAGCGGTGGGACGCGGGCAGGGAACAGGGGGTCTCAGTGGTAGGCACCAAGGTAAGGTGAGTGAGATAGGTAGGGTGAGTGAGGCAAGGTAGGTAAGTGAGGTAGGTATTGGTGAGTGAAGTCTTATGTATGGTCCTCTCACGGCCCCATGTCCAGTCGACTGCCTACCGCCGCTCACCGTCAAAGCCCATGCCCAAAGGAGCTGGTTGTCTGGTTTGCTGACAGGGCTTAGAGGCGGCAACTTGCAAGGGTTCGCTGCGTTGCGGTGATTTCTGGCCCCCCTGTCATGATGCCTCTCTCAGACGGGGTGTGACTGTGTGGGTGTCGGCCTCCACGGCGGCGCATCGCCCACTTGGGGGCGGGCTGTTTCGCTGCGTTTTGCTGTGCTGTGCTTTGCTCTGCGGCGATCTCTCATCGCCAACGACCCCCAATCGTGTGCTCTCATGCTCCGCCGCCGCGGCGTTTCGTAACCTGAAAATAAACGACTGCAGGACACGGCGAGGGCCAGTGGGCGTGTCTCCGTATCTGCGTTTTGACGGTATTCCGACACGAATCCCGCGGCGATGACGTGAGCGCCCCGCCGAGTACCTCCAGGGCTATCTATCTGTGGGAAGGACTTGGGTGAGGCAAAGTATCAAAGTTCCTCGTCCTCATGCTCAGCATCATCGCGACTTCGCCCCCTATCAGGCTCCTACTGATGGACTGACGGGTCCACAAGGCTGGGTTAGGGGTCGTGTCGGGTCTGCACGGCGCTCTGTCAGCTTCGGCCGTCTGGTTGGTCCACGCTACGAGCATCGTGGCCGCACGAGCGATACGGGCGGGACTCCCCTCTCTCAGGCTCAAGACGAACAGGACCAAGACGGACCAAGCCTTTGCGGAAACAAGCACACCAGAGGCCCCATGTTGCCCTGTGCTGCCTGAAAGAAGTGGGCGGCAGAGCGATGCCCATTAGGACCCTTGCCGATGCTTACATCCCCCAGCTTTCTGTCCTTTTCTCATCACTCTGCTCCCGTCCGCGAGTCAACCGCGACGGTCCCAAAGCGTCCTTTTGCCTGCATTTCTCATTTCCATCAATGTTGGTCCACGGCACGGGCGGGTACCTTGCGGCCGGCGCAATCACACACACACACACACACACAAGTGATCAACTCTAGCAGTGGTGGTGGTGATGTGGGTGGCTGCTCGGCCGATTCCGCACGTGTGGCCCGGCCAGGGGACAGGGATCACGCACGATGGCCTCTCAGAGTCTGTGAGACTCCTGCGCGCGAGGAGCCGCTAGTGCAGGATCCGGTATGTCGCCCGGTAGACCTCCGGCTGGCCCATCAAGCTTAACCTCTCGGGCGAGGCGTTCTCGTTCTCGCAGCGCGACAGGGGTGTTGATGAGGACAACGGTGTGGTGTCCAGCAGAGCGGCAGCGTTTGGAATCTTCTTGCGGCCGACGGGAAGGATCCTCGAAAGGATCCAGACCTCCTCCAACGCTGAGCAGATCTCTCCGTCTCTAGCTCCAGCCTCCAGCGGGAGCTCCTTGTCGTCCGGGACCGCTGATCCCTTCTCACTCTGGCCTCAGATCGCTGCAACATCACGTTGCTTCCCTGCGGCCCTACACGTCAAGCGTCAAGCGTCAAGACGTCAAGTTCTAAGTTCTGTCTGTTGTCTGTTGTTTCCCGTTACCAACACTTGAAAAGCCTCACTTCAGCTGCACTTCAGTCGGGCTGTGCCCCGTCCACGCCGCCAAGTCTTCTGCTCAATGTGACAACGGCAGCAACCTGCGCTGGGCCGGGCGAAGCAAATTTCCCTCGGCCGCGGTAATAGCGGCGCAGAACAGCTTTTATTCTCTTGGCTTGATGCACCGTTTGGCGCTGTCGTCACGAGCGGCACAGCACCAGCCAAACGAGCAAACAAGAAACCTCGACGCAGACACGCGCACTCACTCACTCACTCACACCAACACCCAAACACTGCAGACAAACGGTCCGCCCATGTCCATAGACCCTTACCCGCAGACCATCTCACGGCTCCGGCCCCCCTGTCACTCACAACTTGCCCTATGCGGCAAGCGCCCTCAGTAAACCCACTGTCACTCACACACAAACACACACACACACACACCCCGGCTCCCTCTGACAGCTCGAGTCTGAGTCTAACGTCCCCCAGCCGCATGAGCCGCCTACCGTTGGCTCTCTCACTCACCAGCCTACCCGGGCGCGCTCACGATGGAGTCAGGCCAGTTCGAGCGTGCCGGGGGCCCGGGGTGGGTGGTGGTGGCGGCCATGCGCAGGCGCAGGCGCAGGCGCAGGGCGTACCGTACCCGTGGGGGCTGGCTGCAATCCCGTCTGCCTGTCAGTCTCAAGGCAGAAGCTTACAGGTTGCCGGCGAGAAGGACGAGGCATGCCGCATGAGAGGAGGGTGAGGGTCGGGTCTCTCGTTCGGGGTGAGGCAGGCCACGATACATAATGCCGCCGTCCTGCCCTCGCCTTGCCCCCGATGGCCTCCCTCCCACGTTTGCGAAATCTGTATCCCTCTCCGGCCGCGAGTAGACTGCTCTCGACGGACCAACCCAACCCGTCGACCGACCCCGGCTGACGCCACTCTTCCCCCAACATGAAGTTCATCACCCTCCTCGCCGGCCTCCTCGCCGCCGCTGCCCAGGTCCGGGCCGCCGCCGTCGTCGCTCACTTCATGGTAACTCCTCAACCTCCATCCTCTCACCAATGCCTCGCACTAACACCCTCCCAGCTCACCAACACCAAGAACTACACCCTGCAGGACTTCGAGGACGACTTCAACATCGCCAAGGATGCCCACATCGACGCTTTCGCCCTCAACATGGGCCTCACCGACCTGCACACCCCCGAGGCCCTCGTGACTGCCTTCAACGCCGCCGCCAACGTCGGCTTCCGCCTCTTCTTCTCTTTCGACTACGAGGGCGGCTACCACGGCGGCAAGCCCTGGCCCAAGGACACTATCCTCGACATGGCCGCCACCTACTTCCACCGCCCCGAGTACTTCAAGTACGCCGACCAGCCCGTCGCCTCCACCTTCGAGGGCACCAAGAACGCCGAGGACTGGGTCGCCATCAAGAACCAGACCGGTGCCTTCTTCATCCCTGACTGGTCCTCCGTGCCCCCCGAGGAGGCCCTCGGCCTCGCCGGCGGCGTCGCGGACGGCCTCTTCAGCTGGAACGCCTGGCCCGTTGGCGACAAGAACATGGACACCGCCAGCGACGACGCCTACATCCGGGCCCTCAAGGGGAAGCCCTACATGATGCCCGTCTCGCCCTGGTTCTACACCAACCTGCCCGGCTACAAAAAGAACTGGGTCTGGCGCGGCGATGACCTCTGGTACGACAGGTGGGCGCAGGTTCTCGACAAGAAGCCACAGTGAGTCCACCCTCCTCTCTGTCAAATCTCACGACTTCTCGTGACTGACTGACATCCCCAGATTCGTCCAAATCATCTCGTGGAACGACTACGGCGAGTCCCACCACATCGGCCCCGTCCGCTCCAACGCCCTCGAGGCCTTCGAGGTCGGCGAGGCCCCCTTCAACTACGCCCTCGACCACCCCCACGACGGCTGGCGCCACTTCCTCCCCTACCTCATCGACACCTACAAGGGCGCCAAGCCCGCCGCCATCGCCGAGGAGGGCCTCATGGCCTGGTACCGCGCCTCCCCGGCCCTCGCCTGCGCCGACGGCGGCACCGTCGCCAACTCCCTCAGCCAGTCCCAGCGCACCCTCGCCGTCTCCAGCGTCGTCCAGGACAGGATCTTCGTCTCCGCCCTCCTCACCTCGCCCGCCGACGTCTCCGTCTCCGTCAACGGCAAGGTCACCCGCGCCGAGTGGACCTCCACCCCGGACGGCGGCTCCGGCGCCGGCCAAGGCGTCTACCACGGCAGCGTCCCCTTCCAGGGCGGCGGCGACGTCGTCATCACCATGACCAAGTACGGCACCGAGATCGCCCGGATCGACGGCAAGAAGATCCTGACCGACTGCCTGCAGAGCCACGGCCTCACCAACTGGAACGCCTGGACGGGGAGCGCCAAGGCCCTTCATGTTGAGGACCCGAACCCCTCGCCCACGCAGACTGCTGACGGACCTAGGGTCACGGGGAGCGATGACTCCGCGGCCGGCGCCCTGACGGCGCGGGGCCGCGGGATCGTCGGTCTTGTGGCGGCCCTGGTCAGCGTGGTCGTCGCCGGCGTGGTGTGAAGATTCGATTTCAAACACATGAATAATGGCGTTTTGAGTGATAGGAAAACGACGCGTCCGTGACGGAAGACGAACGTGTTGATGCATGATGACTTTGAAAAGTCCGGATACGGATCTCTCTCCTGCAGGATTCATGGCATTGGTGTTGGGTTGGGAACAGTATTGTTTTGTGAGAGCGAGCTTTTTGTGCTCACTCTGGGCGCGAGGAATTTTCATTTTGGCGGTCTAGATTGATACCCAGACGTTCTTCTCTTCTTTCTAGTTGCTTTCTGGGGCATCATCCACGCAGAAGATTGCTCGGAGTTGATTGGGGCTTTTACGAGAGACGAGTCGGTTCAGAGCATGTCTGACGGGTCTCTACTGTACAACATATACCTTAATAGATAGAATTTAGCGATGGTGATCCTTTGCCATCGAAATCAATTAAACATATCAACTCAGTTAGATCTCGTGTCGATGGTGGTGTTTCAATCAATTTCAGTCAAAATCGTGTTGGCGGCCGCCACTTGCCGGAGGAGAACGGCAATGTACAAAATATTCAGTCTAATCCATTCTTTTCGCCCGGTCGTCCTACTTTATTCAATTTGGAGTGCCTGTAGAATCGTCACTCTCGCGATGCTCCGACCAACTCGTGCAGCCTCTGCCAAAGAGAGATGTAGGTAATGATAACTGGGTTCCATGCGACCAACTACTCGTCTTGTAGAATCTGTTACCATCTTGTCCGACAAAACCTCGGATGCTCTGCCCTGTTTTTCACATGGTTCTTCCAAGGTGAAGCGGTAGACTGCCGGCAGACAGAGAATAATGAGCTGTGATGGCCAGCGATTTGGCCCCCATGTGTGCGACCTAGCGTTCCCTGGGGAGGTGTTAAAATCGCAGTGAAGGTAGCCCACACCAGATGCTAAACTAATGCAAGTGTTTCACACGAGGCTGCCCATGGGCGAAACTAGCCTCCTGGCGCTCCCTGGAGAGGGCTCAAGATCGCAGTGAAAAAGATCGGGTTTTCCAAGCAAAACCGGTGGGTTCGGTGAGTGTCCTCACCGAGGCGGGGATCAGCATCCATGCAGCGTAGGATCCAAAGTTCCGGCAATCGAGCTTCCTTTCCGGGACTAGATAAGAGGCCGACTCGCGCAGACAACGTGAAGGGCTCATGCCTCAACCGGGGCTTTGACGTCGTCCGATCTCGCTTCCTTCATCTCATCGTCGAGCTCAAACCCCTCCTCAACCTCACTCACTCCCCCTCCTCACTCCATCGCGAGACTTCACCAAACAGTGAGTGAGCTGATTGACGATGCATTGGCTCATCCCCCTCATCCCGGCGGCGCTGCTCTGGCAGCCCGCCCTCGGCGACCCCAAGCCCAAGTACAACCCTCTCCCGCCGCTGCGCGAACAAGCCCGGATCCAAGATGCCTGGACCGAAGAGCGCAAAAAGACCATCCCGGCCCTTCTCAAGAAACACGGCGTCGACGCCTGGCTCGTCCGTTTGCCCCCCTCCTCCTCCTTTTCTCTCTCGTGCCCATCTAACATCACCCCAGACAAGCCAGCGCGAGTACGCCGAGGAGACGGTCTTCTGGTCCCTCAAACCAGCGACGACCTTCTCCGCCCGCCGCCGCACCACCTGCCTGTACCTCGCCTCGCCGCCCCTCGTCGCCGGCCTCCCGCAGCAGCCGGACTGCATCATCGGCTGGACGACGGACGTCTGGGACACGCTCAAGCCGCAGCTCGAGGCCGCGGACCCGGCCACCATCGCCGTCAACGCCGCCCCCGAGATCTCCTTCGCGGGCGGGCTGCACGCCGGCGAGTACCGCGCCATGGCCGCCGGCCTCGGCGGCGACTGGACGCGCCGCATGGTCGTCAAGCCCGAGATCGCCGTCGACTTCATCGCGACGCAGCCCGACGCCAAGCTGCCGCGCTACCGGGAGATCATGGAGACGGCCTGGGCCATGATCGCGCGAGGCTTCAGCGAGGACGTCATCGTGCCGGGGACGACGACGACCGAGGACGTCGAGTGGTGGTTCCGGGAGGAGATCATCGCCCACAACTTCTCGACCTGGTTCCAGCCGAGCGTCAGCGTCGTCGACGAGGGGATGCCGTTTGTGATGCAGATGGACCTGGGGGTGATAGGAGCTCGCGCGGCGGGAGGGCAGGTGATTCAGTACGGGGATATGCTGCACGTCGACTTTGGGCTGACGGCGATGGGGCTGAATACCGACACGCAGCATCTGGGGTACGTGCTGCGTCCTGGAGAGACGGACGTGCCCGAGTCGTTGAAGGAGGGCCTGAGGAAGGGCAACCGGCTGCAGGATATCGTGAGGAAGAACATTGCCGTCGGAAAGACGGGCAATGAGATGCTGAAGATTGTGGTTGGGGAAATGCACAAGGACGGAATCGAGGGGCGCGTGTACACTCACCCGATCGGTGACTGGGGACATTCCGCCGGGCCGGTGATCGGTAAGTCATCCAAGCGCATACCTCTGGACTCGAGCTGACTTTGCCAGGCATGACCAACATGCAAGAGTACGTCCCGGCGACGGGAGAGTTAGCCGCGGTTCGCAACATGTGGTTCAGCGTCGAACTGTTCGTCGAGCACTACGTGCCCGAGCGGAACAAAACGCTCTGGTTCGCCCTTGAAGAGGACGTGTACTGGGCCGGCGAGGCGGAAGGCTGGCAGTGGGTGTACGGACGCCAGGAGGAGTTCCACCTCATCAAGGCCGCCAAGAAGGCAGAGGCGATGGAAGAGTTGTAATGAGTCACCAATCAACGCGCTCGGGAACTGGGGCCAAGGTCCTGACCAAAAGGGGAATCTATCATGAATTGCTTTTGATGCCCGTATTTACAACAAGTCCCGTTTCAACCCCCCTACGCCTTGCCGTTCTCCTTCTTCACCGGCGGCAGCAGACTCCTCGTCAGCTGTCTCGCGTGCTGCGCCATGAGCGCGTCCATGACGGCCATGGCCGCCATGCCCTCGACGATGGGAATCGCGCGGGGCACGACGCAGGGGTCGTGGCGGCCCTTGGCGGCCAGCACGCCCTCGCTCTCGCCGTCGTAGGTCGCCGTCGTCTGGTCCTGGCCGATCGTGGCAGGCGGCTTGAAGGCGATGCGGAAGTAGATGGGCGCACCGTTGGAGATGCCGCCCTGGATTCCGCCAGAGTAGTTGGTCTTGGTGGCCAGCTTCGACCGCGGGATGCCCATGCGGCTGCCCTCGGCCTGGATCTCGCTCTCGGGGGCCTTGATGAAGGCGTCGTTGTGGGTCGAACCGGGGATCTCGCAGCCGCCAAAGCCGGAGCCGATCTCGAAGCCCTTGGTGGCGGGGATGCTCATCATGGCGTGGGCGAGGGTGGCCTCGAGCTTGTCGAAGCAGGGCTCACCGAGGCCAATGGGCGCGTTGCGGATGACACAGGTCACCGTGCCGCCGATGCTGTCCTCGCGGGCCTTGTAGTCGCTAATACAGTCCATCATCTTGTCAGCCGTCTCCTGGTGCGGGCAGCGCACGGGGAGGAACTCGTCGACGGTCTTGCGGTCTACGGTGTTGAGCAGCGACAGAAAGGCGGGGTTTGTGGAGGGGCTGGGGTGCTCGGGGGTCGGGGGGAAGAGGTGGACGTTGCCGACGCTGGTGACGAAGGCGGTGATCTCGGTGCCGTAGGCCTCGCGGAGGTACTTCTCGGCGACGGCGCCGCCGGCGACGCGGGCAATGGTCTCGCGGGCGGACGAGCGGCCACCGCCGGAGCTGGCCTTGACGCCGTACTTCTCGAGGTAGGTCCAGTCGGCGTGGGAGGGGCGGGGGTACATGTCCATGGTGGAGTTGCCGTAGTCGCGGGGTCGCTGGTCCTCGTTCTGGACGATCATGCCAAGCGGGGTTCCGAGAGTGACGCCGAACTCAGTACCGCTCTGGATGACGACACGGTCTTTTTCGTTTCGGGGTGTCGTAATGGAGCTCTGGCCGGGGCGGCGGCGGTTGAGCTGGGGCTGGACATCGGACTCGGTGAGGGCCAGGCCGGGCGGGACGCCGTCGACGATGACGCCGACGGACTTGCCGTGGGACTCGCCGTAGCTACGGAGGGGGCGGGCTACGTCAGTCCATTGGCCACGGATGGGGGTTTCGGGTCGGAGGCGACGTACGTCGTGACCTTGAAGTAGTTGCCAAACGTCGACATTTTGGGCTGTGATTCACTGGTGTTGGTGTAAGTTTGGGAAAATCTGGGCCGATGTTCGGTGAGTCAACCAAAAGAATTCAAATCGGACAATGCGGGGTGGCCATGGAGGGGTGTTTTTGGTTTAAATGCATGCCCCGGTAATGAGGTGGAACTTGGGTATACAGGGGGAGTGCCATAACGGAGGAGCAGTTCTGATAGATGCAATCAACAGTCAACACTCACTCACTCATCACGTACGTCTCACAGCGGTTGCTTGAAGCCGTCACTCTCGTTGATTTAATCGAAAATATCGGGATTCTGTCACTCATTGTGTCTCAACAGTAAGTTCCTGTGTCTTTTGCACATCTCACGGACCGCTAACTAGTCTTGACAGGGGTACGCGAAATGTCATCGTGAAGGCTTCACTCTCACTCACCAGCCACCTACCTCGAAATGCTCGCCGTACGCCCCATCCGGGCCCTTCCCCGTCTTAGAGCCACCACATCACGCCAATTTTCAGCCCTCGCCGCCAACCCCTCATCAAAAACACAAGTCTACGTCTCCAAATCCCGCTCCCCCTTCGTCAACCTCTCCATCGAGCACCACCTCCTCCAGACGACCCCCTCCGACTCCACGGTCCTCTTCCTCTACACCAACCGCCCCAGCATCATCATCGGCCGCAACCAGAACCCCTGGCTCGAAGTCAACCTGCCGCTGCTGCAGTCCCTGGACGCCTCCGATGCCATCCACCTCGTCCGCCGCCGCAGCGGCGGCGGCACCGTCTTCCACGACGAGGGCAACGTCAACTACTCCGTCATCTGCCCGCCCGCGAACTTTGACCGCGACACCCACGCCGAGATGGTCGTCCGCGCGCTGCGCTCCCTGGGCGTCGACAACGCGAGCGTCAACTGCCGGCACGACATCGTCGTGACCGATCCCTCGTCGTCGTCCCCCGTCCCCTTGTCCTCGTGCACGGGGAAGCCCCTCGCCAACGCGGAAAACACGTACAAGATCTCGGGCTCCGCGTACAAGCTGACGCGTCTGCGCTCCCTGCACCACGGCACCTGCCTCCTCTCGTCCCCGAACCTCCCGCGCATCGGGAGCTTCCTCCGCTCGCCCGCGGAGCCCTTCATCAAGGCCCGCGGGGTGGACAGCGTGCGTTCGCGCATCCGCAACGTCGGCATCGAGGACACGCGGCGGTTCGAGGAGGCTGTGGTTGCGGAGTTTGGGCGGATGTACGGCGCCTTTGACGTCGAGGCCAAGCTCGGGGAGGAGGAGGCGGAGCAGGTGGAGAGCGTGAAGAAGGGATTGGTGGAGTTGAAGGTGAACTATCCGAGAATCGTGTTTCTTCTCAAGGATAAACTGACTTTGTATAGTCCCGCGATTGGATATACGGCCAGACGCCGCTCTTTACCTTCTCGACGCACCCTTCAGAGGACGACACGAGGGAACGTCCGGAATTGCCGGGCAAGGTAAGGGACAGTATCACCCAGCAGACGAGCATCGCAGCTAACCCAGATATCAAGTTCAAACTCTCATTCGAAGCCCGTCACGGCCTCATCCAGAACTTCGCCCTGGAGGGCCTGCCCGCCAACACCCAAGACTTGTCCCAGTCGATGCTTGACCAGAAGCTCTGGGAGATGGGCGACTGGACGCAGCACCTTCACTCCGGTGGCCTGGGCCTAGAGGAGGCGCAGCTCGTCGGAGACTGGTTGAACTCCCTTCTGGGGAAAACAACATCGCGGTGAACGTATAGAGAACCTCGGCCGAGGCCAGGTCTGTTGAGTAATATTGTACGATATACTTGGACATGGCGATATACTGTACAGCATCATGTACCACTCAGCATGCGCATAATAGCAGCATCATAATAGAAATCTTCAAGCGGTATCTTCCGCATCTTCGTCACAGTTTCTGCAATGCCTCACTTCAACTTGACCATCTCGCAGCCGCACATCCCGGGTAGTGTCCGCCCATTCCTCCATATCAACGATCAAGAGCATTCATACCACAACACATGCTCTGTCTTGCAGCTAACACCTTCGGTATCTCATTTGACTCCTTGCCGCAGCTTCCGGGCTTCCCTCTCCCGTGAGCTCCTCCCCTCTGCCTCGCCATCCACATGCAAATCCAAACACCAACATCCAACCTCACAACTACACTAAGACATCTCGAAAGCTCGCCACAAATCACCTCAAATGCAACCCATCAACGAAACTCACATGCGGCGAATTCCATCACCTGAGCCCCCCGTCTCGAAGATCATCAGCTCCCCTCCGCAACGTTATCGCATTGTCTCAGGCGGCAGGCCTATCTCTACAGAAAAATGCCGGAAGGGAGAACACAAACACAGAAAAAAAACAGCAAGAGAAAAGAAGAAAGACACCTTCCGAATACCGCCTAGATAATCATCAACACCCGCCCGAGACATCTATACACACATACCTCAACACTTTTTCGGTTTCTTCTTTCCCACCAAGAGATTACGGTCATGGTAATGTTCATCCATCTTCCGAGCGTCTACGAGCAATCCGATACCCTCCGGGGTTCAACATTCCAACCCTGGCTAACCCCCCACCGTCTCTTCCGACATCACATGGTCGCCTACACCAACTCGGACGCAGACCACAGGACAAGGGAAAAAAAAAAAAAATTTGCAAGACATACCCACCGAAAGAATGTAACGCAAATTCGAGAAAGTGGGTGGTGGGTGTGCTGTACTGTCGAAGGCGACAACAACCACGATAACAACAGAACTGGATAACCAAGACAAGCAAAAAACGTTCTCCCACTTTTGTTTCCTCCGTGTCCACCACTACCGAAGCGATCTCCGGACCGGGAATCGACACACACATACTTACACACCCCAATCATCAAACGGGCGCCTTTCGTAGACATGACGCACTCAACCACCATCCATATCTCGACTTTCCCATCACAAGTCGACGCAAGACGATAAGAAAGACGGACCGGAGGGGGGCTGGTGACTGAGACATCTCCCCCTCCCCCAAAATCAAGGTCGTCAAATGACGAGACGTATCACGGCGTAGTTAGATAGATAGAGGGAGAGAGAGAGGCTTGCCTCCTTCGCCACAGCCACTTTGACTAAGGTGGGCAAGGTATTAATGACCTGCTATTTGGATTTGCTCTACTGAGCCAGCCAACTCTCCCGCACTAAGAAAGCCCCCCCATCCAACGTCGCACCGGCGTCGTCACACGTCAAACTTAGGTAGACAAAGACGACGGAGAAGGCAAAAAGAATCACCCCCGACCCCTCCTCCGCCCATCCATATCTACCTTGGGTAAGGTAGGTAGACAGATAGATTGACGACGCAGAAGAAGGGGAAGAAAAGAAGAAAAAAAAAAGGTGTGGCTGCAGGACGCGCGCGAACCGGCACCACCTTTTTTTATCTTTTACCTTTTGTTTTCGTCATCGCCTTCGCAAGTCTGTCTACCTACACCTACCTACAGCTCCTCGTCGACCACAACCGCCACTGAGACTGTATATTTGAGGTAATGTACCTATCTTACGAAAAGACGACCCAGAGTCGTCGCATGTGGAGGACGCGGCAAACCGTATCAAGGGCTGGGCGAACCGAGACATCCGCAGACAAATGAAAAAAAGGGAAGGGAAGAGAGGAGGGTGATGGTGGCGTCGTATTACTACACAGGGACAGGCAGGCCTTCCTCCATCGTCACATGTGTCCGTCTTGCCTCAGCCTGCTCCCATCCAAAGGGAACCTCTCCCTTTCCTCGCCCTTTTGTAAGCAACCTCTCGGTCTTTTCACACCTTCGACAATTCTACACCGAGCACCGTCTCGCACTTCGTCCACTTACAGCTTCGCACCCAACAAGCACACTGAGTTTCGCCCTAACGCCTCCTGCAGGGGACGAACTGCGCGAGTGAGCCACGACCCAAGGCTCCAGAGTTTGGTCAGCGGCCTGGTAGTTTGAGTCTAGGTTGGTGTTGGAGAACTGGCACCCCCTAAAAACAGGACAGACTATTTAGGCCAGAATCCTCCTGGTAGCCAACCACAATCCCCATCTCCTGGGGGGAGGGAAGAAAATGGGATGACGTGCAGACAGAGGCCCCCGGCCAGACAAAGCACACACACACACACATCTGCCTGCCTGGCACCCTGCCTGGCCTAAGCGTGCTGACGGCCGACCACCCAGCCGGGCTCTCTCTCTTGAACCTCTGAAAGCACAACTACATCTCCGCGGGCTGACGAGTGAGAAGCCGTGGATCATGGAAAATTTGGCTGGGCGAGCCTCGATGCTGCGCCGCAGTCACGCATTTCAGGTGAGTGATCGGCTGAGCTAAGGCAGTGTGCGGTCTACCACGAAAAGGTCGGCAATAACGAGGCCGGGTTCGGTGCCCGTCCGTCACACCGAAAATACGCTTCCTTGTTGGCTGCGCACCTTTTTGCTGTGACGGAACTCGATCGCCAACCAATCCTAATCCCAAAAAACGAGACATCAAAAGCCGAGAGGGGGCGGGTTGCATCGGGTCTTGCAACTGGAATGCGGAGCATGCGGCAGGACAAAACGAAGAGGAGGAGGAGATGGAGGTGACAGTGAGAACCACCGGGTAGTCGCACACCGGCCGAGATGGATGGCTAGTCGCCCGGTGTGTCAGACCTATCACGCACCCCCAAGACTCGAGATGTGATCGAAACACAACAGTGACAGAACAAAAAAAGGGAGTAATAGTTACCTGCGGCGTAGCAAAGGATCCCCGCCTTCCCAGTCACAGCGCGCCAAATCGGTGCGATTCCTCGCGTCTTCGGAGCTCAGCTTCGACGAATGGTTTCGGCGGCCGGGCCCTCCGCATTCTCTGGCCCCCCCCTTTTCTTCCTTGGTCGCTTCTTACCCCAGATGCAACTTTGCTTTTTGGGTGACCCCGGCCGGGTGATCTGAAGTGTCAGCTCCGTGAGAAACACAACGCTTTCCTGAGCCCCCTTCACGGACTTCTGAGCCGGGTCTACCCCGAGACCACTGAGCTTGACGCCATCCCGAGTCAGCCATGATCGAGTTGGAGCCAAAAAAGGCTGTGCCAATCCAGCTGCGCCCTTGTCCAAAAAGGTGACCGTGATTGAGGGAGGGGGGCTAGCTGAAGATGCTGAACAGTACGTGTTTGATGTGCGGGACATGGTGGGCCGGCCAGCCAGCCCAAAAGCAAATGATGCCATGATGAGTAAAGAAGCTCATGTTCCACACTGTTTTCGGAAGACAGTTTCACGCACGCCTCTGAGCTAGCCAACGGCTTTCGCCTCCCCCAGACGTCTGATATTTTTGACACCTGGTTTGGGCGCAGATCCGGCGGTGGGCTTGGAGATGCGTGGAGGCGCGCAAGCCGCGCCCGGGAGGACGAGACGTGGGCGCCGTCGACACCATACGGCGGCGCGGGGCAGTCCGTACGACGTCGCAATTAGTATTCGGGGAGAGTACATGAGAAAGACACTCGTCAACGTGATAAGCACATGTCAGGCAGCGCGGAAAATGTACCCATGCGCAGAGACACAGAGAAGGGCGGAATTGAGTGCAACGCTGTTCAAGAACATGACAACCAATGTTCCCTGAAACGACGGAGGTCAAGACCTTCCGCAATGTGAGCAGTCACATTCCGGAGCAGGCCTGTTGAGGAGAAGGAAAGAAACCTGGGGTACGAGCAGGGGTGCGCTCGAACAGTGAACATCGGGGAGGCAGATTGAATTTGGCTCTCATGGCGCCCTTCCCGTGTATGCTTTCCAACCGCGTGAGTATCATGTTGATCGCCCGTTTGATGTTGATGTCGAAAGGAGAAATGAGCGTCGTGCTGGACGAGACACGCCAGAGTAGGGAGGGTTATCTGGAGAGCTCGGGTTGATCGACACGGCCGCTCAACGGTCACCCATGATGTCCATGCTCCAACATGCCGTCGCCAGGGTTTTGGTTAGACGCGAAAGCAAAGGAGAGCCTTCCCTCTGCTAAGGCAGGACACTGGGGTGGTTCCATGTGGTCGTTCGGGCTGCTTTAGTTCCCGTCGACTTGCAGGCAGGATGATGCATGTTTTGACGGGTTTGGCTCATCATTTCTGCGCCTTTTCCAGCCGCTGATGGCTGCGCGGCCGCCCTCTGTTCCATGCTACGATTTTCCGCATCGCTTGGAGCGGACATTGGTCCGGTCGGTGCGACGAGAGAAAGAAGAAGCAGATAGGTCGCGACTCAGTCTCGCGCATACGTGTGGCGGCAATCGACAACGGCCTCGTGCGCGAGCAGCTGATCTGAGCCAGCGCCGGCTACACGCATTTCGGATCTGAAGCCACTGACCCCATATCCGACGGTGCGCCACGGCTTCGCCTGCGCTGCCCTGCGTAGGGGTCGCGACCCGTTGATTGTGTCCGCATCTGTCAGTCAGGGTCGACGACACCCTCGCCTTGGGGGGCGGCGGCGGATGTCGCTGCCCATTCTCGTACGCTACGCCGCAAGCAGCAGTCGTCCGGGGTTGACAGCCAAAGCCGGATCCTTTCCAGACTCGGGCAACGCCAGCGATTGGGGGATTCTCGTGTGTGTGCGTAGGAGCCTTCAACCGATAGCAGACCCTGCCCTCTTCTCCGCAATCTGACGGCTGGCGCAACAGTCTGGACCGGGCCATTTTGGGGCGGACCAGACCCCGTGGCCAAGATGTTGCCTGGGAAGGGAATGCAAAAGCGAAGCCATCGTGAGATTTTTTCTCTGACTTGTTTCGTTCCGTGGCTTCCCACCCCGGTCGGCTTTACTGCCACGTCGTCGTTTCTTTTCGGTTCGATGCAGGGACGCCAATTGAAGCAGCCCGGGGACACGACTCACGAGCCGTGCTTGCGTATGGGAAAGCCAACCATCACCACACCGAACTTCACTCAACCGAAGAATGGCAGTGGGTCTTTCGAATTTTCTATGGAGAAGCGGCAGTGGGAGGGAAAAACCTGCGTCTCGTTCGTCTTGTCCGAGACGAGGGCATCGTGGCCTGGATCGTTCTGGACTCTCGTACCTCGAGACCGTGGCCCACGATCCACCGATGGCCTATGTTACGGAGCCGGCGCTGGGGGGCCGCTGGCTAGGCAAGACAAATTCGCAACCCGAGTCGGGACCGTTGGGCCGTGACGGGGATGATGATTGTCGCTGCACGGTGTGACGATGGCGTCTAGTAGATCGCAGCCAAAATACGAGATCTCCGTGCTGTGATTGACAGCAATAAGCGTTGGTCCGTGGTCGATCTGACTCTCTAGCGAGAAGAGTCAACAGGGACGACGTAACTAAAAGGCAGGGTATCGTTGAGTGAATACGTGCCTGATCTCCTGCAAAGTTGAGACTGGACGGGCCGCCTAGAAACGAATAGAACAGAATGATGCCACGCTTGACTTTCTCAGCGCGAGTGGGCCTCGGTGAAGATTCAATACACAATGGCTGGGGCGCAACAACAATCACCGGCACGGCACTAACGAGGTAATAGAGGAAGCCGACCCCGGTCGCCGCTGGACGAGAGGAGAAAAGCCTTGGAGAAACACACCATGGTGCATGGCTTGCATCCACCACCCAGCTCAACTCTCCATGTCCATGTCACGTCTGGTCCAGCAGCCGGCGGCCGGCCGGCCAGCCGCCGCCCTTGTATCCGCCTGCTGGGGCTGCACTGGCCACTGTCGGTTCCCGAGTTTGACAGCCGTGGGCATCGGGCTGATTGATGGGAGCCTACCGCCGTGTGTCCCGAAACGCCTCCTCGATCCTGACATCAAGATGGGGTGTGCGTGTGTGTGTGTGTGTGTGTGTGACAAGATCGCATCTGTCGAGGGTAACAACGACCGCTAGGCCAGACGAGAGCGGCCGGCGGCACGAAGGCTCCATGTCACCGTCTCTTCCCGAAGCTGTCACGGCTGGCCAGTGAGCGTTGCTAGCCCGGATCGGGTCAGTAGGGCGGAACACTGCCTTCCCAAGTCCGATCGCTTCTCATCCTCGAAAGCTCGCTCGGCGGCTTTGTTGGCTGTCACTGCATTGTCCAATAAACGTCCGATACGGCCAACAATGTCTTTGAAGCTAATGCTGTCGACGTCCCAGGCTTACGGTACCTCGCTCTCGTCACCGGATGACTGGCAGAAACAACTGCGGCCATCTGGTAGATTGGCTCGTTTCTTTTTTGGTTTTCGGTTTGTGATGGCCCGGCTTGCCTTGCATGAGGACGGCGCCCGCGTCAAATAGAGATGCCACAGCGTGAGACGGATCCATTGGCATGGCATGGCCTGCAACTGAGAAACAGCCGGCAAGCCGTGCCGCCTCCTCTGTCTTGAGATACAACCTCCCTCGACTCGATCAGGCAGGGCGGCCGATTCTGAAGGGCAACATGGCAGTAACAGACTGGAGAGGAAGAATGCATGTTGGCGAGGAGCGCATGTGTTCCTGTCTGCCCAAGATTCAGTCGTTGGAAAGTGCCCAAATTCCCCAAACTAGCCTCCATGTCGCGTTGCTAGTGTAGTGTAGGAAACGAACCCCGGCTGATGCACGCTGCAACAAGGGTGGGTACAATTGGGCTTCGAAAAAGAGAGCCGGAACAGAGGAACGGGTCAAGCAGGAAGGATGCGGCGTCTCTGGCGCCGTGTTCCCACTCGAGGCCATCGACGTTGACGGGCGGCTCCAGCCCAAACTCCACATCGCTGGCGTTCCGTCCAAGGATGATGGGATCATGAGGTTTTCGTTTGGTTCCAGCAGCATGGCCGGTTACATGGATGGAGGCGGTTGGGGTGGCCGGTAAGGGGACGATCATCTCTGATCTGGCGTCGCCCAGGGGCGCGTTGATGCGACTTGGGCTGCGAGAGAGGGGATTAATTAGGGAAGTAAAAATTTAGTAAATCCATGGAAGCTGCGTCAGTCCGAGCACGACAACACCGGAGAAATGATCCAGCAGCGGAGGGATGGTGACGGCTGTAAACCAAAGAAGAGTGAGCAGTTTTGTTGCGGAATCGGAAACCAGTTTCTCCCCCCATCTACCTAGGTAGGCGCAAGAGTCTGACCACGTCTCTCATCAAATTGATGATGGTCAGTGACCTGCGAGCGTGAAAGTGAGATACATCGGGCACGGCGTGAACTGAGTGCCACATGTGCGGTGCGGTGCATGTCAACGAGGCGGCCAGGATCCGTCCTGAATCGCCTCGTTGTTGCGAACGCCGCCGCTAAATTGATTGATTGCGTTGGCGCTTTTGACTGGTCGGCCCATCTGGTCTGCCCCAAAGTCTATTCGCAGTCCGTGTCCGCCGAGAATGCCATCATCGCCGCTGCAATTTATTCCGCGGATGATCCACTGTCCTCTGGCCATGCCGTGCCGGAGCTGCAGCGGCGGCCAACAGGGTCAATGCCACGAGAGTCCGACGGCTGTGCAGAAGAGGGCCATTGGTGAGGAGAGAATGCAAACACTGGTTCAATATGTGATGGGAATCGAGCGAGCAGACCGGCTCTACGTAGCCGGTCTATAAGCAAGCGATATCCCGGGGCCGGTCCTTGTGCGTTTCTTGCCCGTCTTTACTGGGGGCAAACTCAATGAAACATGGCGAAAGGGGTGGCGTAGCAGCACTTGCACGGCATCAGGCCACTGGAGGACGCCGGCATATCTGGTCACGCCAGCGCCAAGTCGGGGCCGTGCTGCCACGCCCATGAACATGAACATGGACCGTTTGATTGATCGAATCGAGTCGAAGGGAGCCAGCCGTCAAATGAGACTATGAGACGCTGCATCTCTGCTGTCGTTGCTACGGTGCAGTATCTTGTCTGCAGGCTGCACCACGCTTGTCCGTATCTCTGGTGCTTGGCTTGCTGTGGACGGGCGTTAGATGCCTTGGAGGTCTTGCCGTAGGCACAAGATACAAGACACAGAATGCAGATTGCATGTGAGATTGCAAAGCGTCGAGTTTTCCAGAGGCTAGAGGCGTGCGGGATGCAGGCAAGCACAGCCGGCTGCTCTGATTGCGCATCCTTTCTTTTTCCCAACCCAACCCAATTCGAAGCTGCTGGGGTTGATGCGTTAGGGTCTCGACCGTGGCGTCGAAGTTGGGCCAAAAAGGAAGAATGCAGAGACAGAAGACACGCAGCTCCTGGGCCAGGCGACCAATGGCCGTTGCAGAGAGCAAGCTGCGTAGTCCAATGGCCACGCCGCCGAGCCAGCGAGGGAGCGACCGATTGCATGTGGTGCAGCAGCAGTTGCAGACTTGCATACTAAGTATTAGTTGGTCGTTCGAAGCCCAGCAACGGGTACCCGCATCTTGGCTCGGGGCTTGGGAAACTAGACGACTGCCGTCCAGCTCTCTCGTACAGAAACGACGCAGTCGAGGGAGCGTAGCGATGCTTTAGCCGCGAGTGGCTGCCGGGGGGGGTTGAACTCTGGAGGCGCTGTGGGCAGTCTGTTCGTCCGTCTGTTTGTCCGAGGCGAGGCAGGGCGCCGGCTGGGCTCCCCATTCAGCCTCCAGACTTTCCCTTCCGCCCGTCGGCCTCGATTGGCGTCGAAGACGGGACGAGCACCCTCCATGTGCCGGTTCTTTGTGTGTCGCGAGGTGGCAGCGTTGGACTGACTTGAGCCGGCAGACGAAGGCAGCCAGGCCTTGGAGGAGGTCAAGAGATCTGGACCTGGATCCGTCCAGTTCCCCCGCGCCATCCACAGTGGGAAGGATTAAGGTACGCGAACCATGCCGTCCGCGCCGGGCAGCTGTGTTGCCCGTCATGGCTACGTAGTAGCGTAGTAGGGCATGTCCTCGCATTCGGAGTGGTTTGTCATGGCCGCCCTCATGGACATGGATTAACGACTGCATGTTTGCGAGCCGAGAGACGTTAGGTCAGGGTGGTTGCCGGGAACCAAGGCGAAGCATCCGGAGTCTGGATGGCAGTGAGTTGCCACCGCGCAGTCGCGTCGCAGCCGTCCCATGTCGCCCGAATTCGGCTCAGGTCTCTGCTTCTGCGCAGTAGTTGAGCCGTTGGCCTGGCGGCTTTACGTTGGCTCTCTGGAAAGTGTTGAGAGCTGTAGCTGTATCCGTAGAGGTCTGTTCTCTGTTGGTGCGGTCCGTTGTACCCTTGGGTGTGTGTGTGTGTGTGTGTGTGTGTGTGTGTGTCAGTCTGTCCCCGAAGGCACCCGACCGATGCAGAGAGAGAAAGAAGGGTCTTGATTCTTGATGATGAGGGACGTCGAGTGAGAGACAGAACAGGCGACGCGAGCACGACGACCGACACAACACGACACGACACGACACGACACGCGGCGAGGCGCAGGCCGATCCATGGGCTGTTTCTTTGTTCAGCCATGATGCGATGCCGCGAGAGAGTCAAGAGCGTCCATGTCTTGCCTCGCTGCGGCGGCGGCTGTCACAGTGTCTCGCGAGGTAATGGTGGTTCTGCAGAGAGAGAGGGCAGAGCATTCAAGGTTGGTGGATGTCTCTGGTCGGAGACAAGAGTCCGCCTGGGGGGGGGTCGGTGCAGGGACAAACAGCGCCAAAAGGTAGGTAGGTACGTGCTCCGTGGTCGCCGCAAGTCGCAATAAAAGGTGAGAGGCCCCATCGGGCCAATGACGGAGTGCAGATCATGGCGCGATAAGGCAAGGTACCTGGCCGGAAGTCTCTCGTTCACTTCGTTCGCCGGCCGCTGGACACGTCCTGCACCTGCTCCGCGCCGTAGGTGGTGGACGGTACATTGGTGCTTGGCTGCTGGGAAGGCCCAGCACTGGCCAAGCAGCGGCCCCCCCTGTCGGCCGTCTGCCACCCCTGCGCCGCCACAAAAGACAAGACGTCGGACTCACTCCACCAGCCCACTGCTCTGCTGCGTGCTGGGCTTGGCGGCGACTCACAACCTGTTCGAAGCTGTGTTGTCTCCTTGGAACCTGTCCAACTCGAGGTATTATTATCCGTATCCGTAGGTAGGTTGCTGTGGATGGATCATGGAGCACACGAGCATGTGCGTTGGGGATCCATATCCATCCGTCGTACCTGGCATCGACCGCGGCACCCAGCAGCAGCAGCAGCAGCGAGACTCTCTCCGCAGATTGACGAGTGCTGCGAATTGCGGCGTCGTATGCGAATTGCGGCGCACGACGACGCATGGCTCCCCTCTGCGCGGTGCATGGCCAGTCCATGTTCCGGTCGAGCTGGGCTGGGCTGGGCTGGACTTGGACTGGGCTGAGCTGAGCTGATCAACTGTCAATTTCTGGCCGGCCGCCTGTTCCCCCATGCCATGCCATGCCATGCCATGCCATGCGAAATGAGAGCGGTTAGTCCGTCAGTGTCAACGCGACCTCAGGTAAACTGCCTCCTCAAAGGGTCTCCGTAGGAGCGGCGGCGGCATATTCGCGGACTCTCCGTGCCTGGGAGTCCCGGGCGCCAGATGCCAGACTGACCCCAAAAAAGTGATGGTGAGATGACGACCGGGACGACGCCAGCTCTCGACGTCGCCAGTCTGAGAAGCGCAGGCTCGGCTTGACGGGATAGAGACTCTGCCGCATGGCGCTTGCAGGTTGAGGTTGCTGTGGACCGTGGCCTGTGGTTGTGGTTGTGGTTATGGTAGGTAGGTAGTGGTGGTGGTGGTGGTGGTGGTGGTGGTGGTGGGTGTCATCAGCAAGCAGCGCCGGATACGTATCTTGCCTCAACATGTCGGCGAAGGCAGCCGCAAAAGCCTGAGTCCCTTCCTCCCTCCCTTTCCTGCTGGCACTGTACCCGCCCTGGGGCCGTGGCTCTCTCTGTGCGGCCAGGTGCGGATCCCCCTTATCATTTCTGATAACACACCGACTGCCCCCCCGGTGGACCTGTGCGGATGTCCCACACCCCATCCCGACACAGCGCCGACCCATATTGGGCCCACAGCAGGGGCTCCACTCTGCGTCCAGGCCAATCAAACCTTGATGGGAACACACTGTGCACACTGTACCAGCACTGTTTTTCTGTGAGCGCCCCTCCCCGGCCCTCTCTTTTTCCGCAAGAGCAGGAGCACCAGCACCAGCACCAGCCGCAGCCTCCTGGGCTGGGGTCCCACTGCGGGCGCCGCGCCTGTCGATTCTGCCCCCCTCCCCCTCCCCCCCTCCCTCCTTCCTCGCCCCCCTCCCCTCCTTCCCGGTCCCCTCCATCTGCCTCTGTGTCTCCGTCCGGCTCCATCTGAGGTGCATCCATCATCCTCGTCCAGTGTCTTGTCTTGCTTCCTTCGAGCCTCCACTCAAGCCAAGTCACTGATGAATGTGTGAATGCCCACACCTTTCCCACCACCACCATTTTTTCCCACTCCCAAAGGAAAAAAAAAAAAAAAAAAAAACCGACCCGGCCCCATCCATCCCCCAATTCGCTCACACACCACCACCACCACCACCACCACCATCCAAGCAGGAACACTCACGCTTTCGACAAACCCCCCCGACCCCCGACCCCGGACTGGTCGCCCTCTCACACTCCTCGCTCGCACTCAATACGGCGTACACTACGCTCTCCTCGCAGTCACCACACACGCTTCCTCTGCGCTAGGTACCGATACTGCACGCTGTCGCCTCCCTCCTCCAGACCTTGCGCTTGCTGGCTTTGCCTTGCCTCACGCCCAGCGCCAACCAAAGAGACGACACTGAAAAAAGGACTGTGAACCCTCGTCTTGTCCCCTCCCCCTCGTCTTTTAGTCCCGTCCCCCCCCGGAAGTACCTTCGCCAACCAGACTTCAACCTCCTGGGCCCCGTCTTCCGTCTGCCGTCCCTTTTTGACTTCACCTCGCCTCGCACGCCTACCTCATCTTGCGTCCTGCCCGGCTTTAGCATTTTCTTTTCTTCAAGAACCACCCAAAAACCACCCACTCCCGACAGCCGCCTCGAAGCCAACTAGCGATCCAGCGCACTCCTTCCGAATCTTGCGTCCGTCCAAACCTTCTCTCTCCAACTCTCCAACTCTTACGTCGTCGCGCGCCTTCGTCCCTCCGAAGCCCATCACCGCCCAGAGCACGCCCGCGAACACATCTCAACCCACGATCGAGCCTTGCGAGGAGCCATGGCAAACTGAAGCCCGAACCGTCGCCGCGTTTCTCTTCTTCGGCCGCCGCGCGAGCCTCGTTCTTCGTCCTCCCACGTCCCTCATTATGTCGAGTCGCCGATTGAGACTCTCACCACCAGTCCAATTCCAGCGCTTCCACACATACTATGGAACCACAGCACCCTCCTCCTCACTCGAGGAACCCTCACCACCCTCACCTGCACGCCCTCATTCCTCCCTCCACCAATATGCTGCCGCTGAGGTCCTCCGCTAGCACCCCCATGACCTCCCCAGGTCTCTTCAGCCCCTCCAACCCGCGCCCCAAGACGAACTTTCCGGCACACGCCTCGTCCGACTCCAGCACCCCGAATGCCGAGACGAGCAGCCCATACCTGCACCCGCTGCACCACCACAAGGTCAGGGAGACACACAAGGCCTTGATCGACTCGGACAGCATCACCGGCCGAAAACTGATCAATCAGTATGAGGTCATCGAGGAGATTGGAAGGGGCATGCACGGTAAGGTCAAGCTGGCGCGAAACCTTGAAACCGGCGACAATGTGGCCATCAAGATCATCCCCCGCTACTCCAAGAAGCGCCGCCTCGGCAAGGTTATGGCCATGTCTCCCCAGGAGAAGACGATGCGAGAGATTGCCATCCTCAAGAAGATGAGGCACCCCAACGTCGTGTCGTTGCTCGAGATTATCGACGACCCGGAACTGAAAAAGATCTATTTGATTCTCGAACACGTCGAGCTGGGCGAGGTCATATGGAGAAAGAAGGGCCTCCCACACATCTGTCTCTACGAACGTCGCCGAATCGAACGGGAATCCCGAGGCGAACCCGCCACACCCGAGGAGGAGCAGTATGATCTGCTCATGGAAAGGCGCTTCGCCTTGAAAGAGCTGAAGCGGGCAAAGATGTCCCAGGCCAACATGGGGGCCCACGATTTCTGGAGCATCGAGCATGGCGTCTACGATGACGCCAGTTACGGCTCGCAGTCTCGAATCCCCTCGAGGGATGACTTGGGCGGCCTGGAGCGGGTCGGTGCCGATGGCTCGCTTCCAAACTCTCTGCAGGCCTCCCGAGCAACCTCTCGCGCTCCGTCACGGTCCCAGTCGGTCAAGTCCATGACCAACGGCGGATTCGACCCGGAAGCGATTGCCTTGGAAGACGACATGGAAACGCCTGGTCCTCTGCGATCGAGCAACCCCGGTTCCGCCACCGCCTTGGATGGGACCATGTACGGTCCCTACATCGAGGAGGCTGCACTGCGGGGCCGCTCGCCGAGCATGGCCGACTCCATCATCTCTCACATGTCGTCCGTCGATTGGAATTCTCGGATGCACGATCCCTTCGCTGAAGACTTTTCCTACGTTCCTTGCTTCACGCTCGAGCAAGCGAGAACAACGTTCCGAGACACTGTCTTGGGTCTGGAATATCTGCACTACCAAGGCGTCGTTCACAGGGATATCAAGCCCGCCAACCTTTTGTGGACCAGAGACCACCGCGTCAAGATTTCTGACTTCGGCGTTTCCTACTTTGGTCGTCCCATTCGAGACGGCGAGCCGGATGATGAGACTGTCTCAGAGTCGGAAGCACAGGATTTCGACGATGATCTCGAACTGGCCAAGACAGTGGGCACGCCAGCATTCTTCGCTCCCGAGCTGTGCTACACAGATGCGGACCGCATGGAGCAGCCCAAAATCTCCGAGATGATTGACATCTGGTCTTTGGGCGTCACCCTCTACTGCCTCGTCTACGCCAGGATCCCGTTCCAGGCCGAGGATGAATGGCAGATGTTCAAGAAGATAGCGACCGAAGACGTATTCATCCCTCGCAAGCGTCTCAAGCCTGTTGATCCCTCGACCCCTCCCAACTCCGAGTCTTTGTTCAAGCGACATAACGTGCCGCCGTACAGAGACGACAATGAGCTGGTTTACGAAGACATCGATAACCTACTGTATGACCTCCTGCGCCAGATGTTCACCAAGAACCCCGAGAAGCGGATTCGCTTGCGAGACATCAAGAGACATCCGTGGGTCGTTCAGGGTATCCCGAACCCCATTGCCTGGATTGACGACACCGACCCAGCACGCCCGTCCCAGGGCAGGCGAGTTCAGGTCAACGATAAGGAGACGGCCCGTGCGGTTGTGCCGATTGCTTTCCTCGAGCGAGCCCGGTCAACCGTGAAGAAGACTATTGGAAAGTTGATGCACCCTTTAGGGGATCGAAGCGATAGCCGATCACGACGGAGAGCTGCAAGTAGTGCAGCCAGTTCGGCTGGTGACAGCATGTACAACGTGCCACCAACACCACACTCGCGAGAAGCCCGTCGCCAGAGCCTCAAAAGTGAGGATTACTTTTCCAATGTCAAAGACTTCGCCATGGGCACAGAACATGGCCTGAACGTGAGCCAGGCAGCCACCCCCTACGAGTCACCTTACGACCCCTTGGCAACTGCCATTGCGCAACCTGCTCTTGGTCAAGGTGCCGCTCTGCTTCATGTTCTCCAGCACAACTTTAGCCACAGCCACGCCGACTCCAGGACAAACAGCGGGACAGCTTCCCCCTCCGATCAATCTACCATGGCCGGGACTTCGTCAACATACAGGCCCTACCAGCGATACTCTCAGAGCCCTTCCAACGGGAATACCTTCCTCGCACTGACGCCTGGACTCCCTGAAGTGAAGACCCTGCCCCCGACCCCACTCGCCGATGGCACAACCGATGACCCTTTGAAGGATTTCCGGAAGACTCGGGGCTTTGACGCTCTCACAGAGGAAGCTTTGCGTTCTCGCTCCGTGGATCGCGGTTTATTCGCAAACACCGACAAACGCGCTCTCCCACAGGTTGGCGTTAGTACCGCCGTCGCTCCTGGCACCCTCCACCGGATTCCTAGCCGCCCTCGTCCCGTACGCTCGGTTGATCTTGGAAAGGCTAAGCAAGGCAGCAATGGCCTGGCATCGCCACTGTTCTTCTCCCCTCGGTCAGTCACTGGCTACCAGCATGGCCAGCCACAGTCTGACTCCAACATTTACGAGAACCAACGAGCCAATGCCGATTTGGAGGAACGACCTCAAACGGCCCACAGGGTCGAGCATGTTCGTGACCTGCCAGATGCCAGGACGCCGGCCCCACGGAAATACAACACTTCAACTCCTGAATCGTTTGCCCGTGCCAGGGATGAGCAGCACCGTAAGCACATCGAGGAGTACCAACAGCAGCTTGCTCAGAAGGCTGCTCACGACGCCAGATCGGATGTTGACCCTGCTGAAGTTCCCTGCCCCATATCGCCTGACGACGAACTCTTTGCCGGCACCCCGCCTCCCCCATCAAGAGAAGACACCATGGAGACCAGACAATCTTCGCGCTCAACATCAGTTGTGGGCCTAGCTTCTCCGCTCACGAGCCCTAGCGATGTGACGAGTCCCATCTCGTCAACCAACCATCCTTCGAAGGAGGAGATGTTGGCCTTCCAGTCCGATCCTTCCCTGCCGGCTCTGCTCAGTGGCTCCAGCTCAGTCTCTGCAGACTTGGATGCTGAACCTCTGGTTGAGCCTGGTGTTGTCAGCACCAAAGCTCTACTAGAGACTACAGACTCTCTCACGCCACCGGCTTTCATGAAGGAGCCAATCGCGGGCTTCCCTCTCGAGCAGTTCGAGCAGCATAACGCTCCCTTCGGACAACACAATTCTGGTTTTGATGTCCTACGCATGACCCCGAGTCCCGTCAACAGGAGCCTGGCTCCACCTCAGCGCACCCCTGAGCTACGGCCGCAGGAGGAGGACGACGACGACAGCGACAGCGACGAGGGCTTGCTGATGGCGAAGAGCAAGAAGAAGAAGCCCATGAACACAACCTTGGAGCGTATCCCTTTTAGTGCCAGACGCCGTGACACGAATATCAGCATCGCCAGCACTGAGACAGCCAAGAAAGTTGTGGTCCACGGCGAGGAAGTCATCACCTGAGCCGATTGATCTCCGTCATGGCCTATCATGACAGTACAATACAAACACTCAACTCTACAATTACGCAATGAACAAACTGTATACTGCCTCCAGGACCAGAGTCCCTGGTCAAGCATTCACATACGGTCGGCGGGCTTTTGAAATTTCCAGCTGCAATTTTCGCTGCTTCAACATGAACCCCCGATTTTCCTATTTCAGCATATTCGAAGAACAGCATGCAATCAGATTGCACATTATTCTTTGGCAGCATTGCCTCGGCCCCAACAAAGAGTTGGCGGATTTCTTGACTGGATGCACTTCATTTCCATATAGAGGAGGATAGCATCTGGTCGAGGCCTGACACGACGGAGGAATTGGTCGTGCTCATTTTTAAGCGAACAGCTGGATATGGTGACTCTGACCAACCAAGCGCGTCGTCACTGGCGCTGGCGGTTTCGGGTCAACTGGTCCAGTCTCTCTTTGCACAAGTGATTTTCTCTCGGCGCTGTACGGACTGGCGGAGGCATTCATCAGAGCAGACTGTGACGATTACACGCGGAAACGAAAATGTGACGGAACGACGAAGGAGGACACAGCAACTGGTGAGCCGGAATGGCGAGGAGAACGCGTCACCACCACAGGGGACGATGACACTTGGAGCACAGGGGGCGCATCGCCAATAGACACTTCTTCTCTATCCCTTTTTTTCCCCCTCTTGGTTTTCCTTTTGTCTCAGGGGAAAGGAGCGTAATGGCGGGGAGGCGGTCTCAGTTCGATCATCGGTTGATGTTTTTCTTGCTCCTTCTCAACTACCCCCCCAGAAGTCTGTCCAATTTTCTTTCACCGTCATCCTTTCTCTTGCATGAAGCATTTCGAGAGCGAGGCCAGGGAGGGGGTGGAATTTTTTTTCGTTTTTCTTGTGTTGAGTAATGGCGGATGATATCTGTCGTCACCCGGGAGGCCCCGTGGAGGACGACCCTTTTTTTTTTTTTTTGGCATGTAAACCCTTCCCACTACAACCAAACCAAGAAAGAAGTCAAGAAGGAGGTCCCCAAAAAAAAATCTACCCCTTTCTACTACGGTTTTCCGTCCATGAATAGAGTGCCTCCCATGTTGAACATGACAAATCACGTTGCCGATCACGATGTGAATGAACTATTGTGTACGAACTCAACAAGATCGATCGCGTATGACCAGGTCCGGGGTGCAGTGCGCATCCTTCGCTTGTCTATTCACTTATCTAGGCCAGGCCAAATGAGACGACCGCACTACTTCAATCGGCCGTTACCCGCCAGGGATTCCACGTCATATTCTTAGGTAAAAGTCAATACGTGTACGCACGAAAAGAGCTGGTATTTGTTCTACTCGGGCCTCGTGAAGCTGACCATATTACGTACGCGATGCAAACTTGCTTGCCCTCCCTCCCCCTTTCAACGCCAGAAGAACAACAGCACATTTCGCCACCACGCCCTCGACCGACTAGATAGTGTACCCCTCAACCCCCGGTCACGCCGTGTCAGCGTTGGGCGCCCCCATGACGCCGCGGCCGAACCACTCGGCGACGGTGCCGAACCGGTCTTCGCTGCGCTCCAGCTCCGCCTTGAACAGCTCGTGCTTGCCCGCCGTCTCGATCTGCGTCCTGCGCAGCGCGCGGATCGTGGCGTTGTCGTTGGCGCACTGCGGGCACTCCCCCTCGGTCCGCAGACACCGCTGGTGGAAGCTGTGCTTGCAGAGGAAGTGCACCGCCGGCAGGTCGAGGGGCGCCGTGCAGGCGGCGCACCGCGTCGACTGGAACACGGCCGGCTTGGCGCCCAGGTCCGCGAGCTCCGCCCGCTTCTGCTCCGTCTCGGTGCGGAACGCCGAGATGCGCCGCCGGTTGGCTGCGATTTCTTTGCGCTCGCGTTCGATCGTCTCGTGGAGGTAGGGCTTGATCATGCCCATCGTCGCGACGCCGCCCGCCGAGCCGTTCTGGCCGACGAGGGTCTGGATGACCTGCAGCGGCGCCATGAGGCCGTCCTTGTCGATTTTCCCGAGAACCGCGGCGAGCTCGTCTGGGCCAGCTTCATCGAGAATACGAGGATCGGACGTGAGGTAGGCGAGCGCAGCAGGGTATAGCTGTGGTTCCTCGGGGCCGTACTTGCGCAGAGCTTTGATGGCCCCCCGCGTGTCCTTGGCCGAGGTGTAAGAGCGGAAGATATCGAACAAAAGGCCGGATTGTTCCTTGACGAGGGTCGTTCCGTCCTTGAAGTCGGACAAATGTGAGAGAAGAAGGACGTTCGAACTCTCCATCGGAATATCCTGGCCCTCGATGAGTTTCTTTGCCTTTCCCTCCCATTCTTCCCGGTGCGTCTCCCCCTTCTTCTCGTTAGACTTGTGCAGATACATTTCGAATAATGTCGTGTACAGGTCTGTTCTGTCGCTCTCGTCCAAAGCCTGCTCTTCCAAGCACGCCTCCAAGAAGACAATGAACTCGTCCGGGTGATCTATGAAAGAAGAAAAAGCTGTCCTTGGCCGAGGGGGTGTGTACTTGGGTGCGGGAATGTCTTCGGGGTTCATAATGAAAGCAGTATCGCCATTGATTGCCTTGTTATTGGCGCCTGGTGTTCCAGGACTTGCAATAGACGAGGTGTTCATGTAGGGCAATGGGAGAAAGTTGGACAGATTTTGCACTGCATTCGCAGCGCCAGCAACAACGCCTCCAGCAGCAACATTCTCCTCGCCGTCTTCAATGGGGACGATGTGTAGTCTTGGTCGGTATTTGCCAGTGTAGTAGTCGACAAAGACTGTTGTCGCGTCCTTCGGGCAGTTCTCTATCAAGACTCTGGCATATTTCTTTAAGCAAGGGTATGCCTGCGACAACGTTAGTTCGAGTCTTGAAATGCATTTCTGTGCTACTTACCACCTCCGGGTCCTGACGCCAAATAAAATCCAAGGCTTCGTCGTATTTCTTTGAGTCTTCAATTAGGATATCAACAACGAGGTCGATCTCGCCATGCTTCTTAGCGAGATAGGCAGCCTGCTCGTAGTAGCCGCCTTGCCTGCACATTGAAATGGCGGTTTCGAGGTCAAACTTCAAGTCGCCAGGAGACTTGATAAAGGCTTCCAGCTTGTCAATGTCTTTCAGTTTGGCATAGCAGTTAAGCAACAATGTCGTGTGATCTGCTGTTGCCTTGCGATGCTCGTGTAGTTGCTCAAGATATTGGATGAGATTATGTATCCTTTGAGTGTCGAGGAACTGCGCAAGTTAGTCGAGGGCCTTCTCAACGGAGGACCCGAATCTGATGTTTACCTTTCTAATAACCTGCGAAGGCTCTGTTGTATCGATCGCCTTGATGTACTGAACCATAGCACCGTCATAGTCGGCCTTTTGGTACAGATGATCACCGAATCTTCGGAAAATACCACTCTGCTGCGTCCCGTCCATGCCCGACTTTTGCGCCAGCTCGATGGCCAGCGGGAACATGTTGCGCTGGTACAGCATCTCCAGGCGCTGCTGCAGGGACTTTTCGTGGTATCGGTTGACTTTGCCATCCTGGGTCAGAATGAAGAGATCGCCCCATATCTGGAAAATGGCCTTGAACGGCGAGATCAGGGACTGGGTGTGTCCGGTGATTCTCAAGTCCGGCTCCAAGAGGACAAAGGTTGACGCGTTGAAAAGAGCGTCCGCGGCTCCGCCACCGAAGCGACGGCGCATGGTATCAGACGGCTTATCGGCGGCAGAGGAAGACGGCGGGCAGATCAAAGCGACGTAGTCTTGGTAGATGGACACCAGTCGCTTCGGTGACTCGTACGCGCGCGGCGCTCCCCTGCCTTCCAACGTGTATGTGTAGATGGCGTCCTCCCTAGCCACGACCACGTCGCCGGTCTTCTTGTCGACCGTCATACAGTCCACATTGCAGCCGAGGTCCTCGACCGTCTTGGGCGGGGAGCTGTGGCCCCTCCGAGAGATGGCGAGCTTCAGAATGCGGGCCGTTGTTGAGATGAAGAGTGTCGTCACACCCTGGGGGTCGGTCATCAGCTCGACACCTGTCACAGGTTCCTCCGACTCGTGCACAGTCCGCTGCCTGGCTCCAAGATCGTTGACGAGATCACCTCGAATCAGTGTCACCGTGCCGTTGGCGAAGCCGACCGCGACCTGCGAGAGGTTGTCAAGGACGTCTATGGCCGATATCTGCGAGGCAAACAGTTAGCGAGGGCTACATATGTAGTGTGGCCGGAATCACTCACCGGAAACTGCTTCTTGTTGTTGCTGATGTGCAGGGTGCTCAAGCAGGTGGGCATGTTGGTCTTCTTGACCAGCTTGTCCAGAGCCCAGATCTTCAGCACCGGCTCGCTGCTCAGGTCCTCCTGGGTGGTCGTCAGCATATCTCAATCGGGCGCGCGACTCCGTTGCTTCAACATACAGCGACCGTAACCAACAAGCTGGTCCCCTCGATCTGGCGCAGGTGGGTGATGGTCCCGACATCGTGAGCCTGGAAGCTCTTGACGATCTTCCAGCTCGACCCCACGATCCGTACGTATCCATCGTAGCTGCCGAGGAACAGGCTGTCGGAGCCTGAGCACACACTCGCTATCTCGTTGCTCTCGAAGAACTGTCGGGTCTCGTCGTCGGCGAGTCGGACCTGGCTGACGTCGAAGAAGTCGAATGCCTTCCACTGTTACACGCAACTGTCAATCGGGTATCCGGGGAGCGCAATGGAGACGCGGCGTAGGCGGCGCACTTACCTGAAAGGCCATGGCTACATCTCCTGGCGTCGCCGAGTTGTGAGGGAAACGTCGGGCGGCGGCAGAGATCGGAGCGACGCTGGTGCTGGTGTTGATGAATGTCGGTGCCTCGCGCTCCAATGACGCCGCTGTGGGGAGCTTTGGAGCTTGTCCGATCAACAGACCCACACAGCCCCTGCTTTGTGAGCTCAGCCACATGTGGCACGACCAAACCCCAGCCACATATCATCGCATTGCCCCCATCGGTTGTAAAAGGATGAGACGGTTTCTGTGCTGAGATGCTGGGCAGAGAGTATTTGAGTCGATTGAAATTTGGATTCTTGTTCGAGACAGTATGCGTGTAATATACCGCCCGTCTGTCTTCTGTCGGTGGATGCTATGTAAATGCCTATGCCAGAGTGGCCTATTTCCGGGGTATCATAGAAAACAAGCTGTCGCCAGCAGTAACACCAAGCCTTACAAAGTCTACTCTACTTCATCATACCAGACTCCTTGAGGCTGCTTCCAAAACTTCCTAATTGTGTTTTTGGGTTCAGACTTCTCATGTCCACCACCGGCGCCATTGAGGGTCTCCCGTGCGCGCACTGGAATGGAAAGGAGCATCGGGCCAACCGATTGACGAGGGCTTCACACTCGTCCTTGGATAAAACGTCATTAAACATGATTGCGCCTGGTAAAGTCAGCAGAGGTCCATCAATTGAAAGGCCCAGCATTGCTACTCACTCCGACAGGACCTCGAATTGAGCAAGTCGAGGATCCCCTGGGGACACCCATGAAAATTTGACACCCAGTCAATGTCGTGCCCGGAACCCGTGATATTGAGGGTAAATGGGCGAACAGTGGGCTGTCCCTCTTCCTCTAACTTCCATATCTCGCTGCGCAAAAGATTCGCCACTATCTTCGGCTCCGTCCTACACCTCTCGAGGATGCTGGGCGGGAGACCAACGACTTCAACCATGGGCAACTGCTTGCTTTTTCGTTGCCATTTGTTGGACTCTGGCTCTTCTACCTGATAGAAGATGCCCCATCGACGGAGCTGATCAGAGTACGCGCACAGCAGGCCGCATTCCTTGTTTGAGAATTCGAATTTCAAGGTCTTGTCAAGGCGCTGTGTCCGCGCTACGACCTTGCCGGACTTTTCTTCCTTCTCAAAGTAGTCCTGCATGAGCGCCTCAAGCCGGCATCTCTCATCAGCTGCGTGCTGATCGATGAGCACCAGGACCGATTTCTCCAAAAGCTCAGGGCGTTTTGTGCCAGCTACCTGGTCGCGTGCCAGTCTTATGAGAATGAATTTACGGTCGACTTGAGCTACAACCTCTGCGCCCATCAAAGCAGTTTTTGAAATGCGCCCATTAAGCGTGATGTTGGGTGAGTGCGTCTCATGACAGCATCCAGTGTTGTCAGCCGTCGCCGCGGATGCTACATCTGTGACGGGTCCGTCAAATGAAGCGTCGTCGACGCGAGGTACTGAAGGCTCCCCCGGTTCAAAGACGGGATTTTGCCATTTTGCTAGTACGCCCTTGAGCCAGTTGCTAGGCTCTTTTTTCGGTTGGGCACTGGCTTGTTTGAACTGTCGGAAAGCTGATGCAAGCTCAAAATTGGTTGAATCGCTGGTGTTGACCGTGTCGACAGACTGTTGGCGAGATATTACATCTTCCTGAGGTGTTGTTGTTATCGGGACTGCATCTTCAACCGTCTGTTTTCCCTCGAAGCCCGAGATGATCCCTGACTTGCAACTATCCCTCTCATTTGCCGTACTCGGCGGAGAGGGAGACGGCAAATCCTCAAAGGGCCTCCGCAAAACATTGCCCGACTCATCGAGGTATCGCAAGCTGGGCAGCGGGGTTGAGTCTCTCGAGTTTTCAACTGAAGGCGTATTTTTGCCGTCACGCGTAGACCCAGATGGCTGTGGAGTGGAAAACCCAGATTTGGTGGCTCTCCCGGAGATTCGTCCAAATTTGACCCTCTGCCACAGATCAAAGGGTGAGTCTGGTCTAGAGACAGGTGTGACGGAACCCGAGCGACTCGGTGCCATTGACGCAGGTTTGGATCGCTTTCCGTTTTTCTTGGCGTGCTCAATGTCGGAGTCATTGTCCTTTCCCTCGTGAGTAGAAGGACCCCGCAGCGACGTGGTGACTTTGTGAGGACGAAGGTGATGTTTCTTCAAGAACTCATAACAAACCAGCTTGAGCAAGTCAATCATGTCTGAGAGGGTGCGACTTCGGTCCTCTAAAAGGTTTTCAAAGGAAGAGGCAAATTCAGGGCATGACCTGGACAAAGTGCTGACACGAAAGCTGAACATGGGCCACCGATCCAATCCTCGCTTCGGCCGGCTTACCCTGTGGGCAGTTTCCCTCGAATTTGAGAGCATCGCATCCTGGTCCCGAGACACACTTGCGCCTTCCTCGATTGCAAAGCCGGAGTTGATGAAGACCCGGTTGATTTCGCTGTACAGGACGTTGTTGCCGTACTCGTTAGGCACGGGGTGGATGCCCAAGCTGATGAATTGGGCTCGACGCGTCGCCACTGGGCTCAGCGATATGCATCCATCAATAGTCAAGTTGCCGACCGAGGCACCAACAGGGATCCAGGAGAGGTAATCCAAGCCGTCTACCAGACCAGATTGAGCGAGGACGTGCGAGGAACGGGTGAGGAGGTCTGTTTTCCCTCTCGGGTTGGGCCTGAAGCGAGTCTCGTTGTTGTGGAGTGTGTCTCGGACAACAAGAGCAACGGGAGACGGCCAGGCAAGCAACAGGGCGGTGACATCGTGAATCAGACTGCCCCAGGCCTTGTCTACCGCAACTTTCTCGGCGGCGGTGGCTCTCTGCTTCACCCTGACGGCCATGGAGCCGAACAAGTCCCTAACGATGACGCGGGTTCCATGGGCAAAAGTGACGAGTCGCTGCTCGGGCAAGGCGGGCACATTGCGTGCCAAGACCTTGGAGTTGTGAATGGTCAGTGAGTTTTGGGAGTTGTGCAGATGGTGGTGCGAAGTGACGGAGAGCAGCGACAGGGCAGCGAGCGAGGCGAGGAAGTTGCCGTTGGCGCCATGGGTCTCAATTTCAGGAGAGTGTCTCGATGTGTCTAAAAAGGCGTCAGCGGAGGCGAGGCGACGTGCGATGCAGAGCATCAATGCGGCGGGCAACCTACGATACAGTTTGCCTAGCCCGCCAGCCTCTCGAAATTCGAGAGGGAGGATGCCCAGTCCGTCGTCTTCGACAGTGCAGTTCCCGCGAGAGTAGTCGACCGTGACGTTGATCCTGGTTGCGCCTGCATCGAAGGAGTTCTTGATGAGACCGCACACGGCGGCGTTGAGGGAGGTCACGGCGGCAGAGGACCTGATTCGGCGGATGACGTCCTCTGACAAGGGTCTAATGGACATGATGGCGGTTGGGGAGTGGGAGCGCCATGCCGAGACGGGTGTCGAGCCACCAGAAACGGCTGCGGATGCGCATGGAAGTGGTGGTGAGCTGGAGAGTTGCGCCTCACTTGAAGGGCAAAGGAGTTGATGGCAGACAGGCAGTGACGCTTTGTCACAGCAAGAAGCGATAAGGGACGGGAGCGATAAGATGGCGGAGGACAGCTGCCCGGCGGCCGAGCGCAGGTGTGGCGGGGCTAAGCAGCCAATCACAGCGGCGATAGGATCCGGCAGCGTCCAGTCAAGGCTTCCGGCCGCACCGCACTGCCAGCGGCACGCCACTCTAACTTTTTGGGAAGTGTCCCGGTCACACGAATAAGCGCCATGTATCCGTAGAGTCTGAGAGTTCCAGATTGGGGAACTGAGGTGAGAGCTTTGACCATTGGATCGTGTTTCCTGTAGGTTTGCGCTTACAGCTTGCGGGGGGCTGGGGAGGTGGTTGACTACTAGAGGCGACAGTAATGGCCAGAGACGACGCGGTGATACGCGCGATGCGAGTCTGTGAGTTTCGAAACCACATCATACATCCTGGGCTGGTGAGGTGCCTTGTGAGGCATCCCAAACAATGGCAGCAGCCATCAAGGTCAGTACAGGATTGTTGTGTGAGCAGACGTTGCAGAGACGTTGCAGACCTGACTGCTCAACCTGCCGTCTGATGTTGAGCAGTGTGGCTGATGCTGTCTTACATGTGATCCATGGCTTGCAGTCTGGAGATGGTGTGGAGGGCGCAGGAGGAGACACGCGGCGTTGGTGATGGCGCACTTTGTTTCCATCAATTCGTGTTGTCAGCTACCTTACATTAAGGTATTTCGAACAAAGTAGTGGCGCGCAAGTTCTGGGCATTTGCTGCAGAAGGGGCTCGGAATTGACGGTGTGGGAGCGAGTGCATGACATCAGACGGCGATGATGACATAATACAAAGAGACTCAAGGTCCACCGGCCACGTTCTGGGGGACCTTGCAGTGATCCCAGCCCTCCTCCGCTGCGCGTCTCCGCCGCCGTTCAATTGCAAGGTATGTTGGGCTCTTTCAGTCCCAGATGCTGTTTTTAGGCGCCTGAATTCCAGGTGCCGTCCGTCCAAGCCAGGAGACCGGCCCAGGCCCGAGACGGCGAGGTGGGCCACCCGACCGACCGGTGAGCGCCAGTTTCAGTGTGAGCCACCAGAGAACGTTTTCTTGGTACATGGTGGTGCCTGCAGGTGCATCGTGGCTGTTGACAGTGTATCTTGGGTATGGTACCTGCCTCAGGTAGGAAGCCTAGGTCCTTTCTGTATCTTACCTAAGGTACCTCAGGTAGGCAGACAAGGCATCCAAAGAAGCAGGTATGTGCTGTGCTGGGAGATACAAGGGAAGGTGCGACCAGAAACCTCGGGTGAATGGCACCTTCCCGCCCAAGGGCAGTCACTGCCAGTGCCAGTGCCAGTGTCAGTGTTGGATGGGCAGCAAGTGGGCTGCAAGAGTGGGCGCCGGGGCTGCCGCTGGCGCTGGGGCTGCGCTCTCCACTCCCGCTCCACGTCCTCATCGGCTCGTCCCAATTCGTCCAGCCCAGCCCAGCCCAGCCCAGCCCGGCCCAGTCACCTCCGTTTTGCCTGCGCCGCTGCTTCTGCCTTTCCCATCCCGTTTCCATCCTCATTCTCGCTCTCATTCTCATTCTCGCCCTCATTCCCACTTCCATTCCCATTCCCATTCCCATTCCCAGTCCCAGTCCGTCTCGCCCGCCATCTCGACCCGACGACCGCATCCTCGCCCACATTCCTTTCACCGCTGCCGCCGACCGCTTCTCATCTCCCGTCCCGACCCTCCATCCGCATCGCCTTCTCGCTCTCTCGACCCGCCCTCTCCTTTCTCGACATCGGATCCGCCGTCCCATCTGCCGTTTCTCCTCTCCTCCCGTGCCGACTCTCGAAACGAGCAACTGCTAGTGAACCCCCTCCCCAACCACTTCTACGACGACCACCACCACACCCTCCACGACGCAAGGCTACCGAATGGCTACGACTGAGGCTGCGCTGCCGCCCCATGGTAATTACTTGCGCCCTTCCTTTCGTCAACTTCTCGCTCGCCGCCCCTTGCATCTGCCCACGCTGCAATGCCTCGCAACATTTACCACCTGCGCCGTCTCACCAATCGCCCTGCGTCCCCCGAAAAAACTGACTCCATGCTGCTAGATCGTCCCGATCGTGCCGGTCGGCGCCGCCCGTTTTCCACCTGGGTCAAGAAGCTCACCAACTTCAAGAGCTCCTCCTCGAGCGACGGCGGCGGCGTCCGCCTGCCCAGCTCCAAGCGCCAGCAGGCCAAGTTCCGCCGTGCCTCCAAGAACAACAACCCCTACCCTCAGTCTGGCCGCGTAGCCTCCGCCAGCCACGCCGATGTCGACGTCGAGACCAGCTCCTACTCCTTTTCCACAGCCCTCAGCGGCAGCGCAACATCACTCGAGCGAGGGTCGCGCCTGTCGTCTGACGATGGCCGCGCCCCGCCCACCACGGGCGCAAGATCCATGGCCCCCACGATTTCCACAGACCACGATGGCGCACACTCCGTCGTCGCCCCATCACACAACGCCCCCTCTGTTGCCGGCACCAGTCGGACCATTGGGGGCGTCGAGTCACGCAGGGGAGGCGACAGCACATTCTCGTCGCCCGCTCCGTCAGTGCGGTCGCTGACAACCACCCTGACCACGATACAATCCATGCCGCCAAACGGCACCCACGTGCCCACAAACCCGACCACCAACGGCAACCACAGCTCGCATCAGGGCCACACCCACTCCATCCACTTCAACCAGCCCTTCCCGACAGCATCGCCTGCCTCTGCCATTCCCGCACACTTGGCCCCCTCGTCGTCGGGCCCCGGTCACCCCACGACCTACAGCACCGCCACAGCCAACAACCTGCTTACCGATAATGCCTCCATCATCACGCTGGCGTCGTCGTCAAAACGTCGCCGCCGCCGCTCGCTCGATACCGACGCCTCTGTCCGCGCTCTGGCGCCCTCGTCTCTCTGGGGCGGCAGTAGGGAAAGTCTGCCTCTCAGCGTCCTCAGCGCCAACATCGAACAGGGCGCCGGCATACCCACGACTCCAGGCCTCCACCAAAGCAGCTCACGAATCGCCAATGCCGAGCGCACCAGCATCTACTCAGCCACCGGTGTGGCCCCCGCCATGCCCGGCGAGCGCAACAGCTTTTATGCGAAGCAGAGCGGTACCGGCGACGGGGCGAGCGTGCGGAGCGGCCTCTTGGGCCATGGGCGGTCTGACAGCGTCAGCGGAAGCATCGGCGGCGTCACCAGCCCGCTGACCAGTCCGAGAGAGGCGTCGGAAACGGGAGATGCCGAGGTCAGGGGCGAGAGGGCTGGCCAGGGCAAGGACGAGGAGGAACGATAAGGCGTCACACTTGCCGCGTTTCATGAACAATTTTCGCATTAATGAATTTGGGTTGGGGGTTGGCAGGCATCACTTGGAAGGACCGGAGGATCAGGAACAGGCACTAGGACGGGAGGTTAAGGATATATCACCACGGGGGCTCACACGTAGCCCAGCCGTTTAAGTTAAGCATCAATGGGAAAACAAGAATTACGAGTCAAGGCAGCATAAACTTTTATGTGATGAAAGTAGATCACTCGCACGACGCTCACACCACGCCCCCCCCCCTTTTTTGTCCTTTTCCAAAGGTCCACGCTCTCATCAACCCCTAATACGGCAAGGGCTCCAGATCCAGCCCCTCGACGGAAAACTTGAACGAGTCGTTGCGCGAGTAGCTCCCCGCCGTGTCGATGTCCAGGCGGCCGCGGATGCAGTCGTCAAAGTTGACGTCCGAGTAGATGAGGCTCTCGTCGTCCTCCCACTGCGGGCCGGCCAGGACGTCGCCAAAGGGGCCGACGATGCACGACCCGCCGCGCGAGATCCAGTCGGACGACTTGAGGGCCGGCGCCGCCTTTGTCTGGCCGTTGGTCTTGACGCCGTTGACGGGGCCGTTGCCGTTGGTGTTGCCGTTGGTGTTGGTGTTGTTGTCGTCGTCGTCGCAGCCCAGCACGATCTCGTTGCCGTCCTCGACAATCACGGACTTGCGGCGACGGCGGCGCGGGGAGGACGTGCTCGTCGTCGCGCCGGCGCTGCTGCCCTTGGCCCCGCCGCCGCCGTCGGGGAGGGCGATCTCGAAGCCCTCCTCCGTGAGGCACGAGTTGCGGCGCGCGCGGGGGGAGTACACGGCGGGGTCGGCCTCGTTCTCCTCCTCGACGGCGGCGGCGGTGGACGCCGGCGGGCGCACGGCCATGTTGGACGAGACGACGAAGCAGCGGCCCTCGCAGGCGACGGTGCGCATCAGCGGCAGCCAGGTGTCGCGGCCGTCGGCGGTCGGGGCGAGGTAGAGGTTGATGTTCTGGGCGTAGAGGGCCTGGCGGAGCAGCGGCATGTAGTTCTCCCAGCAGATGGCGGCGGCGAGGTTGATGCGGACGCCCTTGATGGTGGTCGAGACGGCGCGGAGGGTGGCGGGGGAGCCCTGGGCCCAGATGAGGCGCTCCGTCGCGGTCTATCCGTCACGTTAGTGTCCTTTTCTTTTTCATGTCATTAGACCGAGGGAAGAGAGAACGTACGGGCATCACCTTGCGCCGCTTCCCAATCATGCCCAGCTTGGGACACACGTACACGACGGAGCAGTACAGGCTGCCGCCGGCGCGCTCGATGCAGCCGACGACGACGAAGACGCCCGTCTCGGCGGCGATGCGCTCCAGCTCCTCGCGCGAGCCGTCGCCCCGGGCGTGGCCCTTGCCGCCGTCCGCCGCCGTCGCAGTAGCGTGCTGCGCCGGCAGCTCCCGCTTGACCCAGCGGTCGCCGGCGCCGGCGCAGGCGTCCCCGACGGTGTCGCCGAGGTCGATGGCGCGGTTAAAGTAGTCGAGGAACTCGTCGCGGCCCTCGGGCGCGCGCGAGCCGATCTTGGAGCCGAAGGAGGCGCCGCGCGGGTAGCCGCCGATGAAGGCCTCGGGGAGGAGCAGCAGGTCGGCGCCGTGGGCCGAGGCGCGGCGGGCGAGGGCGGCGATGGAGGCGATCGTCTGGGCGGTGGTGGGGCCCGTCGCGGGGGAGGCCGTCGCGAGGCGGATGGGCGGCATTTTGACGAGGGCTTTTGGTCTTTTGGTCTCTGGGGATCTGCGGTTTTGCCTGCCCTGGTTCGGTGGTCTGAGATCCAAGTGTTTGGAGGCCGCTCAAGTAGGTATGCGTGTGGAAGGGCGCAGATTGACGAGATAACAGGGTGGACTTTCCCGCGGGATTTGAAAGGCTTCCACAAAACAGGCCCGCAAAATGGAGACGGAAGCGAGAGAGGGAGAGAGAGAATTGGCAATGAGGTGATTCAAACGCCGGACGCAGCGGGATCGGTCGGCCTCGGCTCGCTGCGCCGTGGGCACCTCCAGCGAAAGCTTACTGGGACGTCATCGTAGCTACCCCGCAGCAGCGCAGCAGGGTGGGCGGCAGGGCCGCTGAGAGGGAGGAGCTCCACGATGTTTGTTTGGTTGCTGAGTGTTGAGCGGTACGTAAAAACGGGTGGGGGCGCCTGCTCCCATGTGAGCCCATAACGGAAGCAGGACCCCTGGCCCTGCTGATAGGGGGAGGGGGGGGGGGGGGGGGGCTCGTTTGGTTTGGGATGCTTGCAGCGGGTACCGACGATCCTCCTCATGGGTTAGGGGAATTGGGGACAACGACTCGCAGTGACGCGTGTTGATGTGACTTTTGCAGACAGACGCCTTGTCTTGCCCGATTCTAGTTGTTTTTTTTTTAAAAAATTTAATTGAAATGGAAAGAGAGGGAGGTGCATATTCTAAGTTACCTCACCAGACAGTGGACCTCCACCCAATCAGGCTACACCGGGACCTCACCTCCCCCACCTGCCTCACCTGTCACCTGCCTCACCGAGCATCGACACCAGCACCGCACCTGCCTCGAGGCAGAAGCCTCTATGGGTGCGCGCAGCTTCCTGTCCCAACAACAATGAGCAGCGCCTACAGTGAACATGGTCTAGGGGTGGATTGTATAGCCTGGGTTCGGCAAAGCTTCAAGTTCGAAAATGGTGACCTTACATAAGTCCAAGGCAGCTCAATGTTTTTTGTCTTTTGCGAGTAACTTTTATTTATGGTGTTTATGTTTTTCTCCAGATTGATGTATCTTGTTGCGGTATTATTTTGACTTACATGCCAGCACGATGATGTCGCCATCAACAAACGCCGTCACATATCAGACTGCGTCCACTCATCCCAGACTTTCTTAGCCACGTAGCTCATGTGCTGGTCGTGTGTATTTGTCTGTATAAAGCCCTCTCCGCCCATCATCCATGAAGCATGTCTGTGATCATTTCCTCTTCCTCTCTCTCCTTTCTCGCCCCTGCTCCATGATCATCCTTCGTGTCGACAACGGCACGCTGTTGAGGAGACTTTTGGGAGCTACATCAACTCGTCCAGCAAGTTGCTCATATCCGCCCTCTTCACCCTCGCCTCCGTCACGAGCAAATCTCTCGGAAACCACTCCGCCAGCCTGCCCCCGGGAAACCCAACCCCCTTTTCCATCGCAACATCCTCCCTCCCCGAGATCATCACCCCGACCGCCGTCCCGCAGAGCCACGCCCACACCATGCCGTCCCCGGAGTACCCGGCACTCATCCACTCCCCGGCCTCGGCGCCCTCCCACCCCTCCTCGACCTCCTTCACCGTCTTCCCCTTCACCGCGCTCCTCTTCCGCCCCGAGATCCCCTCCGGCACCCGCCCAACGAACGGCGCCATGTCCCCGGTGAAGCCCAAGATCCCGCTCCACGCCCGCGTCACGTTCCCCCGCCACGTCTCCCCGAACGCGCTCTCCATGACCCCCGCCACGTGCGCAACCGTCAGCGCCTCCGTGTCCCCGTCGTCATACACCCCGACCATGTCCACCCCCTGCCCGGCGCTCCGCGCGAACCCGCCGCCGAGCATCACGTCCCCGTTCGGCCGCTGCGTCACGTAGTCGAACATGCCGCCCCCGTACAGGAAACTCCACGACCGGCTCCCGTCCCGCCACGGGAAGCCCTCCCCCGGCCGCTGCGCCGTCATGTGGCCCTTGACCCCGGCCATCTTCCCCCTCAACCCGGGCAGGAACTGCGTCGCGTGCGCGTTGGTCGCGTGGACGACGTGCCTCGCCCTGATGCTCCCCCTCCCCGTCCGCACCACGTACGGCCTCCTCTCCGTCCCCTCCTCCCCCACCGTCACATCCTCCACCCCCGTGAACGTCTCGATGCTCAGCCGCTCCCCGCCGACCTCGTCCACCAGCTCCCGCCAGCACGACGCCACGAGCCGGTACGGCCACAGCGCCCCGGCCTCGTACACCAGCGCCCCGAACACGTGCGCCCCGACGACCCCGAACCTCTCCCGCGCCTCCTCCCTCCCGACCACCTCGACCGCAAACTCCGGCATCGCCGCGCGGAACTCCTCGACCTCCTTCTTCGCCGCCTCGAACCCCGCCGGATCCAAGAAGAAATCCACCGTCTCCACCCGCCTGCACTCCGCCGCCTCCCTCCCCTCCCCGACCTCCAACACGGCCTCCGCCGTCCGCAGCGTGAACCGCGTCAGCTCCGCCGCCCGCTCCCGCCCAAACACCCTCGCGAGCCGCGGGAACAGCTCGTGCGGGCTCGCCTTGACGTGCCCGCCGTTCCGCGCCGTCGCCCCGGCGCACAGCGCCCGCGCCTCCAGCACCACGACCCTCGGCTTCGTGGCCCCAGACGCGGCCGCGTACAGGGCCCTCGCGACCGCGACGCCCGTGATCCCAGACCCGATGATAACGACGTCCGCCTCCCCCGGCAGCGCCTCCGACCTCGCGTCCACGAGCTCCGGGAACGGCGGGTCGTCGAGCCAGTACGGCGCGCTGGGCTCGGCGTGCGGCAGGCCCGGCGGGGCGTTGACGCGGACGAGGAGGGCCTGGTACTGCTTGTTCAGGTCCGCGAGGAGCCGGGCGACGGCGCCGATTGTCTTGGTGGCGGAGCGGAGGGCGGAGAAGACAGAGCCCATGGTTGTTGTCTGGCGTTGGTTTTGGCCGGCGAGGGGCTGTTCATTGACGATTGACTGAGACTGGATTTCGGTGAGAAAGGAACCAGATGAGCTTGAGGACGTCCTGCGTGTGTAGGATGAGACAGAGCTGCATGTGAATCGCAGATAAGGGGGTGTTAGTCGTCCCTCATCCTTCCTCTTCGTAGCTTACGTAAGGCGGTGACGCAGTACTCGGGTTCCGGCACCTCGACGAACTTGTGCTCGTGCGAACAAATCGTAAGGTTCACCGCTGCATGAGGGCGGGCACAATGTAGAGGACAAACTCGTTTTGTCTAACATCTAGCTCATGTATCGTGCAAAACCCACTCCTTCCACTTCATCCCGGCCGTAGGTTCAGTCTTCCACTGCGTCCATCGCTCAACGAGGAGAACGCTTCGTCACACTCAAAACCGAATAACCTACTCGAGCCTTACCGGAGAAGAAATAATCTCAGTTGCCTTGAAATCTGTAATCTGACGCCAAACCTATGCCGGGTATGTTGTCGAATGCCTTTCCTGACTCCTCCGTACCATCCTTCCGCGCCAACCATGAACCTCCATCCAAACATTGTCCCAAACTATCAACACGAAAGAGGAGCCACACAGTTCTGTTTCTTCATTCACTCACCGACCCCTCGTCATCCGACAGGTGGTCGAGATCAATATCCATGTCAACGTCCATTCTGCAACTCCGCCCCATTGGGTCTAGGCCCATGTCGGCTCGGATGTCCCTCTGAATTTTCAAAAAGTACTTCCTCAACGTTCGCAGACCCCGCAGGAAGCCACGATCCGGCTCGTTGGGGTGCTGAGGCGGACATGGCTTTCCCTCTGCCAGGTCGCCCTGGGTCAGGCTGTTGGCAAAGTCGGCGATCTTGAAATCAATCTCCCGTTTGTTCTTTCTCCGTCTCTTCTCGCGCAACGCCGACGTCTCCTCCGTGTCGGTCGCAAAGTCAGTCGTCGAATCGTCGACGACCGTATCGTATTCGTTTCCTTCGTTGGTAGTATCACCATCGTAAAACATGAGGAGGCTGGCGGCGTAAAAGCGGTAGCCGTCCAGCTTCCTAACAATGGACTCAAGCTTGTCGAGCTTCTGCAAGATGGTCGGAATGTGGCGCAGGATGCTCGAGTAGTCGACACCGTCGTACAGGAATCGCGTCAATGCATCCTGGAATTCCTGACCAGCCTTCAGGTCGCGCCCAAAGTACTTGTCCTTGAAAACGTAGCTCTGGCTTTTGACATCCCAGACTTGCAATCCACAAACGCGCACACCGAGTTCACGAGACGTTGTCCTGGCGCATTTGCCCTGCTGCGACTTCTTCTTCTTTGGTGTAGCATCGACACCGTACTGCCTGGTTCCCATCTTGAGATCCATGATGCAGGGCCGTTTCATGCCTGCCGTGAGATCCTCCAATAAGAGAAAGTATTCCACGCGAGAGTTTCGCTGCGTCTGTGCTTCTTTGGGGTTCACGGGCCGCGGAATTTTGCGGAACTCTTGCGTCGGACTTGGAACCTCCGATGGCACTGTGGACGCATATGTGGAGTGCTCAGTCTCCCTCGGAATCTCGGACTGCGTTGTGTCCGCAGCAGCCAGAGGAAGACTTAATTCTTTCGCAATTCCTCCTTGAGGCCCCGCCCCGTTCGGCGTCGGTGGCTCAATCATTGGTGAATTCACTTGCGACGTGGTAAGAGACTGCCCGGACTGTCCTTCGTCCTCGCCTCTGTAGCCGGCGTCATCCGCTTCTTCCCAGTACTTCAGATTTCCTCTAGACTCTGTAACAGTTCGTGGCTTCCGGCGGAGACCCGTACCAGAATAGCGCCGCTTCTTCTTCTGCGCAATGACCTTGTCCGCCAGCGTCTCGGGCTCCGGTGCACTCGTGCCAGTCACGTCCTTCACGTCGCTGTCTTCGGCTTCCGTTGGTTCCATTTGGACGGGGCGCTCAATGGTCATGCTTGAACTGGGAGGCGAGGAGCTGCTTGGCCGCAGCGGGCTGGAATGATGAGGAACGTGACCTTCCTGAGGCGTGGAGTCCTGTCTACGGACCAGGTCGGGGACTGAGCTGGCAGGCCTCAGCGTCTGTTGCTTTCGGAATGCCATTGACTTTTGATGCGGCCTGCGGTGCTTGTGGACAGGAATTGGCTGCTTCAGGAACGCGTCGTTAAAAACCTCGTTGCGCAGGCGCTTGTTCACCGTGGTAGCACCCCAACTGTTGGCATGGCGGTCGTCCAGACTCGGTCTCGTCGGCGACCCCATTTTGCTTTGCTCCGGGTTGTCGGGGAGTCCGGAAGAGGACGTGCTGCGGCCCCGAGTCGGCATGGCGGTGGGAGGTGGAGTAGGCTGCAGCAAGTGCCGGGGTAGGATATGCCAGTTGTCATCAAATGTGACGGTGGGAATCGTCACGGGCGCCGACGCCAGCGACTGACTAATGATTCTGCGGTGTTCCGTGTTTGCTGGTGCGCCGTTGGAAGCGGCCGATGCGGCGCCATTGGAGCCGTTGGATTTGGACTGGTCGCTGGGAACCGCGCCGCCAGTCTCACCGGTGGGCTTGCGCTCCAAGACGCCGGCTTCTTCCCGCTTGTGCGTCGACTTGCGCCTAGGTTGTTTATGGAACGTGACGTTCAGGACGCCAATGTATCTTTTGTTCAGTTAGCATCAATGATCTACCATTCTCCAAGCTCCGGCTTTCTTACCGTGGCAAAAAGGTCAGCAGGTCACGGTGATGCTGTTCGACCTTCTCGTAGAATTCGTTCTCTCTGTTATTGAGCTGCTTGCAGACAGCTCTCTTGGAAAAGCGCCAGAGCGTCGTGTGACCGCCTACTTGGTGCTTGTATGGGATGAGCTCAATTGCACCGAGAGGTTCCTTCTCGTCCACTTGGTGGACATGTGCATGCTCGTCAACGTATGTAGTCGTCCGCTTGGGCGTTGGTGGCTCTGGCTCGTCCTCGACGGCAAAGTCTTCGATCTTGCCAGGCTGCACCTCGCGAAGGGCGACGTTTGGTGCGCCAGGAAGACGCTTCGGCTTCGGCTTGTGAGTTGTAGTGTCGGGAGGCTGATCAGGAGATGGCTCCTCCTCGGGCTCTGGCTCGTCGGCCTTGACCAGCCACGGGTGGAAATCTTCGGCTCTGGAAGCGGTGCGCGCCCCGGGTATTTGCCGCGGCTTCGAGACGTCTCTCTCGCGCTCTGCGGCCTCTTCCAAGCCGGGATGGGGCACAAATACTGCAGAGGAGATCTTCTCTTCACTGGACTCGTCTCCTTCCTCGTGGCTTTCTCCATGCTCGCTACTGTCGGCTGATGGCCGACGGTCTTCAGGCGCCCGACGCTCCTCAACGGCAGTAGGCGAGACCGGTTCTTCGGGCTCTTCATCCTTCAAGCCAACCTCTATGGCACCATCCGAGTCTACCTTGCGGAAAATGTCTCCATTCACCTTCCTCAGACCAAAGTAATCCTGGGTAGGCGAGTCGGTCAAAATGGGCGTCTCGCCTGCTTGTGGAGACTGTAGGGGGAATGTTTTGACTCTCTCCAGCTGCTTCGGCAGCCAATCCCTCTTGTCAAGTATTCTCGGCGACGGTGTGGGATTCGTGGTGGCCGACTTGGCAGCAAAGTCTTCAATGGCGATGTCAGCTGACAGGGCTAGCTGTGGCTCCTGGTTCGGGGATAACTTGTCTCGAGCGTGGGCCTGGCGCGTCTCCTTCCTGCGAGTCTTGTCGTCCTTGGGCAATCCTTCCCGGAAGAAGCGCAAGCTGTAGCTGGCCTTACGACTGCGCGCGTTGGGCTCGGCGCCGATCATAGCCTCGTGGACCGACTTCTCCACCTGTCCGTCCTCCTGGCCGTCTATAGCCTCGCTCGACCCAATGGACCAAATTTTTTCCGGTCCCATGGAGAAGCGCTGTTCCAGTTTCTTGGGTCGGAAGTCCGCGGCGTCGGCATTGTCCTTCAACCTCTGGTCCAGCTGCGCCACTGACGAGGCGAGTGACGCCTCGGGGCTGGTGGAGTGCGAGTGTGCCCGATTTTTCCGCAGCCCGTGCTGGACCCTGGGCTCCCTGTCTACGCGCTCCAAAGACGAGCCCCGGCCGCGCGACCGTGTGCTCTTGAGGAACTCTCGATGATCCAGCAGCATGGCCCTGATACCCTGAAAGCTGGATATGTCGTAGGTGGGTGAGGTCATGATCTCCATGTTGTCGGCGGCGTCAGGCTCGGGAGGGGACTCGGTGGCAGTGGGAGTGAGGACGGCGGCGGCGGCTGCGGTGGAAGGGTCGATGAAGCCGGGTTGCGGGGCACTTCTCGGGGCTACAGAGACGCCATGGGCGGCAAGGGAGGGAGCATGGCGATGATGGAGGGCGAGCGAATCCAGGCCAGCAGCGGCGGGAGTGTTGTTGGACGGGGCAAAGTCGGCGGTGGGAGAGGGCAGCGAGCGAGTCGAGAGCTGGGACGAGGGCAGCGAGGGCTGATCGTTGTGGGAGTGTGTCCTCGAAGGAATGCCACGGGCTGAGGCGAGGGCTTGGGTTAGCAAGGACGGACCGGACTGCCTCGGGAGGGCGGCAGGGCCTCGGGGCTTTTTAATATTCGGGTCGACATGGCTCGAGACATCCTGCTGGTGCTGGGTGACAGCGGCCGTGGCAGGGGGTGCAGCTGCAGGCTGGGCTGGGGGTGTGTCTCGAGGCGGTTGCGGTGGCAGCGGAGGCGAGAGGCCAACGGCAGCGGCAGCGGTAGCGGTAGCGGCAGCGGCAGCGGGAAGAGGCGCGGCAACTTCAGCTTCAGGTTCAAGATCAGCAGCGGCAGCGGCAGCGGCAGCAGGAGCAGGGTCGGGGCGACCGGGGCTGGGACTGGAGCTGGATCTCGAGGTTGAGCTGGAGTTGGAGTTGGGGTCGGGAACAGGACTGGGAGTGGACGACGACTGCGCGGGGCTCACCAGGGTCGCGGGTGCGGCATTTTCGGGGTTGCGAGGCGGGCTGGACATGAGGGAAACATCTGGCGAGAGGCGGTTCGTGATGGAGGATTGGTCGCCGGTTGATTCGGGGCGGGAAAAGGGGGATCGCAGGGAGAGTGCGGAGGGGAGAAGAGTGTGGGAGGTGAGGCGAGAGCGAAAGTGAGGGAAGGAGACGTCACGACGCGGGCGGCGGACGGGCGGACTGGCGGACTGGCGGACTGGCGGGCAGTGGCAGCAGGTGGGCGAGGAAAGAGACCTCAGAATGGGTTGAGTGTGCGAGTGTAGTGTATGAGAGTGTGTTGTGTGTTGTGTGTTGTGTGTGTGCGTGTGTGCGGTGAGTTTAGGTTAGGCTCGGTTCGAGTGTTTGTGCCAGGCCGGTACGAGTGCCAAAGCCAATGCCTCTGCCTGTGCCTGGGCCGGTGCCGTGAGCCTGTGGGAGGTGTGCGGGCGCGCGCGAGAGAGAGAGGCGTGTGGCAATCACCACCTGTAAAGGTACTATACTATTACGGCGTATGTATAGGTAGGCAAGGTAGGGAGGTACCTTGACGGAAGAATGCGATGGGCCGTGGCGCGCAGTGAAGCGATGCGCGGCGCGGCGATGCGATGCGATGCGATGCGGTGCGAATCTGGCTGGCCGTGTGGGCTGTGGGCGGTGGGCGGCCCCCTGTGGATAATTGATTGCCCTTGCTCGGTGCTGGGGCCCGATAATGAGGTGGGAGAAGGTGCTGGGTATTGCAAGGACTGGAGATGTCGGAGGGGAAAATGAGGGCGTCCAGTGTGTGTGTTGTGTGTGTGTGTTTGAGGGGCAAATCTGGTGGCCGATTTCACTCGCATGTAGCCGCAGGCGGAAGGTTGAGGGAAAAGGTACTTTGCCGGCGAAAAGTCAAGGGTACATACACATCTTTTATCAGTCGAACGCGGGTGGAATCTTTTTGTGGGGCTGCTGGCAGAACTGGAGGGTGGACGTAATGAAGGCAGGGATGCACAGGGGCCCTGATCGGTGATAGGCACACTGCCAGAGGGGGAGGGGTCAAGACCCAAGGAAAGGTGGGTACCTTACCTAAGACACGGTATCCAGGCACCTGAGGTACACTGTACCTGAGGTAAGTATTGCGGACCCACCGGCGGGCCATGTGCCGAGGGTAACCATCCATCGCCGGTACCTTTCCTCGGTTGCACTGAGGGGAGGTACTTGGCGCCCGCTGCTGCTGGCCCTTCCCACGTGTGGAAAGCAGTGGCATCTGGGGGAGGAAACAAGAGAACCGCCGGGCAGGAGCAGTCCAGCAGTTGCGGTTTCCGTCTGCAACAATTACGCATGGAGTACCTACACTAACTAGTACACCACGTAATTACCTACCTTACCTTATTCTTATTACCCGCCAGGCATCACTCTTGGAAAATAGGATCGCGTTCCGCCAGCGCCGGCCGCGGATGCCCAACCCAATCCGCCTCAACACCACCACCAAACATCGTCGTCACCGCCAACCCGGGTGCGCATGTCTACCCGCGACGTTTAACCTCGCCGGCCCAACGCCCAACGCCCAACGCCCCAGACTGATTGGTTCCATCGCCGTCTGCAGCCTTCCAAGGTTCCATCCAGGCACAGCCCGGCCACCCAGACGGGCTCAGACTCGAGAGTCGAGATGCCGCGCGCCGCAACGCTCCTCTGCGCCTCCGCTGCGCAAGTCGAAACATGGTCCTCCCCCGCCGCTGTCGTTCCCATGGCTGCGGGCGCCCCTGCGCCGCCCCGGTCGCTACCAGTATCAACCCGGCAGCCCGTCGTCCAAACCCCCGCTTGTACGCTCTCGCGCCGGCCACGGGACTGCCCTGCGCTGCTAACTTGGCTCCCGGAGCCTCTTAATCGCCCCCCGGCTGCCCTGGACCTATTTGCCAATGTCAGGGCATCGCTAGCCCGCACTTTGTTTCCCCCCCTGACACACACACGGCTGATAGGACAGGTCCACCGTTGCGAATGAATGACACCAACGATAGGGGAAACACTGAGAAGAATCGCGATGAGGACGATAAGAGGAGCGGGGAAGTAGTCGAGCTTCCAAGTCGGGACACACGCCTCGCCTCGTCGCTCAACCTGGGACTTCGACTTGGGGCCAAACAGTTGGCGAACCTCAACCCGCAGTCTCCAACCGCCAGCCACTCAGCCATGGGCGTTCCTCTCCGCCTGACCTCTGTCTGCCTGCATCTTGCCTGTCGCTCTCCGGATGGATACGTCTGTTGAGTGCGGGATTAGTCACGAGAGACGGCGTTACCTAATGGACAGCCCAACCCCAGATCACCTTGGCTTGGCCCCAAGCCTTGTGGCCCTGTACACGACGCATCGCACACCTTGGCCTCCGCTGCGCTGGCTCTCGAGACTTTTCGCCATGATGTAAGCATCGTCATGGCGCTGCCGCCCGGAAAGTCCGTGTCCCCTTCCCCGGCCTTAGCAGCACCTCAGACCGCGCACAAGGCACAAGGCACAAGGCCCATCTGCTCTCCTCGCACAACGGGACTCAGCGAAACATTCCATTCCAGCAGCGTCTCTGCGCCGTAGCGACAAAGCGTCCGGCCGTTGATCCCGAAACTCTTTTCGAGAGCACGTTGGCCCTTCTCTCGATCCTACAGGCTCATCCGAAGAAAGACCCAACTCCCCCATGTCTCGTCCATTGGAATGCCATGTATCAGGCCGAATTTCATCGCAAAGTACCAAATATCAGCTGGCGGAACGAAAGCGACGGGCAAAACAGCCACCATCACTGGCGGATCTCTCGGTCGTCCACGCACGTCGCCCGTCCTTTGTCTGTCTCTCCTGGCGCACTCGGAATGGTGGCCCATCGAGCAAGCAGCCCTTCTTGACCGTCCTTCTCGCCGGACCCCCCTGATGTCTCTCCAAGAAGCGCGCCGCCGCAGGTCGTCGGAGCGGGCCAACCCTGCGACTCGTCGCTAGCGGGTGTGCTCCCAGATATGCCAACGATGCGTCCATCCTCCGAGAAGAGCGTCCCGGCCGGTGCAACACACCCTCTCGCCAGACGGCCCATCCATTCGTTCGTCCCGGATGACGGATGGTGCCATCTTCGGGCCATGTCAAGCAAGCAGAACTCTGACCGACAAGCGAGGGACTAGCCCGCCATGCAACGCCAATTGTCACGATTAGACGGACAGCTTGACAGACAGATGTGTGCTCGCATGACCGCCTTATCGCCCACGTCGCTCTTTGCTGGCCATCCAGGTGTCGTCTTTGTCACTTTGATAAGGGGCCGCCGACCTGTCGAACCCGGTTTCGCTGCGACTGTCGCAGCTGTTCCACAGCGTCATATCACTCAATTACACGAAACCCCCGTCACCCAGACCGGTCAACGCTGAAAATGAGGCCGCAACCGGCCCCGTCGGGCTATTGGTCTCCTCTTCCTAATCTCATCGACCCTGGGGATCGAATCAGCAAGGTCCTCCCATCCCAGACAGCAGAACCCCCCAGTCGCTCGCCTCGAATCAACACCCTCCCTCCCTGTTTCGTCGGTCTGCGGAATAGTTTCCCCGCCAAAGGCAGTCGAGACGGGACGGAGCGTCTATCCACGGTCTAAGCTAGACGCAACTCCCTTTTCTGACACGTCTCAAAATCCTGTCTATTCCAGATGCTAATCTTTGCACAGCAGCCCGAGCAGGTTCCATGTCCCCGTCTGCCCGTAGTCTGGGAGCAACAAGCTCACGCCAAGCCCCCTTGCTCAAATCGTTTGCCAGAACCGCACCGGGCCCGCCGTCGCCAATCATCCAACAACGTGCTCGTCAGACCGCCTCGGAGCGGCCCAACCCACAGACGACGTGCCATATGCAACAACTTGCTTCGATCTTATCATCCACCCAAGACTGGCAAAGGCTCATTCAGACTCCAGCGGCCCCTCACGGCTCTTGCTTTTTTTGCCTTGGTTTTGTGAAGGATACTGGCCATGTTTTGCATGCGGGTGCATACCATGCAGTGTGCTTGCGTTGGGACCCGCGCGAATCTTCGTCCATGGCGCAAGTGGGCTGGACACAAGATCTACCTGCATCGAGTCGCGCCAAAGATGTCCTGTTTTGGTCTGATCTGTCGTTTGTCGAGGTCGGGTTGTCGAACTTGTTGTGCCTTATTGTCAAACAATATGGCGTGCTTCTGGCGTCTTGCTGTCGTTTGCTGCAGAAGCCACGCCAGGGCGTCACATCATCCAGGTCGCCCTGGATCATCTCGATGATTTGCTTTTCATGATGGGCCGTCGCCGTTTGCTGGTGTTTGTCTTGGGCAAGGATTGATCCAAGACGCCTGGGTCTCCTCAAACCCTAGGCGGCCTCTCGTTAACACTGACATTCAGCATCCACGCCTCGCACACTTGGTATGCACGATGGAAACGGCGAACCAGGATCAAGACTCGAGATCACCGCTCTAGCTCGCCAGCCCTGAGGCTCTGCCGGAAAACGTGCCCCCTTTCCCCGGACTGTCAGAGTGGCGGAGTCTCTTGGTCGCCGCCACCGTTCCTGAATCATCGTGCCCCCTGGCGATCGCTCTGAAACCCGGGGGCACACTTTACTCTTCACCGCAACAAGCCCAACGTCGAATCCATGTCCTCGGTGACAAAAGCCTCCATGTCGTGGAACTCTTCCATCCCAATTATACGGCCACATGCGCCGGCAACCGAAATATTTGACTTGCTCCCTGTTCCACAGGTCGATCGACGCATCCGAGGGGGCTGCACAGGGCTGCATTGACCCCCTTTTGGGATTTATCCAAAGAGAAGCTCAGGATCCGCCATGTGGTCGGGTCCCGGAGCCCACACCGCCCGCCCTGTTCATGTTCTGGATACTGATTCCAGGAACCAGCTCACCGGGCGTGAAACCCCTGACCCCAGGTGAGCTGAGTCGGTGACGGGGAGGTTTAATATCCCAACAAGCCGTGTTATGTAACTCGATCCATTTGTGTTCCCGTATATTCCAGCCCCGGGGTCGATCATGTCATTCGTCTACCGCAAAGGAAGCCGAGACCTTGAAGTTACCTCAACGACTCGGATGTCATGATGGGAGGACCGAGACAAAAAGCAATATGGTTTCAGGGCGTTGGGGCCAGGCATCTGGGCTCATTGTGGTGCCACGTGTGTGAATACCTGGCAGACCCGGCACGCCCAGTCGGGACGCTGCCGAGGGCACGTTTTTGATTGTAAATTCTGTCACGAAGGCTCTCCCACTTGGTTTCTCGGCAGTCAATCTCCATTCGGAATGCGATGGAGGTTTGTCTCAGGTTCCGAGCCCGCAGGCTGGGAGAGACATTGGAGGGTAGGACATATCGAAGCGAAATGTAGCCTGCCTAGTTCACTCGTCATCTGGAAGACGTCTCTTGTGTATACCTGGGTTTTGACTCGATGTCAATTTCGTTGACGTGACAAGGGCTCGGCTTGATGAGAACACGGATTCGAGTTCGAAGCAGTGGATGTGCCGCCCGTCTCGCCAGCCTAGATGCTTTCCCCTTTCTTGAGCTCGTACCTTCCGGTCACCCAGAAGGATCACTTGAACGTATTGGTGAAAATTGGAATTTGGTTCTCACGTCTTACGGTCTAGATGTTAAACAGCCAGAATTGTCGATTGGTTGTTTGTATTCTCTGCTGCCGGGACCAACATCCTGATGGGTTGTGCATAATGGAGACCCCGGCGTCTTCTTTGAGATGGCGCTGGCGGGGGACAAGAATTTCAGCTTACTAGCCTGTGCTGTCTCTATTCTCGTCCGTTAGTTGTTGGATTTCAGGAATTGAGTAGGGATGCCGAGATTTCTGCTCTCAACTCGGAAGTACCGGTCTTCTCCTCGGATGTCTCGTTCCACGATTGAATGCCAGGATGTGCCGAGCTCCATGCCGCTTGGGGTTGCTGTCTCTCAGGGAGGCATACCGTAACCTCACGACGAGAGGGGCCAGTAAACCATGTTGAATGGTCCGTTCAAACCTCATTACGACATGATGTTAATTTCGCTCATGATGTTGTAGGTGACTTTGTTGGTCCAGATGAGGCCATATAGAGGCTCCGTAAACTTCATGCTGGCACACAGTTCAGAGTGGTCTTGGGGATCCTTTCATGAAGCCCGGCGATGGTGCCTCTGTCCACCCAAACCGACGGAAAATGCTTGTCGCTTTGTGTTCTTGTTCACTTTGAGGAATATTGATGGAAGACGGAAACGACGGGAAGTCAATATTTCAACCTGGTATTCGCTGTGGCTGTATTTCTGAAGGGAGGCAACGACTTCTGTCTGGATCAAGTATGTTTCCACGTTTCTGTTGTTTTCCCTTCGGAGGAGTGTCCTACGTCCATCTCCAGATCCCTCGAGATCTCTGCAGCTTTTCAACGACATTGGAGGCAGAGAAGAGAGCGTCGTCGTTCTGCCCGCGAGACACGCGGGCGGCTCGAGCTGAAATCGTATTACCTCCCACAACTACCCAGCCTTCGTCGCCTCACAGCACTCCCACACCTCAAAGCATTTGTATCTTAAATCTTAAACATGTAGATCGAATGGGAACTTTGCTCTGAATCAGGCGTTCCCTGAACTGTGAACAGTAGCGGCCGGCAGACGCGACAACGCGAGGTGTTCATTGGAAGTTTGATGGCTCAGAGACCAATTGGTCCCCGTATACGGGATGGGGAGTCAACTACAACACCTTTCCAGCAGAGACGCCCCGGACTTATTTATCCCGTGCGACTGACCGGATCCGTGAAGTGAGATTTGTACCGACGGCATTCATGATCTGCCGTGGATCAGACCCAGCAAACTGTCTTCGTAATCCAACAACGCCATTTCTTGAGATGTCTCTCATCCACTGAAGTTGAAAAGCTCACGTGAAAATGTCTTCTGGGCTTCAGAGATTCTCATACAGTTCATACCGAGGATGCGGTCTTGATTGGGCAGGCCAATCCTTGGTACACCGCCTGTACTTCTCGTTGTGGGCGTCAACTCTCCTTCTTAGCCGTCTTTCAGATTGTACCAGTCGTGAAGAGACATGTAGAAAAGATCAAGGCTTCTTCCTTGACTTCATGTAGTTGCTAGACGACTCGGGGCCCGACTATACCCTCCTCCACCTTACTGAGCAGCACGGGCAGTCGTAGGGACAACATCCCGACCTAGATGAACTAACTGAAAGAGTCCGCATCTCTCACACGAGCCATACATTGGAGGGTTTTCGTCAAGATGGGTTGGGCCGGGGAGTACACCGCAGCCTTGTCAAGAACCATTTTTGTCTGAGAATGTAATGAACCGTTCGGTGTCAGCCTCGACGGTCCAATGTCGTTTTTCTCCGTGATGGATCTGACAGCTGCCAAGCATCCCTCGATATGACATGCGAAGACCCAACAAACACCAAGTGATGCCCAACGTCACTCACAACAAAGCCGCATAATCAAGTAAAACATTCTCTTCGATCTACTGGGGTCATGCGTATCTGCTAATCCATACGATCAAGGGTGCAAGTCTGCTCGTACTCCACCCGGGGTATGTGTATTCCATGATCCCAAACACCTCGCTAGAATACTGAAAACATGGCTTGGTATAACGGCGCTGTCAATGCAAATGCGGACCCTCCCATCGTTTCAACGTTAGCAAAACTCCTCTCTCGACTCGTTCAAGGTTTTCAACGCCACACTCCGGTATCCATGATGCTTTCAAGAGAAAAACTCCCGAGGCCGCTGTTCGCGTGGTTCTTCTGCTTCTCCCGCCTCTCCGTCTCCTTCTTCTCTTCTTCCCGAGCCTGTGCCAAATCGGCGTCGACGTCAACCATATTGATGAACTCGTTGAGGTGAAGAAGAACATCGTCGACATCATCCACGGAATCCTGGGTCTCGTTCTCCGTCACCAGGACAGTGTCGCTCGGAGCCATGGCCGCCTCAGGGGCTTTAAACGAGTCCGCCATGACAAAGGCCTCAGCCATGGCCATGGGGGCCGGGCTCTCCAAGACCTGCTGCGATGCAGACGGAAGCAGATGGTGTTGGATCTTGGTCTTGCGTGATACGGCTCGAAAGTGCCTCTGAAACTGGTCTTTTTCACCGGTTGGCAGGTCGGCTACCGCGAATTCCGGTGGTGGGGAGGCGGCTCTAGCCACTATAGGGGTATGGGGCCCGTTGTCCTCCAGAGCTTCATTACCCTCGTCTTCATGTGGCAACGGCGCCCACCTCACGCGTTTCGCCGACTTTGGTGTGCTGTCCCAGGGGTTGCTGGTGGTGGCAGCTAGTAGGTTCTGCGTGCTGGGGAGGTGGCCTCCGCTCAGTCGCACCTTGTTCGACTGCCGCCGGGGTCTCTCAGGAGAAGGCGACATAAAAGAGGCGAAACGCTTGATCGAAAGGACTGGTTCGGGGGAAGTTGGTCCAGGCGTCTCTATCGTGGGTGTCGACACGGCTGCCACAGTCTGATCGACTGTTGGCGTACTTGGCTGGGCTGGCGTAAACAAAACGAGCGGAGACGGGGACGCAGGTGCATGGGTCGTGGAAAGTCTAGACATCAACGCCTCTTGCGCAGCCTGGCGGATCTTCTCAGGGCTCGAGGTCCAGGGGCTTTGGCAGTTAGGATCAACGAAACTTTCGTCGCCGTCTTCGCGGATCATTTGCAGATGGCGTGTCGGAGGCAAGGGTTGGGTATCGGCCTTCCATGGGCTTTGCTGGGAAGCTGGCACCGCAGGACTCTCCTGGTGATCGATCTCCTCCGGCCGCGCACTGTGATTCGTAAAAGACTCTCGATATCGCTGGGAATTTGCGTCGACGGTCTCTGGCATTTGACTGTTGACAATAGCCATCGCCGAATATGTAAATCGTGTTCCCTGAGTGCTGCTGTGAAGAATTGGTGTTTTGATAATGTGCTTTTGCCGAGGGACAGGTGTCTCGAAAGTCGTCGTCGGTCCTTGCTCATTCGTTGCTTGGTCACGAGGACAAGAGCTGAGCAGATCCGTCTTCGACCAAGGGCTCTGCGGGATGACTGCATGCGCGATATCACTACTGAAGGTCTCCTGTTGGACCGTGGGATCGCTCGTCAATTGGGCGTCTGGGGCAACCGCAGGCAATGGAGCTTGATCGAGGTCCTTCGGCGGTTCTCCCTTCTCCTCTTCTTGTGATACAGATGGTACCACGATCGTCGGTTCCTGGCTGGCGGATACTACTTCTGCCTCACTCTCCATCTCTTCATCTCGGCGTACCTGGCTGTTGGCGTTTTCCTCATCTTCTAAATTGGTAGGCTTCGCCATCCAAATACCGCCCGTCACGATGTTTGCAGCCAAATCTGCTGCCACTTGCAGGATCAATCCCTTGCCGCCCGTTTCTTGTTTGACACCGTCGGTCGGGATATCTTCATGTTCGTGCTTGCATTCTTCGCTGGACTCGGGTGATGTCTCTTTGGTGTCGTCGGCCATGCAGGTATCCCCATCAAGGTCCAAGGCTTCGTCCTCCGACTTCACCGAATCTTCTGACTCCGTACTAGAAGACATTCCGCTTGACAGAGATGACGAGTCTTGATCAAGATTGGTGAAGTCTGCGATACCTTCGAGTACACGACGCCGGGGCCTTGCGCGGAACAAGAAGCTTTCATCTTCTTGAGTCTCCAACTCTGGCTTTATCTCAGGGTTTTCGTCCCCGAAGTTCATGTCTGTGTCGCCCTCCTGAGAGGTTGAGGCCTCTGCTATCCTTCCCTTTGGCTTGGGACCCGTCATCCGGGCAGATTGAGGTGTCTGAATAGGCGTGCTCAACGGTGCTGGATGCTCGTTTTCGGTGATGCTTGCAGGTTTTTGGGGTAGTTTAGATGACTTTCGTTGGGATGAGCGCGTTGAAACTCTTTGCGAAGCTTGTTGCGAAGATCGCAGGTGACGCTCGGAAACTTGTACATTTGGCGTCACGTCGCCGACGGCCCGTTGACTTTGCGTGCCTTGCGAGCGAGAACGGCCGCGACGAAGACATTGAGTTTGAGGATGCGCAATAATAGATGCGTCTTCGATGTCGACGTCAACGTCCTCGGCCTTGCGGCGCTTGTTGTCCTTCCGTTTGAGCCAGTCTGATCCCATCGAACGGCGTTTCCTGTGAGACTGGGACTGGGACTGAGATATTTCAGTACTTAGCGACCAAGTAGGGTCTTCATCGACCGGCCTTGCGGATTCAGTCGCAGATCTCCACGCGCGAACCCGCTCGATACCCTCGTCTTCCATGAAGGGATGCGGCGTAACGCCGACCTGGTCCAGACTTCTCGGGCTTGGCAAGTGGCAAGACGATGTGCTGTCGGTGTCCAGGACTTCAAAACTGACCGCGTGAGAACCAGTGGGAGGATCCACGGGCTCATCGGTAGCTGGCGCTGTACTTCGTTTCGATCGCCACGGGTTCACCCAGCCATTTGCATCTGGCCCTTCGAACGGTCCTCTGAGCACAGAGGTCAACAGTATCGGAGTGTGGCCCGCCAGGTATCTGCACGCAGCAACCTCGTATCGGCGATTTCGTTCCTCGGGGCTTTCGTAGTGTTCGTCGTCGGAGCCGGCATAGAGGACTTCATCTTGGTCGTTTGGTGCCTCGCAGAACGGTTCGTCCTGCAGGAACTGGACTCGCCAGCCCTCCGCGAAGTCCATTGTCGTGTTCGGGCCAGCTCGGTGGCCGAGTTGTTCGTCTGATGCAATATGGGCCGGAGACGAAGCGAGTAGTTCGGAGCGCTATGCGATGCGGTCGCATTGGCGCCAGGCGGTGATCCGGAATTCGGGCGGTGGTTGAAAAGTGAGGTCGGTCCAGAGCGCCGTGCAAACATGTGCCCCAAAAACGGAACAAAGAGGAGAGATAGGCCCGAGATTGGGGCGGGTCTTGACCCGTGCACGTTCACCGGGTGACGCGACGGAGCGCGTCAGGTCGTGTTAAAGTGGTTTTTCTGGCTGGGCGTGGCTGCGACGCACAGACCAGGCGGCCCAGACGATGAGAAAGGCAAAAAGATGGATTACATAAGGTAAGGAAATGCGATTAGCGGGACGACCCCACCTCAACCCGATACAACAATAGCGCCATCGGGCGATCGGGGAATTTGGGTGTGTGGCGGTTGACACGGCAACGCGCACCCGCCACAGCATAACATTGCGCTGGACAAGGCACGCTAATTTATCCAATGTTTATTCTGGGAAACAAACCCTTGGGCGATTGACATAACCGCCGCCCCAAACGCAACGCGCACGCCCGACCGCGTTCCCCACGAACAATACCTTTTACCACCCATCACGACGGCACCTCACCGCAGCCAGCGGAGGCAGCAAGGCCGCTTTTGTGCGCAGTCTTTTTGCGATTCGATTCATCTCGCCATTCTGCATTTTTTCCACGTGCATTTTCACCTTGGCGACGTCTGCTTTGCAAATGCCCGCGTAAACACAACATCACCCGCAATTCGCGACCGTCAACACACCCCGCAAGACCGCGACATCACCGACGACGATCCAGCCCCTCGATGGACCGCCCATAATTGCCAACACCCCTTTCCCCGATCGCACGCGCCAAATCACCATGGCTCCTGCCTGGCTCGACTCATTATCGGAGGATTGGCCCTCCCAGGTTGGGTCCGAAGGTTCGCCCTCCGCCCAATTGCCGCCCTTGAAACCGAGCGAAAACAACAAAACACCAAACGGCAAGGGAGCCAGCAGTCGCATACCACTCCCGGTCAGTAGGGTACGACCGTCGAGCGCTGGAAACAGCGATAAAAGCGTCGGCATCTTGAGCGAGCGAAGCACCAACGACGTCAACCTGCCACTGTCCTCCCAGCGGAGGCCCACGAAGCTTTCCCGAGAGATCAAACCTGCCGACCAGTCGCGTCAGTCGAGCCGCGCGCTTTCTGCCTCGAGCAATGGCTCTGTCATCCACAACACGGTGCAGCACCGATCCCTCAAGTCCTCACCGCTCAGAGGAACCGGCAACACGCCAGAATGGAAACGGAGGTTGGTGTACGGGGACGTGGCATACGGCGAACAAAGGGACCTGTTCTGCTCTGCCGCCGCAGGCCTTGAAAATATGTTTAAGCCTCCGACCCCACAGGATAGCAGCCTGGCCGATCAAAGTATACGGCACAATACCACCCTGCCTTCGAGTCCACCAATCTTCCATCTTGAAGACGTGGACGCTGAGGATGACGAAGAGGAGTCCGACGGCCGAAGCCAGATGGAACCGAGCCCGAGTCCGAGTCCCCGAATACGACCGCCCCAAATCACCTATAAAGCGACCGAAGACTCCGTCGATCACAGCAACTTTAGTGACTTTAGCGTCCACCACGATAGCAAGCCCCAGGAGACGACGGTGAAGGAGAGTCTTCCCACAGAACCAACGTCAGTGTCCGGCCTCGCGCCCCCGAACGATGCATCGAGAAAGACGAGCGGACACAGTGTCATTCGAAACGAGGATTTTAGCCCAATAGTTCTTACGCTCGTGCGCCCCAAGACCGCAGATGGAGGCGACGCTTCCACCCCTGCCGAATTGCCCGTCGACCAGCTCCGTAATCGCCTCGAGAAGCTGCGAATCGACCAGATGCTCCTCGATTCCCGAGGCGAATTGCAGTTCGATGCCGACGGCACCATCGATGAGAGCGACAACGACAAAGTCGACACAACTGAAGATTACGCCCGTCGAGGAGGGTTTCTCAATCTGCACCGCGGGGGCAGGTCTGGCGATGGCTCTTTTCGTTACCGAGGCCTAAGTCCTGGCATGGGCGTCGATACATCCGAAATGCTCCCCGAGGAGTCCTTGCAGGCCAGCACGCCCAAACAGTTTCCCAGTGTCCGGACATACTCGCCAGGCCATGGATCAATGCGATATGGAACCCAGAGTCCTCCTCCGCCACGGGCACCTCACCCGAGCCCCGAGAAGCGAGGCACAGCAGCAAACACCAACAGCACGACGAGCCCGCTGAAGCTTTTCGGTCCCTACGACACATTTACCAACCAAACCCTCCTGCGACGGATCAGTCAATTTGAAGATCAGATGTCAGGCTCTTCCCGTCAATCGTTGACTGGTGGTCTTTCGGGCGATGTCTCGCGCATAAACGAGAAGCAGCGGCCTCATACTGCGCCTGTGGGCTATCTCTCTGTGCCACTACAGCAGACCGCGACCAGTTCCCGGTCTGTTAGCCAATTTGGCGCTGGAGACTTGGAGGGCTACCAGTTCCACCAGGAAATCTCCATTATTCGTGACGAAGGGGAATCCCAATTTTACGATCACGATGGCTACTTTGACGGAGTCTCCGGCAACGAAGAATCGGTTCTGCATTTCGAGAACGTGGCCGGCTCCCCGAGCCACGACGAAGCCTCGATGTTCGTTCCCAGGAAACGAGCAAAGTCCGGAACAACGTCGGCCTCGTCTTCGAAGCATACGAGGGCATTTTCGTCAGCTAGTGAAGGTAGTGTGCAGAGGGCGAATGTTCACTTTGCCTTCCAAGACCCTCTCGTGCTAGGTACCCCTCAGAGGCGCGACACTGGGTCGGAAGGAAAGCGGCCGCGCACATCACCATCAAAAGACCCGACACCAAAGCGGAGGAGGACGCTGCACAAGTCTGACATTGCTTATGGTCGCGAAGAACGATACAGCGCGTGGGAACCTGTCCAAGAGTCCCATAACATGATGCAGAGCATGATGGGCAAGAAGCGTAAGGATGCTCGTCCAGGCAGTTTGCAGCAACGCGCTCATCCTAGCGTCTTAGCTACACGCCATATCCTTCGACCCCGAACGCCAACCCCAAGCTCGAGATCTTCCTTGCAACGAGATGAGTACTTTCACGAGGACTACCTCGTCGAAGAACAACCTCAACGCCGGTCACCCACCCGCGCATCTCAGTTGACCGCGAGCGGCAATGATCGCAGCGCTACCCTCGACACTGATCGGAAGCCATCCATCAGAACTCAGGACTTCCTCGATGAGGCTGGTAAGATTATGGCAATGATTCGCAACGGAGTCAAGGCCCCCAGTGGCCTGACAAGCGTGGAGGAGTCAGATGCGGAGAATGGCGAACCGAGCCCACCACTTGATGAGGACTCTTACGAGGAGTCAACCAGAGAACCACTCTCACGGCCCCCTAGCCGTGAAGGGAAGCCTGTGCAAAGGGTGCCGCAACGTCAGGAAAACCCCGAAATCCTTGACTATCTCAAGAAGTACCAGGAACTGAGTGACATGGGCGATGTCATCTCATCGTCTCTGAGATCGATGGATCAAGCACAGGACGCTATTCGAGCAGCCCAGGAGGTCGAACGCCAGCTTGAAGAGAGAAGTCGCATGAGGGCCAACACTGAGGAGCTCCAATACCTTGGCGGTGACGAAACCATCAGCGATCCTCCAAATATCCGTATCAGTGCGAACCCGAACAGGCAACCAGGAGACTCTGTAGACACGGATGACTTCCCAACCAACTCATCTGGTGCGTCCACCAACCGCACCATGCACACAGGGTCGTCCCGCGGTTCCGAGTCAAGGAAAACAATCGCACCCCAGAGCGTGTCTCACCTGATACCGGACCAAGTTGGCAGCATGTACCTGGACCGGCAGCAAAACATCTGGATCAAGCGACGAGGTGGAAGCAGCATTCGGCCCAAAAGCTCACACTCACATGTCCTTCCTTCAGAGGACAGTGAGGACGATCCTTTCGCCAGCATTCCCGATCTGTCTGTCGACATAACCAAGGAGATGCAGCATCTGCGACTCATGACAGCGCAAAATGAAGCCGAAGAAAACGAAGCGGACTGGTCCCAATCGCCGCCGGGCTCCATGGATACGCCGAGGAGCATCTCCGGCAAGGGTTTCGTGACTCTGTCGCCCAATGCATTGCTCCCCGAGGACATTGGGTTGCAAGCAAGGACCGAGTTTAGGAAGCTCGGAAGCAAGGCTGCGTCGGACGGAGATGTTGAGCATGAAATCCTACTTGACGAAGATCGTGTCACAGACTCCTCCCCATCTAGAAGAAGAATGACGATTTCCTTTTCTTCTCCGATCGCCTCCATCATTCAAGACGTCGCCGCGGAAGATATCGACAGCCTAGAGGATGACGAGGGCAGCGTCATTGATTCGCAATTCGTTCTTGAGGAGTCAAGACGCAGCAAGTATCAAAGCTTGACCAAAGCCGCACGACGGAATCTGCTGCAGCCTCGTCCCCGCACTGCTCCAGCCCGTGGCCCCTCGAGACAATTTTCCCTCCGAGGCCAGTCTTTCGTCCCTCGGCCCGTCTCCCGAATCGACGAACGGGACGAGGATAGTGTGGTGGATGAGAATGCCGATGAGAGACAAGTTAGCATCCTGGGCGAGAACAGCGCCCTGAGCTACGTCTCCCGCGAACACCAGGAGAAAAGCCTCAGCTTCATCATCAAGACTCCAGGCAAGACCAGAATGGGCAGCCTCTACCCAGATGCCAGTGCCATCATCGGTCACAACGTCGGCAATCTGTCTCTCAGTCCAATGTCAGACTTCACTCTCAACCACCATGAGAAATCCTTCGGTTTTGAAGTCAGTTACATCGTCGATGACCAACGTCTTGTCACTGGCGATGGCTCCAAGAAGGTCATGTCAATAACTGTTCGTGATTTGGTTGACCGATTGACTGAGATCGAACCTTTTGAGCCCTACTGGGAGGATTTCACGGAACTCGACGTGAGCGAAAGGCGCCTGTCCAGCCTTCATATGTTGGACGAATTCTGTGGGCGCCTAGTCAGCCTGGATGCGTCCAACAATACTTTGGGGCATCTTGATGGGATTCCAAGCTCGGTGAGACAGCTCAAAATCACCAACAACATGTTGAACGAGTTGACATCGTGGGACCACCTTGCCAATCTTCAATACGTCGACGTCTCCAACAACAATCTCACGAGCTTGTCGGCTCTGAGGAACCTTGTCCATCTCCGCAGCCTGAAGGCCGATAACAATAAGCTGACGTCCCTTGACGGCTTGAACTCTCACGATGGGCTTTTGAACCTGCGAGCACGCAACAACCTCATCGAGGTGGCTGACTTCAACGGCACGAAACTGCATCGGCTTACCGAGCTGGACCTGGCTGGGAACAAACTGAAGAAACTGTTGAACGTCGGACAGCTTTCGGCTTTGGAAACTCTCAAGCTGCCGCGAAATAAGCTCGATGCTTTCACTGCCGCGGACGCCGAGGGCCTCGGTGGCTTGCGATACCTCGAATTGAGCGATAACGAGATTGTGGAGCTTGACATCAGCCGGCTGCCAGCTGTGCGCCTGCTTCATGCGGACAGAAACTGCATCACCAATATCACTGGCTTCACCAAGGCCCGTCATCTCGACAGCCTCTCATTGCGAGAACAGCGTGGCGACGGTCAGCTAGACCTCTCCTTCCTCTCTTCAGCTTATGAAGTTCGAAAACTCTTTCTCTCCGGGAACTACGTTGGTGCCTTTGAGCCCAAGGTGGACTTTCTCAACCTGCAACTGCTCGAGCTCGCCAACTGCGGACTGCATCGTCTGCCAGAAGGCCTCGGGCAGCTTATGCCAAACCTGCGATCGTTGAATCTTAACTTCAACGCCATTGCTGATCTTTCACCCATTCGATTCATTCCCCGGCTCAAGAAGCTTCTTGTTGCAGGCAACCGGCTGGCAGACTCGACAACAGTCACCGAGCTCCTGACGGACTTTCCGCACCTGACACAGCTGGACTTGCGGGACAATCCAATTACGCAGGGCTTCTATCCGCCAGTGCAGGTGATGGTACCGGCGGACCGGGGCGGTTTTACCGACCCTTTCACCCTTCCGGAGGCCGATTCGCAACGTGACGACTTGTTCGCTAAGCGCTTGGACGAGGCAACACGTATGCGGCGTCGGCTGTACCAGGTTATTTTCGTGGGTTGCTGCAAGAAGCTGAGGCTTCTGGACGGGTTGACGGTCAAGAGGCAGTTCATGCTTGCTCGCGACCCGGCATTTCAGGCGTTGGTGGAGGAGGGTCTCTTGCCCAGCGACATCAACAGCGCTAGCGTTCCACCTGCGGCCTCGGTCGAGACTCCGGTGAAGACTTCAGCTCCAAAGCCAGCCCAGACCCCGAGTCAAACGGGGGCCGCGAGGCCGAGCAAATCTCCAGCCGCAAAAGTGACGAAGTCTCCCGGGAAGTCTCCGGCTGCGAAATTGGCCAAACCCTCGGCCAAGTCTCCGGTTGCCAAGCCAAACAGGATTTCGGCCCCGACGCCGCCGAGAGTTCTGGTTTCGTCTCCTGCCAGAAGCCATGCTAGCAGCCGTTGGAATGCAGAGGATAGCTTCGCTTGAGGCACAGCACATTGTACAACATGATGACGGCAAAAAACAGGCGTTTGAGAACAGCCAGGGTGTTTTATGTTGATATTGATAATTTTATGGCAGGGAATGGCGTCTGGGTAATCATGGAAAAGGAGCAGGGCTTTAATGACGACACGGAAGTATTGTACGAGTACGGAGTAGAAAGCATTGGTTCAGGAAGACTTTTTTCCAATGAATACAGAGTGTATATCTGCATTGCAACCAAGATTGAATCGGGGTCGCGACTTGATGCATGAGATGGGATGTGGGTATGGTGCAGGGTGCTTCTGCCGTGTGCCGGCAGTGAACCCGGGAGCGCTCCGTGTAGCCGGGACCCGCTCCGCACCGAGGCTGCCGCGCATTGCCGAGGCGGCGGTCCCGGGGGGGCGATCTGACTCCATAGACCCAGTGATCCGGGCTCGTGCTCCTTGTCCCTTGTTCACGCCTCACGAGAAATATTCTCGTATCGAGTGGTCCGGGCGTCACACGGGTGTTGGGTGTGTTGTTTGCGCGCGTCCTGAATCGCTCATGTCCCGGAAAATTCTTTCGGTTTCAAGGGAGATTGTCGCCGCGACGAATTGAGCAGGTCCCGTCGGCCGGCACACACACACACACACACACACACAGCCGCAGACCACGATGCTGGGAAAGTGATCGCGGGGGTGGTTTAAAATAGGCAGAAACCCCTGAGGTAATCTTAGGGCGAGCCCGAGATGATGTCTCCCAACGGGCCCAACCCAAGGGGTTGGACTCGGAGCCCAACCGGGGGTGGATGGGTGGTGGTGGATGGAAATAATTGTGCATGCCTCACGTATCGCGCTTCATGCCGTCCCATGCACATGTACACACACACACACACACATTGCGGGCGGAGGTTGCGATGCAGCAGATGGACCCTGGATTTTCCCGGGTGTTTCCACGTTAGTTGTCTATTTTTCTTCTTTTTTTCTGCCCTCCCTTTTGAAGTGGTCTCGTGGGCTGTAGCGGAATTGGGACGAAAGAGAGAGAGAGGGGTGGTAGAGGGCAGGATAAATTCATGGATGCTGCATCTTGTGGGATAAACGCGCCAAGGAGGGGGATTGCCTGCATCTGTTTGGGTGCTGGAGGCAGCCAAGACAGGGAAGACGGGTTGCGCTGCAGCGTGGCATTCTGAGAGTCTGGGTAGGGCTCGATATTGAGGCTGCATTATTAGGGGCGACCACGTCTGTTAGGGCTTTGATTTCCTGCGGGATCATGGACGCGAGTGACTCTTGGTGCGAGGGCGAGGAGGGGACTCCCTTGGAGAGGGGCCAGCTGGCCTCGAAGATCCCACGAGACGAGGGGGGCGGGTTGGCACGTTGTCCAGAGCCCTGATGGCATCTCGAACGTCTGGAGGTGTGTTCCCTGTCGTGATGTAACTCCAAGGTAGGTACTCGAAGCTTTTCTACCTTGACTGCTATGTGGCACCGGGCCGGCCTCCTTTTCGACGTGTACAGGCATCTAGAGCTAGTGTACGGCCTTGTTTTTCTACTCTTTCCAGCTCAGCGTGACTTAGTAATTAAGGCTCGCATACCCGGAGCAGTCGAGGCAATACTTCCCGCCGCAACTGCTCCGAGTGCATGCACAATATGTTGCCTCCAGACCCATGAGGCATTGATGGTGAGGGCCCCCCGTGGAATCGTCGGGAGTGGAGTGCAGTGGGCTGCAGCTGAGGCACCAGGCCGGAGGGCTCCATCCGGCGGCGGTGGCGGTACGTACTGCTCAAGCTTCCCGCCGCCAAACCTAACGGCATTCCCAGCCCAGCGCAAGTACTTCTACCTGGTGCGATGGAATCCCGATGGAAGCTACCAGTGCCCACCCACGGCCGCCTCGCCTGCGTGTCCATCACTACCGCCGATACGTACCTGCTGGCTGCCTTACCTAAGGTAAGGTACCCACCTAACCTCAGGGTAAGGTACGTACCGGAGCACAACGCGTTCTTCACAGCACAACACGGCACCTCCTCCACAGAAAGCAGAAAGCAGAGACCCATCCGCCGTACAGGTCCCCTCACCACATCCACATCCACATCCACATCCGGCAGGCCCCCCCTGTCGCGTCAGAGACGTACCGTCCACCGGTCACTGTTGCATAACATCATCGTTGCTGTGTGTCCCGCCCACCTGCCATTTTGTGCGCAATCCTCGCTCCGTTTCTGGCTGTGTCTATCAATTCTCACCTCGACCTCCCGTCATTCCTCGCCCTCCCCTTTCGCCTGTCGACTGCGAACCTCACCACCACCCGCTACATTTCTCTACCAGCATCTGCTCAGCTGCATGGCATAGCACTCCCCTCTTCCACCGAACAAACGATCGCCGCGTCAGCCCGAGAGCACCGTCCCGCGTCGTCGCTATCAGCTGGCCCGTACAGCGAACCCTCCGCCAACGGCTGCCCTCGCTTGAAACCATGACGTTTGGCGCCATCGCCCGCCCACGATGGACTCCGAGCCTTCCCTCCCCCTCGAGCGCACCGTCTCGCAGCAGAGCGCCGCCTCCATGAGGAGCGCCCGCTCTTCCACCGTCCGGGGCAAGCGATCCAAGCTCACCTCCCAGCCCTCGAGCTCTGCGAGCTCCATCGCCGCCTCCGAAGACAAGTCCCTGACGAGCTTCCCCTCCTTTTCGCCCGACTCGCCCCGGCAGGACCACGCCTTTCCTCTCGACCCCGCGACCCCGGAACCCCAGCCCGAGCCGCCGGCCACCGTACGCAAGATCTCCGACACCAGGTCCACCGCCTTCTCCCTGCTGGGCAACCTCGCCGGCTCCTCGTCCGCCGAGCAGGCTGCACGCGACGCCCTCTTCGAGGACTCGCCCATTTCCACCCACAAGATACCCGGCGCCCTGCACCACGCCAACGACGAGCACATTGGGCGTCTTATTGCCAGGCACGGCGCCGTTGCCCTGGTCAGGCAGGTTGCGACCGACCTGGCCCAGCGCGATGCTCAGATTGCCCAGCTCAGAAGGAAGGCCGACGAAAGGGAGAGAGCCCTGCGCAAGATTATTCTGGAATGCGGGCTCTCCAACCTCGAGCTGGAGACGAAGTTGCGGGCCGTCGAGAGCGAGATCAAGACTACCCGGCCCGGCAACCGCCGCAACGAGAGCGGCTTATCCGACCTCATGAGCGATGCCATGCAGGACACCGTCATCTACAACGTATTTGGCCAGACCGACGTCAACGATGCCACCATCCGCGCCAACAGCCTCACCATCCCTTCCAACCCCGACGGCAGGGGGACGGGCAGAGGCTGGAAAGACTACCTCTGGGGCGGCACGAGCAGGAAGAACAGCGGGCCCAACAGCGTCAACGGGGACGATGCGAAGCCGTCTACAGTCGTCAGAACGCAATCCTACGCTGATAGGCGGCCGGGCCTGCAAGATGATCTCTTCAGCCCTCCCCCCGAGAGCGTTCCACCTGAGAATGTGCCGCCGAGAACCCCAAGCCGGGCGTCTAGCATCCAGTCCGGCCCGCCTGGCTCGCGCAAGGCCTCCACGTCGGTCGCTGCCAGTCTCATGAGGCTGGTGGCAGGAGGCGCCCTCAATACGCGCGAGGGAGGCCCCAACCGTGGAAGGTCTAACAGCGCCACCCAAGCTCAATCGAGCGTGCGGGCATCGTCTACGTCCAGTGCCAAAACCTCCCAGTCAAGTCGGGCAGTCTCAACGCAGGGCGGACCGAAGGCGCTCATGGCTATGCGCCGCACAGGACCGACCAACACCGGCCCTCCCAGTGCAATCACGGCACGGACGCAGCCTCAGGAGAGATGGGACACTATGAACAGTCCGACGAGCGCTTCGTCCAACCGGCAGGAGAGCTATGGCCCAGTCGAGATGGACGCGATTCTCCCACCCGAGACGCAGCCCCCAACTTTGACACATATTTACAACAACTACATTGGTAGCGAATATCTTACTGACCGCTTCGGTTTTATTTACGACCAGCGGAGGAAGAAGCGACAGCGTGAGGCAGCGCAAATGGCTCACCGCTTTAAGCAGGGGGGACGGACCGAGATGCTGTCCAACGGACGCCCCGACTTGTCCCCGCCCATGATTGAGGAGGAAGGGGCGCCGAGTCCCGGGAGCGAAGAACGACCTGACAGTCCGTCCTCCGCGGAAGAACGGTCGGGTGAAGGCAAGCCCAAGAAGTGGCAAGACTACCTCAAGCTTGCTACGTTCCCGACCGAGCTCCTGTCTCATACCCCGGCACTCAGCGCTCCGTCTCTAGAGGTGCTTGAGGGAGGTGAATTGGGTATGAAGTCGCCTGGTCTTATCACGGCTGATGAACGGGGATTCGTACCGATTGCTAGCACCACGACTTCTGTCATTGACAGCGAGCCGCCTCCCGTGGAGACAGACTCGGCCGCTGGCACCGTCGTTAGGGACGACACGGAGCCTGTGAAGCTGCTACTTCAGCACATGGGCGAATTGCACGATTCGCTGCAGCGCGAAAAGGCTGCGCGGTGGAACGAGTTTCTGCGCAAGGTCAGAGCCGAGAGGCGGCGAGACGGTGAGGCAGCCGCCGCCGCCGCCGCAGCAGCAGCAGAGGCTCGGTATGAGCGCCCGGCCGTGAATCTTCCGGAGGCCACGCTCGCCGACGGCGAACTGATCGGTATTACCGGCCTCGGCATCAAGGGCAAAGTTGGCAGAGCCAAACGTACGGAGTTAAGGAACCTGGTTCTCGGCGGCATCCCAGTCAACCTGCGCGCGAAGGTGTGGGCGGAGTGCTCTGGTGCCACGGCCCTCCGTATCCCGGGCTACTACCAGGACATCATAGCTCGTTCAGATAAGGACGACGATCCAGCCGTGGTATCCCAGATCAAGATGGACATCAATCGCACGTTGACCGACAACATCTTCTTCCGCAAGGGGCCTGGTGTCACGAAGCTCAACGAGGTCCTCCTCGCCTATGCCCGTCGCAACCGAGAAGTTGGCTACTGCCAGGGTATGAATCTGATTGTGGCCAACCTACTGCTGATTATGCCGTCAGCGGAGGACGCCTTCTGGATTCTGACCAGTATCATTGAGAACATCCTACCGGCCGGCTACTACGACCACAGCCTCCTATCATCCCGCGCAGACCAGCATGTCTTGCGTGAGTACGTCGCGGACGTGCTGCCGAAGCTGTCTCAGCACCTGGACGATCTCAGCATCGAGCTCGAGGCCCTCACCTTCCAGTGGTTCCTCAGCGTGTTCACCGACTGCCTCTGCGCCGAGGCGCTCTTCCGTGTTTGGGACGTGGTGCTCTGCATGAACGACGGCAGCACATTCCTGTTCCAGGTGGCACTGGCGCTGCTGAAGCTCAACGAGTCGCAACTCTTGCAATGCGACACGCCGGCGAGCGTGTACACCTACATCAACCGTCAGATGACAAACCACGCCATCAGCATCGACAACATGATCAAGGCGTCGGACGCTCTCAGGAGACTGGTCAAGCGCGAGGACGTGGAGTCGCGCCGCGAAAAGGCGATCCAGACGGAGAAGGACATTGCCCGGGAAAGAGACGAGCTCAATGCTGCCAAGAAGGCAAGCAAAGCCAACGGCAACGGCAGCACTGGTGGTGCGGGTAGTGTCGAGGGCGGAGGCGAGACGGCCGGAGCGGATGGTGCTAGGGAGCCGACGACGGAACAGTCGTAAGGGTTTCTCGGGGCGGTGATGGCGGGCACGGGAGCCGCGGTGTGCATTTCAGGTGTTTGAATGGACGTCCATGATACCCCCCTTGTCCGATTGGGAAGGCTAGTCAGAATAGCGTCTTTTTATCATACATACAATACACGATCTCTAGAGCGTTGATGAATCCAATCCCTCTTTCCTGCTTAACCCTTGCGCATAAATTCGTCCCAAATGTCGTCAGCATCGTAAAACCCGTTCACAGCTTGGCCTTGCCGGCCGTCCACTCCGCGGCAAACTTCTTGCCAGCCTCCACCCGCTGGTCCTCGAGGGCGGCCCGCTGGTCCCACCGCGCCTCCTCGCCCTCGTAGTTCTCCTTGCTCAGGGCGAAGGCGCTCTCGCGCCACATCTCCATCTTGAGGACGCCGTAGACGCCGGACTTGCCCTTCTCGGTCAGCTTCCGGTCGTTGATGAGCTTCAGCGCCTCGTCGAGGCCGCCGAGGGCGTCGACGAGGCCGGCGTCGAGGGCGGCGGGCCCGGCGAAGCGCTTGGCCTCGAGGACGATCTCCTGGTAGACGCGGGGGGAGGCGCACTTGATCCTGAAGATGGAGGACATGGGGGGTTTCAGCGGGGCGCCGAACTCGAGCTCGTTCATGCACAGGAAGCCCTTTTGCGGGTTCATGACGCGGTAGTCGTGGTGCATGGCGGTCATGAAGCCGCCGGCGAAGGCGTGGCCGGGGATGAGGGCGACGGTGGGCATGGGGTAGGTGAGGAGGCGCTTCCACATGAGGTAGAGGGGGTCGGAGAAGAAGCCCGGGGTGGCGAAGGCGAGCTCGAGGTCGAGGCCGTTGGAGTAGAACTTGGGGATGGCGGAGGTGGTGACGAGGACGCCGCGCGGGTGGGCGAACTCGACGAGGTCGAGGGCGGCGAGGAGGGCGCGGCAGAAGGCGGTGGTGAGGCGGTTGTCCGGGGGCGAGGACCAGGTGAGGAGGTAGACGAGGGGCGCGGGCGAGGTGCAGACGATGGAGCCGCCCTCGTGGGAGGCGAGTTTGGGGATGGGGACGGTGAAGAGGGGTGTTGAGGCCATTTTGAGGTGTGTTGATGTGGTGTTGGACGTTGAGCTTCAGATGCGATATCTTGAGTCTCAGTAGGCTGGGACTGGCAGATGAATTGGAGATCACAGCTGAGGTTGGAGTCTTACTTGTAAGCTGTACTGTATTGTATTGGACCTCGGCTCGGGAAATGGATTGCGATTGGTACAATGATTACTACCTCAGGTATGTACAAGTGACAACATGCAAGGCGGCAGTTCGGCTGACACCCAACTCTAAACATGCTGGTTTGAATGCACGAGCGCCAAGGGTCCAATAAAGTCACTTGCCATTGTGCAAACTGCGCTGCACTGCACTGCACTTTCACATGTGAACAGCCAGCAACAAGCGCTTCTGACGCACCCCAGATGGCTGGAGCTGTCGCTTAGCCAGTTCCCCAGATCCTGGGCCCCTCCTTACGTAAGGACCCATTTCACTTCACGCCGTCCAATCACCGTCTGTGATTCACAGAGCTCCCCATCCCACCTGCTGTCTCAAGTCGCATTTCTGTCCTCTTGGGCAGGAGGCAGATCAGCTCCCAAAACACACCACCACAGACAAACTCCAACCATGGCGGAGAAAGACGAGGACCAGCGAACTGTCGTCTTTTTCCACCCCGACCTGGGCATTGGCGGTGCTGAGCGCCTTGTTGTTGATGCGGCTGTTGGCCTGAAGAACCGCGGCCACCGGGTCGTCATCTTTACGAGCCACTGCGACCCAAAGCACTGCTTCGAGGAAGCTCGCGATGGTACGCAACGCCCAGCACTTCGACCCCGACGATCGACTGACCCATGCATGCAGGCACCCTCGATGTCCGCGTCCACGGAGACTTTCTCCCCGCCTCCATTTTCGGCCGCCTGACGATTCTCTGCGCCATCCTGCGCCAGCTCTACCTCCTCATCCACATCTACGTCACCCGCGAGCTGCAGTCCCTCCACCCCGACTCCTTCTTCGTCGACCAGCTCAGCGCCGGGCTGCCACTCCTGCAATACCTCATGCCCAAGGCGCCCATTCTCTTCTACTGCCACTTCCCCGACATGTACCTCGCCCTCGGCCGCGAGAAGTGGTGGAAGCGTCTCTACCGCGTGCCCTTCGACTGGGTCGAGGAGTGGAGCATGGGATTCGCCGACGAGATCGCAGTCAACTCGGGCTTCACCAAGGGCGTCGCCACGCGCGCCTGGCCGAAGCTCGCCAAGAAGAAGAACTTCAAGGTCGTCTACCCTTGCGTCGACATCGAGCCCAAGAGCGACAGCATCACCGACAAACCCGCCGGCGAAGAGGAGGCCGTGTGGACGGACAAGAACATCGTGCTCAGCATCAACCGCTTCGAGAGGAAGAAGGACATCGCGCTCGCCGTCAAGGCATTCGCGGCGCTCCCCGCGGACAGGCGCAAGGGCGTGCGCCTCGTCATCGCCGGCGGCTACGACCTGCGCAGCGCCGAGAACTACAACTACCACCGCGAACTGGACAAGCTGGCGCACGAGCACGGGCTCGAGACCTTCACGGCCAAGAACATCATCACGGCGCTCTCGGCGCCCGCGCACATCCCCGTGCTGTTTCTCCTGTCGATCCCGTCCAGCCTCAAGGAGTCGCTGCTGCGGTCCGCGAAGCTGTTGGTCTACACGCCGTCCAACGAGCACTTTGGCATCGTGCCGCTCGAGGCGATGTTGGCGGGCGTGCCCGTCCTGGCGGCCAACACGGGCGGTCCCACAGAGACGGTCGTTGATGGCCTCACGGGCTGGCTGCGCGAGCCGGACCGCGTGGACGAGTGGACCAAGGTCATGGACACGGTGCTCAACGACATGAGCCGGGCGGAGCTGGAGAAGATGGGCAAGAACGGCGTGCAGCGGGTGCGCACGGGATTCGGGCAGGAGAAGATGGCGGAGCGGATCGAGAGGATACAGGACGACATGGCGGCGGCGCAGAGGGTGCCACCGTGGATCAATGCCGTGCTCAACTTTTTGGGCATTGGTCTTTTCTTTGCGTTTGGGCTGTTGACGTCGCGCATGCTGGTTCCTCAGAAGAGGGCGTAACGGGTTTGTACGATACCAGGTCGTCAGTGGCCGGTTGCTTCTCTGTGACATTGGGAAAAGCAATCTTCCGGGTGTCTTTTAGTTGTAAATACCAAAAGCAAATCATGATCCGTTGCATCTACCATCAAATCAACCTCCCTGACCATGCACCCCACTCGTTGCAACTGCCCCGTGGAATGACCCCCACGTAGCGGGGTAAATGACCGCAACAGCAGCAGCAGTGACATGTCCCTGTCTCACCTCTCACCTCACACCTCACGCACCTCGCCATGTCGACCAGCACACCGGAACCGGCCATGTCCAGCCGCAAACGCCTCGTCGAACTCTTCACCCGCTCCCTGACAGCATTCCAGGCCTCAAACGATGCCTTCCGCGTAGTCTGCACCCTCCCCCGGCGAGCCGACGAGTCCCCCGCCGCCCCGCGACGGCCGCGGAGACCGCCGAAAAGCCTCGTCGTGCTGGACTCGTCCTTCAACCCGCCGACGCGCGCCCACCTCCGCATGGCGACGTCGGCGCTCCGCGCCCACCGCGCCGGCGGCGGTGCGAGGCTGCTGCTCCTCCTGGCGGTCAACAACGCCGACAAGGAGCCCAAGCCGGCGGCGTTCCCGGAGAGACTGGGGATGATGCACGCGTTTGCCGAGGACCTGCTGGGGGAGCAGCAGCAGCAGGAAGAGCAGGAAGAGGAAGAGGTAGAGGTGGACCTGGGTCTGACGACGAGGCCGTACTTTCACGAAAAGAGCCGCGCCATCGCCGAGGACGGGTTCTACGACGGCGGCGACGACGGGGCGGTGGAGCAGGTGTACCTCGCCGGGTACGACACGCTGATCCGGATCTTTAACGCAAAGTACTACGACGGCGGGATGCGGGCGGCGCTGGATCCGTTCCTCGGGCGGGCGAGGCTGAGGATCACGATGCGGACGGATGATGAGTGGGGCGGGGAGGGGGAGCAGGTGCGGTACCTGGAGGGGCTGAGGGAGGGCGGGCTGGAGGAGGTGGGAGGGCGGGGGGAGTGGGCGCAGAGGGTTGAGATGGTTCGGGGGCGGGAGGAGGGTGAGGTTGTGGTGAGCAGCACCAAGGTGAGGGAGGCGGCGGGGAGGGGGGACGGGGAGGCGTTGGCGGGGTTGTTGAGTTTGAGGGTGAGGGAGTGGGTGCTTGAGGAGGGATTGTATAGGGAGTGAGAGGGCTTGGATGGATGAGGGGTGTAGATGTGTTTCGTTAGATGTCATGATATGAGGCTTGTGGCTCGGTGAGCTCGGTGAATCGGGTCAAGATTATTGGCCAGGGTAGTTGCCGTGTGCAAGTAGAGCTGCCATTAGATGAGCGTTTCACTTAGACCTCAAAGCTTAATGTCTTTGGAGTCCATCCCGAGGCTCTTGTGTCGATGGTCCTTGAATCTACGACACTCACTAGGGCATATAACTTAAGTCAGCAGAGAGCCCGTCAGATTCCAGATTGGACCGGCTCACTGGCGTTCCATCGGCCATTGCTAGCCTAAAATTTGCCAACATTCTTCAACAATGAAGATCCCGCATTTCGGAGTTTTCAAAATGATATCGGCATAGGTGAGGGAGAACAGAGAGACAACATGACTTCTGGGTGAGATATCGTTTAGAAGCGAGAACTACGTTGAACGAGAGGAGGCATGATCAACCTAGAACATCATCCATATCGAGGGCCGTCATGACTGTGACTTGGATCCAGTCTCTGGGTGCCTGGACCAGAGACGAGCACTTTCCAAGATGCCTCTGCGGTTGACACAGAGTTCCATTGCCTGGGTCTGCTTCGAATCAGGGCACGCAGACGCCAGGGAATGTGAAGGCCCGTCCCATTCGCCGGCGGACATGTCTGGCGTCAAGTCACCCTGGGACAGTGATTACAAGCAAGGACCCGAGCCGATGCTCGCAGCGCGCCAGTCCGACCCGACTCTCATCGAGATGGTCAGAGACTTGCTCCCAGTCCTACAATCCAAGCCCTTCAAACGATTCACCAAAACCCCGGAGACCTTCGTGACCACTGTCAGAGTGCGTTGAGCAGGCATTCACGGCCACGAAGAAAAGCCGCCAGCTGAAGCTCATGGGGCAGAAACCACTCTAACTTTCACACTGGAACGTCAAACTCGAGCCTCAGGCCGACTCACGAAATCGTCCCTGAGGCAGCATCTGCCTAAGGAAACAACCTGAGGTACGTTCCTCGTACCTGATTTTTCACCGTCCCGAATTCTCATTGGCCGAAAAAAATTTACTGATCGCGTCCCCGACCAGGACCCACACCAAACCTCTCCCAACATCTATAAAAAGCGGCCTTCCCTCCCGCTCTCTTAGGATTTTCTTTCTTCTTTTTTTCTTCATGTCGACAATACTTCAGAGAATCATTTCTATAGTATTCGACCTTCTCTAGGTTCCCTAAAGGAGCCACAGATCCCACCCTGGTTGATGAGTGATATCCTCGACACCCTAGAGTGAAGAACTCTGGTTGCTCTCGATCTGTCCGCAAGGATGGCGGCAAAAGACTTGGCTTCTTGTGCTGTATAGAGAGCGGTGATGATCTCGTCCCCGTCTGCGGTCTTGCCCTCGTGGCGCGCGGACGGGGTGGGTGTCGATGGACGTCTGACAGGCGTTTTTTTTCTTTTTCGTTGCGTGCTGGAGCTCAGTCTCTGGTCGTGAGGAAGAAGCTTCTCACCATTGCCCTTTGAATGATGATGCCTGGTCCGCTGTGTCAAGTGCGCCAGATTTACCGCGCCTTGTCGCGTGCCCCGATGTCGAATCGTAAATGTCTGTAGACCCAGGTTCCCAACCAGGATGAGCTTTGCGCGAGGTCTGACGATCCAAAATTCTTACAAGGGGAATGCATGAAAAAGGCACAGTCTATTTTTATCTAGCGCCAACCTAGGTTCCACGGCCGTTCAACATCAACTGAAGATTGTTTTTTGCTTTCTCGTCCATCCTCCACTCAGTAGGACCTGCCCGAGGCATAACTCTGCGGCCGACCGCTCTCGTAATATCCCCAGTGCCCATTGGCGTCAGCGACGCCGTACTCGTCCCTCCGCGGGCTGGGCGGGTACTGGTCGAACGACCTCGGCGTCCGCGGCATCGCAGCGTACTCGTCCTCTCGGCCACCGACGTAGCCCTCGCCGGCGTACCACCCGTTCGAGTGCGCCGCGCTCAGGTGTCCCTCGCTCGCCGACCGCAGCTGCTGGCCCGCGAAGGCGGCCGCGTCACGTGGCGACAGCGACGACCCCGCGGGGCGGAGCACGCTCTGCGGCGGCGGCGGCGGCGGTGGTACCGCCAAGGACGTCGTCGACGCCGAGGCTGACGCTGACACGGAGGAGCCGCTGATCACTCTCTGTCTCTGCTGCTGCTGCTGCTGCTGCTGCTGCTCGTCGACCTCGAAAAAGGCGGCGTGGAGGAGCACGAGACAAGCAACCTTGACGAGGGTGAAGACGACGCTAAAGACGGACGAAAAGGCCCACAGGCCGACGAAGACGGTGGCGGCGGCGAAGCCAGACATGACGGCCTGGCTGGAGGCGTACTTGCGCACGCCGAGGTCGCGGGCGAGGTCGCGGCCGTTGTACGACTGCACAAAGAGGCCGAACTTGACGACGCCGAAGAGGGCGGCCAGCACGAGCCAGTGGGACGTCAGGAGGGTGCCGACGAGCAGGATGACGTAGGCGTTGCCGTGGCGCGGGAGGTTCGCGGCCAGGCGGGCGTGGAGGACGGCCTGCGAGGGCGGCACGTGGAGGTTCTGCGGGTTGAGGAGGTTCGTCACCGGCGTGTCGGGGAGGGAGAGCTCGAACGAGGTGGACGAGAGGCCGGCGGCGGCGCCGGGGACCGCGCCCGGGGACGCCCCGGCGGGCGAGAGGCTGGGGAGGGACTGGAAGGCGTTGAAGGCGGACTGGAGGTTGTTGAAGAGGGCGGCGGCGGTGCTGGCGACGGCGGTGTTGGCGGCGTCCTTGCTGCTGCCGCTCGACTTGCGCTTGCGATGCATCTCGCGCGGCGAGGTGGGCGGTCTGGCGGACCGCGAGCGCGAGCGGGGTCTCGAGGAGGAGGAGGACGACGATTCGTGGCCTCTGGCGGTCGGTCTGAGAGAATACTCGCTCACCTCCCACTTGGAGTCGCGGGCGGAGGTCGCTGGGTAGCCGTAGGGATCGCGGGCGGCGGACAGATACGAGTCCCGCGGGTCGTCTGAGAAGGATGACCTGCGCATCTTGGGTGCCAACGTGTGTGCGTTTTTGTGTGTGTGTGTGTGTGTGTGTGTGTGTGTGTGTGTGTGTGTGTGTGTGTGTGTGTGTGTGTATGTCCGTGGTCGAATGTCTCAATGGAGGATCAGACCCCGCGGAATTGAGGTGAGTTTGGTTTCTGGGAAGGTCCAGATTTGGGACGAGACGAGAGAGTGTCCAAAGTCAGCAGGAATTCGTGCCCGAGGAGGTTCCCACTCGCTTCCTTCACAGCACAGCTGCAGGAAACCGCCGAGGCAGGCACACTGCAGTGGTGAGTGGGAGAGACACAGCTGGAAAACACAGTGGCCCGAAGGCGATTGGCGGGGGAATTTGTGTGGAGCCGCATCCGGGTAGCCGCGCCCAAGATGCACATCCGACTTGGCCATTTTTTATTTCCTTTTGTGCCTTCTCTCTCCTCTTGACTTTCGCATCGTTCCGTTTTCACTGGCCGCGACCCGTCCTGGCGGCCGGTGCTTCCGACAAGGTGGTCCGCGGCGCCGGGGCCGTGTTTCGCCCGATGGCTGCCGGAAAGTCTACCAGATCTGGTCACGCCGCGATGGATCGGCCCGCTGCAAACAGGACACACATCAATCTCTCGGTAATTGCCTGAAGAGTCTCTGTTTGGAGAACATCATCGATTTGTGCATTTTCGGCACTTACTGACACGCAATGTACCGAAATAATGCCACCTCGGCTCGTCCTGACAACATCACCGAAGCTTCGGTGTTGCCACATACCACCTACCAAACCGACAACCTTAACTATGACTCCAGACTGGGACATGACTTCCTCGGACGTTTGGACAGCTCACGGGTAAACACCCCTCCCAGGCGTCTTCTGGAAGAACGCCGGCGGCAGCGCAAACGCCGCGTCCAGCTTCTGCACCTGCTGCACGCTGTCGCGGATGATGTCGTACCCAAAGTTGTACGCAAAGAACTCTTCGGGGTTTTCTGAGTTCACGTCGTCAGCGTCCCATACTCAACGCAGCCAGCAAACTCGAAGCCCCCACGACGACGACGAACTTACTCGGCACCTGGTCGGCGGGAATGTACTTGGCCGCCTCCTCCCGGATGAGCTCCGGCTCCTCCTGGCCCGCGTTGCTGAATATCTGCATCACGCTGGCGCGGTTTCTGCGGATGCACTCGTACACCCGCAGACGGGCCTCGACGTCTTTGGCCTCGGCCGCCGCGAGTGCGATGCCGAGGGCCACGCCGTCTTCGATCCCTTGAGCGCCTCCCTGGCCCTGGTCTGCGCCGGCTGTCAGCGTTGGGCATCCGCGCACTCCCAGCGACGGTCTTCACCTACGAGGCAGCATGGGGTGAGCCGCGTCACCCGCCAAAGTCATTCGTCCCTTTGTCCACGTGGGAATTGGAGCTCGGTAGAGCAAAGCCCACTGCTTCACCTCGGTGGCCTTACTGATGGGTTGTCAGCCGCTGTGCTGGTGTCATTTTCACTTTCACTTACTCCAAAATGGCGAGGATACTCGGATGGAAGTCGGAGTATCTCTCGAGCAGCTTCTCCTTGCCCACGGACGCATGCCAGTCCTCCTTTTTCGTCGACTCGATGTCATCGTTGTTGAAGATGGCCACAAAGTTGTGGATCTCGTTGCTGCTCCCGTTAGCATACCAAGCCACCTCATCAAGAGCAAGAGACTGAACTCACTTTCTGCAAGGATAAGACACAAGGCGCTTCTTATCCCCGACCAAAAACTTCATGCGGCCGTCATCGTCCTCGTTCCAGAACCGCGTCACCGGGTCCGCCTCAATGTCAGCGGCCGGGATGAGGAAGCGGAAGCAAAAGTTGTAGTGTCCCTGAGGTACCGCCGGGTTCGAGTGACCCAAAATGGCTTCAACGCCACTGGTGTGAACACCATCTGCAGCAATTACAACGTCACCAGTGACAACCTCGCCGGAAGCCAGCGTTATTGACGCCGCCTCGGGGTCCTTTTCAAGTCTCAGTTTCCAGCTCTCTCACACGAGCAAGACCACTCACATATTCCACCGCCTCGCTCCGCAAGTGGACAGTAGCAGGCCGACCCAGCCCACCCGTCTTCGCACTCCCATCCACCCCGTTCGCCTCACCCCCCTCCTCCGTCGCCAGCCGCTTCAGCTCCTCGTGCAGGTCCACGCGGTGCGCAAAGTACCACGGCGCGCCGTACCGCTCCTCGATGTAGTCCTCCGTGCCGACGTGGAACTTCTCGAGCGTGTCGCCCCGGGCGCGGAAGCTGCGGCGGACGAGCACGAACTTGGCCCGGACGGGGTCGAGCCCCCATGCCAGCAGCGCGCGCGCCGCGTTGGGACACACGTGGATCGCGGCGCCGATCTCGTTGTTGAGCGCCGACCGCTCGTAGACGTGCACCTCGTGCCCGGCGCGCCGCAGTCCGACGGCCGCCGACAGACCCGCGATGCCGCCGCCGGCGACGAGGATCTTGAAGGGGGGCCATGGGAAGAGATGATGATGATGGGATTCTGAACTGTGGCGTCGTGGTATTGGTTGCGTACAGCACAGATGATGGAAGGCGGTATGTAGAATGACACGGACTGTGGACGAAGGGCAGGATGTCAAGCTGCGTTTACATCAGAGAAGCAGGCGGGCGATGCTTCATTGTCCTTGTCAGAAATGCGGGCCACGGCCATCGAGGGAGAACTCGGGGACCGTCCTGGCCATGACGGGGCCTCGCAGCAGGGCCCGGAGACATCTTCGAGAGGGGTTCCGGCAGAGATTTCGGACAACAGGGACCAATTCTGCTGGGGGACAGTCAACCGGGCTCCAGTGAACAAGCATTCGATCCAGTCTGTGCCGCATCCAGCGGGGCTCACGTAGCATTGCACCGGCGGGCTGTGGGATGCCCCTACGTAAGCCCTTACGGATGCATATCGAAGTCCTCGAAGCCCCTTAGACGGGATCAAGTTGGTTGAAACCATGCAAGAGATGAGAGCGTCTCTAGGCGTCGTTGGATGACGAGATCTCGGAGCGGGGGTTGTGGTGTCCCGATGAAGATATCAGACTGGGATCATGGGCCTTGCTGCGGCTCCGGGGTCCCTGGGGCCTGCGATGGTGCTTCTGTTGCTTGCTGGTCGACATCCCTGTCGACAAGCTCGTCCAACATACAAATCGCAGGAATGCAACACCGGTTGAGATGAGTGGCGCACATGGTTTGGTAACTGCTAGATACGTTGCTGCGCTGAGGTCTTGTTGGCCAAACGCTTCAAGGGATAAGGCGAAAGGAGGCTCATGTTCCTTTTCCAGTTTCTTTCTCTCTCTCAACCCGTCCTCGCGCTGGACGACCCGCCCAGGACGGCCAAGCAGACGCAGAGCCGGAGCGCTTTTGAAGACGTCTGTCTTGGGTTTTGATTTGTCTGGGTTGCTGCCAGATCAATTACTGTCGTTGCTGCTGTGGGTAAGTGCTCAGAAAGCTCTGCACTAATGTTCCCGTGGCTGACTCTCTGGTCTAGGTGCTTTCCTCCTCGTGGAGCTGTAGGACGAGTTCAACATGCGTATCGACGCTCCTGCCGAGAAGGATGATGACTTGTACTTGAACTAATCACCTCACAGCTTAGAACAATATTAGGTAATTCAAGTTAGAAAGTAACACTGCACTGGTGTATCAATGCGTGCGTGTTGACTCACGATACAAAAGAATACCGTCTAGCAAACCATTCATCCATTTCGTGAGAACCCTCTGTTGTTGCTGAAGTTGGCTACGAACACTTGCGAACCCCAGTCAATATCGCGCAAAACCCTGCTGACCACGGCAGCAAGAGTTACATTTCCCAGTTCCACCTCCTAGATTCTGCACGCATCGTACGAGGCAGCATGCCCAAAGTCGGGGACTGCGGATCATGCCTGCCGTTGGTCGTTGGTGCCAGGCTCAGGTAACTGGAGCCAGGACAAGGGCCAGGGGCCGCTGCGATGTGGATATTTTGAGATCGGGAGGTGGCCCCTCTCTCCGCCTTGAGCTTCGAAGGAAAGCCACCGCCATGGGGAGCTCGAAAGAACGGCGTTAGTGTCTGTGTGTGATTGTCGTCCAAAAATCGTGGCAGGAAGACGGTCGTCTTGGGACAGACACAACTTTGAGAGTTCAAAGACGCAGCTTGTCTTACGGGGCCGAGAGATCAGTGGATGAGGGAGCCTTGGCCCAATGGGTGCCGAGAGCATGGGATCCTCGTTAGCTCATTCCAGAGTCCGGGGAAGGCCAAACTCTATTTCTCGATGTTCTGCCCGATGTCGTTTGTCAGGAAGCACTTCTCACAGCCATGGCCGCACGCCTGTCTGCATTCGCATTCTCCGACATGTGATTTCTTCCCCCGGAAAAGACATGAAAAGCCAGAAGCTCCACATTGAAAGAAGAAAGCAAGGTTTCTCACACCATTCGACCAGGGCGCCAATTTCAGAGTTGGAAGTTTGACTGGGTTGGTGGGTATCTCGGCTGTCTGACAGCCCTTACCGAGCCAGAGTTGAGTCCTTTCAAACTGCACGGATTGCTACCAACTACTGGCTGAGAGACGCCCATACGCGCAGTGCCCGCCAAACACGAGGGGGCACGAGGAGGGTCGTGGTGATGCAGGGGCCGGAGGAAGGCCTCCTGTCCGTGGGCCTCTGCGATGATGGACACTGATGAAGCCCTTGCCGCACGGAGGCGCAACGGGTCGGAGGCGACTAAAGCAGAATCCGGACTCTCTTCTGCCCACATCATGCGCGAACACAAACAGTCTCGGATGCTAGGTAGGGAAGAAAACATGCGGGAAAATTGCACGGTCATAGCCGATGCCTTGATAGCCGATGTCTTGTCGAGTGAGCTTTGACCAGGCGAGCAGAAAACGAGACAGATGTCGTCCCGCGAACCCCTGGATCCAAAATTCCGGCTGTCATGGGACATGCACAAAGCTCCGAGCCCCAGGCTCACAGCCACCAGGGGGATTTCGTTGCATAGGTATGCAGATGAAACTGTCGAACGAACGGTAATGCAGCACCCAACTTGGGTTCTTGCCTCAGTACATGTAGTCAAGGACCTGAGCAACAGCGACACATGAGAGACGAAGCCGCGTTTGTTCGGAAACAATGAGACAAGTTGAGTGACCCCGGCAGCCCCGGCATATCATGTCTGTCTTGATTCGGAAATCGGGAATATGCCAAGATGCAGGGCTGGCCATACGCTCCAGGTATGGAGGGAACAAGAGAACTAGCAACTCAGACCACCCTGTCTTGACTCCTGCCATGAGAGATTGATGGATTACCTGTAACTTCGTAACAGCTGAACCAATTGATACTTGGAAGTGACAAGACTTTGCGGGGGACAGCTTCGAGCAGGTCTGCATATGCAGCCCGGGCGTTTTGCTGCAGGCGCACAGTCACTGCGCACATCACCTGCCACCACTTGTTCGGTGCACTAATGCAGCATAAACAGTCACCGTACGTGTCTGTTTATGCCATCGGTTTGGGATTGCATGATTCATGAGACGTACGGGTGCTCAAGTCCATAGGAATGCATGCCCAGCAGGGACAAAGACATACGGACTGGAGTGCCGGCTTCCCTCTGCATGCGCCGAACTGCAGATTAATACCTTAATTACGAGTCCGCTTAGACTCATAGTAAAGGATTTAGTCCAATCAGGCCTCGAGGGAACCTGAAATCGGAGTTTATGGTGCTTGTTTCCATGATGTCATCACGTGTTTGGCGATCTAGGCGTCATACACATCGCGCGCAGTGCGCTCAAGGTGGCGTGCGAGAGACAGCAGAGATTATTATAAAGAGGTCGTTCTCTCATGCCCAAGGGCGCGCGATGTCTTTGCTTCTCTCAAACCTGTCACACATCCAAAACAGCGCCTTTTAAAAAAATGCCTTCTGACAACCTTGTTCACAACGCGGCCGAGGCTGCCGGCCAGAAGAAAGACACCAGCCCATCCAACCCGAGCATCATCTCTTCTGAGGGATCCATCGGCAAACAATTCAACCCCGATGGCAACATTGGCAAGATCGGTACGCACCCCGCCGCCGTTGTCGTCTGGTGCTAATCACTAACTGCCAGGCAGGCGAAAAGATCGGCGGCCCTTTCGCCAAGGATGGTGTTATTGGCAGCCAATTTGATGCCAGCAAGGGTGGTATTGCTGGCACCGTTGAGAAGGCTGTCGACGGTCCCAGGAACCCGGCCAAGAAATGATTCACACGTCTGTTATGATGTTTGATGGGAGCATTTTTATACTCAGCGGCGTCACGTTCAATCTACACCAATATCATTAATACTTTTACAAACACACTAGTCGAGACATTGTTTCGCGTGAAAAATTAGTCATGATGCGTCGTCATTAGAGCAGTCCCAACTGCCATCTGAGTGGAAGCTGCCAATGTGAATAATAACTAACGTGATGTGACGTGTCGTGGACCTTTAGACATCAGCTCATATACTTATGATGTAGAATCTACACTAACAATCTTTATGTCACTACACACATTGAGCTTAAGTCAACAATATTCGACACCTCAGCGTCCCATCCTCTACGGGCTTTGCGCAATGCCGTCGACATCAACTTTGAATTTGTATTTGAGGTTATGAGGTTGATCGTCAAAGGAGACTCAGGCCCAGTGTTCAAAGCAGGCCAATGATCTGAGCTGTCTGTCGACTCCAATTTGCTCTACTACGTGTAATGAATTGTTAACATGAACCGTATAAACCCATCATTCTGACTTGGCCAAGAAGGAGTCCGCGGCATGCACGGCAAAAAATACGAATGCGAGACCGAAGCTGCCAAAGCCCTGCGATTCACCGTTTCAAATATCCCCACAACTAGACCAGAAGCTGCGCTGTTTAGGGGGCCAAATGAGGCTGAAGACGAAAGGAGGCTCTTACCAAGGGTCAGCCTGTTCCAGGCTGGTGACAGACCTGTCAACCTAAACGCTATTTTTGTCTCTCCTACAGGGCTGAGCTGAAAGTTCCCGCGGGGAGCGTGGCAATTGAGTCAGGCTATCCTTTCGATTCATGCGGGGCTTCATTTCAGAGCATTGACAGACTGGAGGTACCGACTCAAGTTCCGTCATTTGTCGGTCCACGCTGGCTAGGGCTATGGCATTATAGTTGCCTGGATAGCCAATGACATTCTTTTCTAATCCATTGACGTTGTGATGGCTCACAAATCGCTCATCAGAGGCCAAGCTTTCGATAGACGGAGGTGAGGTTTGATGTTGATGAAGGATAAGGATGGTGCGGCAAGGTGTTCGCCGAATCATCACCAGACAGGTAGTCTAGGCTGCGCGTGGCGACGTTAGTATAATAAGGATGAACTGTTTCTCGTCGTCATCCGAACTATCCCACCGGCTCATCATAATCAGCATCAAGTCCTTCTTTTCAAGCCTCAGCCGCAGGCATCGTCATTCGTTCCCTTCCTGGGCCACTCAACCACCATCCCGTATCCACACGGGTCTGTCATTCTTTACACTTCTCTTCTTGGCAATATGCGGTCTCAACTTTTTTGGGCTCTTTCGACGGTCGCGCTGGCATCACCATTGCCCCAAGGCACTGGCAAAGGCGCTGACTCGTGCCCAACAGACCCCCTTGAGACGGGGACTTGGACAAAACTCAACTTAGACAAATTCCTGTCCGACTGGGTCACTGCCAACGTCACAGAAACGAAGACCAACAACATCCAGGCTCTGGCCGATTCTTTTGGTGCTCCCAACTTCTTCTGGTATGCAAACTCGTGTTTGGAGAGTCACAAGGAGGACTAACACTCTGCAGTGGTCTGAGTTCCTTCTGCAATGCTGGACAGCCATGTCTCCCCATTCAGCCTCCCGGCTGGTGAGTCGAAGCCAACCGAGCGACTAGACATCAATCTAACGGACTGTTAGGTACGCGATGGTGGCCGTCCAGAACTGGAATAGCTACATGAATGCTCTGAATGAAGCTGTTGACTTCGCTTCGGGCATCATCTCCAACACCCTCCCCGGAATGGTCACAGACTTCATCCCCGAGCCCCAAGATAACGTCACTCCGCTATTACAAGTCGCAAAAATGTTCACTACGGTACTTGGGGCTATCCCATTAACCGGCCCCCTCGACACAGCCAAATCCGCCGTAGCAGGCGGTCTCAGCTTCCTCATCACTCAAGTAAAACCCCCCGCGCCGACAGACAAGTTCCTGACGTGGAGCAACACGGCCACGTCCCTTGCCGCCGTGGTCAAAGACTACCAAGCCTCCATCGCGACCTCGATGCAGACCGTGCTCGACGCTCCAGTCATGGACAAGACGTCGGGGATTGGCTCGCTCATTTCCGGTGGCCAGTTCCTCGGCGTGCACCAGAACATCACTCAGGGAGACCTTCAGAAGGGCGTCACGGACACTATGACCCGCTTCGGACTGGGTCTGGCGTTGCAGGCCAGCCGGTACTACGTGCTGCGCTTCCTCGGGTCGAAGCCCTGCATCGAGAGCGACGCATCCAAGTGCGTCGACGATGGCAAGGGAACGCAGACGGCCATGGTCCTGCAGCGCTACGGCAACTGGGGCGCGGCGGACGATACGGCGAAGACGCTGGTTGACAAGTACGGCCTGAAGAAGGAAGATTTCTTGGACAGCGTGCTCAAGTGCTTCGACGACAACGGGAGGAAGCTCTTTGCTGACCCGTTCAAGGATGCCATTCCTCTGGACGCTACGACGCCCTGCGTATTCAACATTGGAGTTTGCGAGGTTGACCCGTACAAGGTGGCTGGCAAGCGAAAGTACGACGAAGAGTGCAACGCGCAGCTTGGCTGGTAAGGTTGCAGTCGGCGGTCTCACAGCAAGATTTTCTGTTTTGATGCCCTGCATGGTCGGACGTAGCTCCGTGCCGGCTTGTGACCGACGTACTTCGTGGAGTCAGGGGTTGTACATCGGAGACATTGCCGGGGGCCGGGGCGATTAGTTGGACAACACTGGATGGCGGCCCACGCCGATGGTAGCGTGGTTCTCCCTCTCTCTTGATTGTACATTGCTTCTTTCTGTATATTATGACAAGCCTTATGCGTTATAGCGGTTTCAATTTCATGAAAGAAAATTTCCAATGCCACAATATTGACAGTGTTTCCACCTGGGATCAAGTTTTGACCCATGCATGGGGGACACAAATGTGAGGGGCTGCAACGAGGGGAAATCTGACCAAAAAAAGTCTAAGCCCTACGGAGAAGATGACGTGGGAAGCATTGGTGTATAGGCTACCAATCAACCGGACCGTCAAAGACTCGGAGGAAACCCCGGCTCGCTGGCTTTCAAAGTGACAAAGATTGCTGTGGTACCTTGGTTTCATAACACATACGAACCATGGCTCGCTCTCGTCATGCCCATAGGCCTCCAACTACATCAGATATCCACTTCCAAGGAAGTGGGTAAGTAGCCAGGGGACCCAAGCTCAAATCGCAGCACGACGATACTGGTGTGATCAGCTCTGGAAGAGTTTGGGAGCACCTTGGCTTGAATGCTGTTTCTTGTCCAATGATATATCAGCTAAGGCTGTCTTGTCTGCCGAGAAGGCCCCTGGAAGTCCCAAGGAAGTAACCTTAGAGACAACATCTTCGCTATCGTTCGTTGCTCTTGCATGGATCGCTGCTTCTTGCAAGACGGCTGCCCAGCTTCTTAGTTGCTTCTTAATAATAGTTGCTAAGGTTAGATTTTCGTCGAGGACCCAGAGCGTTGCATTGCCCCTCGCGCAGGAAAAACCCCCTGTTGGCATGGGTTTGATATCCTTAGCCTCCATGTTGGTCTTCGGAACAAGCTCATCCTGGCTTCGACCGGCGGAAGATCCGGTTCCACTTCCCGGGTAACTCCACCAAGGAACAGGGACCCCGCGTGAGCATGACCCCTTGACACAACATGCGAGCGCAAAGCCGGTTCGACGCAGCCAGTTGCAAAAGCCGATGCTCCTCACTGAAGAAATTCATCAATATGGCATGGCGCCCGCTAAATATGCTGTTGAAATCCCGCAGTCATCTCCAGGTCGTTCGCCGAAAGTTTACTTTAGTCTCGTTCTCTTTACCGACCTCTTTTGTTTCTAAAATCCTACGCATTTTCCAAGATGGTCGCTGGACCGGCCGTCTTGCCTTTTGTTACAAGCATCGTTTTCACAACCTTTTCGTTTGTAATTGTGGCAATAAGATTATACACTAGAATCGTTATTGTAGGAAATGTGGGAATTGATGACTACTGATACCAGCAGCACTGGTAAGTCTTGCAAGACTCTCCTGGACGGGTATCAAGGTTAATGTATCTGACCGAACAGGCTGCTTCAATCGGGTTCTGCATCGTCGTCATGTACCGTGAGTTACCTGCTCAACTATGTGGCTCTGATAAAGGCACTTCAGTTGACGCTGACTGTGTTGCAGAGATCAAGTTTGGACTCGGCATGCCAATGGCAACCATAACCGAAGAAAACCTTGTGAAGTTCCTCCAGGTATCTCCCATTCTCTGCTTCCAATGGGACACTTAAGGTGAAAATGGCCGAACTCCTAACCAATGCTTTCAGTGTCTCTGGGCGACGATTCCCACTTACAATCTGGCACTCTTATTTTGCAAGCTGTCCATCATATTCTCTTACCTCCGAGTTTTCAAAATCGCGATTACGCAGAAGATTTGCAAGGGAATCTTGGTTGTTCTTGCAGTCTACGGGGTATGGACTGTTATGGGCTCGATCTTCATGTGCGTACCTGTCCAGGCTTTCTGGGGAGGTGGCCAGGGGAAATGCATGGACCGTCTCGCTTTCTGGTTTTCGAATGCGGCACTGAATATTGCAACGGATATCATTATTTGCGTGATACCGATTCCTCTAATCAACTCGCTCCAAATATCGAGGAAACAACAGATCGCACTGATTCTGGTATTCGCTGTCGGTGGCTTGTGAGTACCTGAATTCCCTTCATCTTAAGATCTAGCTGACACCTGTCTCGATAGTGTTTGCATCACTTCTGTCATCCGGCTTCGTTCGTTGTACGAGATATCCGTATCTCCAGATACTTCACGTACGTGTCAAATCAGCCAGCCGATAATTGATTGCAGCATCGAGGACGGCTTACACTAGCATTAGGAGACGGAGTTCACATCGCTACGTGATCGGCAATTGAGATCAACGTTGCAATTGCCTGTGCGTCGGCTCCCGCTCTCAAGCCTCTCATCGTCAAGGTGTTCCCCAAGCTCCTGGCTAGTACGCAACGCAGCGGCATGCGGTCCGGCGGTCGGGCTTACAGAGGCATGAATTCGGGGAGTCTCATCATATGCACTCCATGCGAAGTCGTATGAGTAAAATACCGAAGCAAATGATCGCCATCGAAACAAAAATCGAGATAGTCAGCTATAATGGAAGTACCACCGATCTGGTCCGGCCTGGTGGAAACAGGATGGTAGCTGAGTGTTATTCAACTGATGAGCGACCACCAGCCCGGGGTCGTGATATGGTCTGAGGTATAAGCATATGATAAAGACACCAGCGCAAGACCGGAACACTTGTGTTTACAGCAAAAGTTCAGAATTGACAAGCAAAGCGTGTTTTCAATCTCAGAGACCAAAAGTTTAAATTTAAGCTGGGTGCGGCACCAGATCTGTCCTATGAGCAGCAATTTATTGTGAAATGAATGTCAAAATTCTCTCGAGCGCGCAGCAACTTTCAGAAACTCTCTTGCGCCGGTCTCATATCTAGCTCGTGAGTCCACAAGGAGCTCGGCTGTTGCGAGAGCCACAGATAGAGCTCTCCGACATTCTCCGCCTTCATCTTCTTGCCCGTCTTAGTATCCGCGTTATCCTCGTCAATAATACCTCCATTGGCAATTGCATGAACGCAGTGCACCCCGAATTTGCTGTGCTCCTTCGCGATGGCCTGCGCCACCATCCTCGCCGCTGCACGAGAAGCCCCATACGCCGCGTATTGCTGGTTCGTCCGCATGGCGCCGAGAGTGCCAGTGAAGATTATGGTACCCTTCTTCGCACCATCCGTGTCGGCAAGCAGCGTTTGACCGCCATTCTGCGCGTACATGAGCTTCAATGCCTCCTGAGCGAAAACCACACCACCGGTGGTATATGTATTCATGCTGTCGCTGAATGCTTCGGCCGTCTCCTCTAGGAACGGTTTCTTGCTAGAGTGCTTGACGTGGTAGATGGCCAACTTTAGCTTGAGGTTCTTGAAGTCGGGATGTTCGGCGATCTGCTGAAAAACGCGCCGGAGGTTGTCTGGCTGAGTGTCCGTGGGGAAGGGATGAAGGATGCCGTTCGACGACTTGCGAAGGTCAGAGGCAAGATTCTGAAGATTATCCGCATTTCGAGCGAGGAGAGCAACTGCAAGGTTGCCGTGTTGAGGGCTGGCGAGAATGCGGGCGATGCCAGCGCCGGAGGTCGGTCCGGCGCCAATAAGAATTGCGAGACCTTTTGGTGCCATATCGATGATGGTGCGGTTGAATTGAGGATTCGAGCGTACTGGTGATACGGGGATGAAGTCTCGTTTAATGAGACTCCTGGAATTTATTGCTGGAAGTTGACTTGAGACTAACAACCTGACCGGCCCGATGGACGTCATTGATCACCCGATCGGTGTTACGGCAGCGCCCCATAAGTGCCGGTGGGAGGTCATCACCGCCACAGTTATTCGGGGTTAAGCCGTCACTCTGACGTTGATCTTGCGCTAGGCCCGAAGCACACTCTGCAACCTGCTGACGGACGTCCGTTCATAACAAACAGTGTTCCATTTCAATGGCTGCTGTTGCTGCTGAATCAGCCAGAAGTAGATAAGTCCAAACTGATCCCGGGGGCTGCTGCAATTGGGACAAGCACTACTTCATGATTGCCGACAGGGCCAGGATTGTCCCATACTAAATGGTGATTGCTTCCGCAGCCAAGGCACATCGACCTTCAGGGACATAAATCGGTGTTTCCACTTTATATGAGAGCGGGAAAACGTCTTGCAATGGATTTTAAGGGAGATGCATGCGTTGGCCCAAATAGAGATACAAGCTGAAACATAACACAGAGCATATCAAGATGCGCGAGTCGAGAGAGCTTTCATGTATGCCATTCTGTTATTTCACACGTGATGGAAAGAAAGAAAGAAAGAGAAAGAGAAGCTTGGGATTTGCGGCCTACTTCGAACGACCGCTAGCACGGGGCGCTTGTACTTCTAGAAGAGATACTGGACGTTCATTTAAACTTCGGTTTAACATTCGCATTCTCTTATGAGTTAGACTGTTGAGTACATCGTCTTCAAAGGGGGAAAAGCTTCATGACTAACCGTGTATGGCTGCCATCTTGGATACAAAAGCTGGCCAGCTTTGAAGTCACGGGAAGAAGATAAGAAGAAGATAAGCCAAAACTTAAGTGCACTCGGAATGTAACTTTGCACACCCTTCAAAGATTACTCATACCGCTTATCAGTCATTATGTCGCACAAGACGAGTAGGTATTTGAACTGGCCCGAATTGCAGTCGAGAGGCCCTCAACTTCAAGACCAGCCTTCACATGCGAAGTATGCCGAGGTGCAAGACGATTCGACTCTTGAGAAAATGCCATATTGAAAGAACTCACGCATAGGACATTGAGTGTCATTACCCTTTAGTAGTGTGGCTGACAGTGCCATTTCTTGAGGTGCTGATTTGATGTCAGAAGGCCGCGGAATAAGTGACAAGAGTGACACAAACAGTCACTGCACCAGCATCTTACTGACTGCAGACCTTTTATATAGAGTAAACAAGTCATTTGACATGAGATTACGCTCCCTTGAGCGTTCAAACAGCGCGCGATGGCAGTATTACGCAGCCGGCCCACAACTGAGTCACAGCGACAAATTTCATCACATAGCCAACACGAGACCGGCGTCTATCTGATTGCTCAAGGTAGGTAGTCGGCGTCACTTTCAAGGATTTAATCTATTTTTGCGTCTTTTCATAATTCAATGGTAATGGGCGGCGGCATAATCTTGTCGCCTCTCCAACAAGAAGCCTGGACAATGTTATACAGTATTTCAATCGCTGAGCTCAATGTGTTCTTCTGCTTACTGTGCGCTTTTCTCAAAACTTCTGAGCATGTGCAGGGGCTGCAGGGCTTGTTGAAGATGCCAGTTTGCGGGAAAAGAACGTGGCCACATGCAGTGCATTACTATCAATTAATTTCGGCCAGGCCCGAAGATTCCGAAGTCCGGACATCAGGGTGTCTGCATATCAACTGGCCCTTGAAAATTTGGGTTGGGCCGTGTGTCGTTGACATTAATTCAGTCCAGGGTACCTATTTTTGAATCGGGAATGTCTCCACGAGCCTCCGAATTCTTTAGGAAACCTTCCACGACGGCTTATCGTTGGGGAACGTGCTGACAGTCCCACTTCCCCGGACTTGAAGTGGGCTTGACGGTTCACAGCCCGCAGTCATGCGGGGGACCATCAGATAAGAATACTACTAAGTAGTAAGAGTATTTGATACAAGGTGTCAGGAGAAAGAGTCAGATCGCGATACCCAATTTGGCCACGTCGAGTTGACGGGTTCATAAACGCAGAAGATTAAGGATTTTGTCTGTAGGCTAAACATGATCTTTGACGACTTTATGGACCCCAATGATAGGTAAGAATGAGAAATAGGCCCGGCGACTTGCGACACAACTATCAGATATCAGCGTATCAACAGGCACGGAGTGGCCGGGGGACGTATCAGCAGGTATCCCCGCAAGGATATGGACCATCCTCATTAGTGGCAAAGTTATTATCCCGGGAGGATCAGAAACATGTATGAAGGGCTTCCAGTGACTTGGTCTGGACTCCTCCATCCCGCCCTCTTGCTTTTGTCAATTACTCGACGCACTGCAAACCAACAACATGGCGAAATCAGCAAAGTTCAGCAATGATCCTCACGAGATGGCTCCTGTGCCCTCCAACGTCGGGCAAGTCCTGGAGGATCCTTCGATAACCCACGATGCGGTCTTTGGCGACATCACCGCAGACGGACCCAACTACCGAGACGTAAGCGCCAATAATTAACCAAACAAAGACACAAGAGCTGATAAGTTGTAGGTGGGATGGATCGGGACATCCATCTTGATGATGAAGACCCAGATCGGCCTGGGTGTTCTCTCGATGCCGTCGGTCTTCGACGTCCTTGGAATCGTCCCTGGCGTGATAATTCTCTGTGTGATTGGTGGCATCACCACCTGGTCGGACTACATGGTTGGCGTCTTCAAACTTCGTCATCCACAGGTGTACGGGATTGATGACGTCGGAGAGCTATTGTTTGGACATATAGGTCGTGAAATCTTCGGCATATTCTTCGTCCTCTGTGATTCCTCGCCCTCCGGCCAAAAGTTGACACCGTGTTCTAACTATGGAAAAGTTTACACCTTTAGTGGAAGTTCGGCAATGGTTGGTATTTCCATTGCCCTAAATTCCGTGTCTCACCATGCGGCTTGCACTGCGATATTTGTTGCTGTTGCCGCTATCATCGGCTTTGGCACCGCCAGTATTCGTACATTGGGCCGAATCAGCTGGTTGGCATGGATTGGCGTGACAAGCATCATGGTTGCCGGTAGGTTTGCAGATCATCCAGGATTGTAAGCATCTAACAAATGAGATTGTGTTTACAGTGACAATTGCCGTGGGTCTTCAAGACCGTCCTGCTGCAGCCCCGCAAGGGGTCGAGTGGAAGTCAGACTTCAAGATCGTCAACCATCCCAGCTTTACTAAGGCCGTCGCCGCCATCTCCTCGATGGTATTCTCTTACGCTGGCACGGGCGCCTTCTTCCCAATCGTTGCGGAGATGCGTGATCCTCGTTACTACACCCGAGCCCTGATGCTTTGCCAGTCGGTTGTTACTGCTGTATATGTCACCGTTGGCGCCGTAGTGTACTATTACTGTGGCTCTTATGTTTATTCACCCGCACTCGGATCTGCAGGCCCCTTAATAAAGAAGATCGCTTACGGTCTCAGTCTGCCTGGATTGATCGTCTCAATGACCCTTCTTGTTCACGTAAGTCCATCCCTTTCAATGCCAACCCTGGGCTGACATTCTTTCAGCTGGCAAGCAAGCACATCTTTGTTCGTATTCTTCGGGGCTCGAGGCACCTCACAGCCAACAGCGCTATCCATAGGATGACGTGGCTAGGCTCAACCTTTGGTACCACTGTGGTAGCTTACCTAGTTGCGAGCGGCATTCCTGTTTTCAACAGCCTCATCTCCCTCGTTGGCGCCCTTCTCGGAACTTTCATTTCGTTCCAGCCGATGGGATGCATGTGGCTTTATGACAATTGGAGTAAGGGTAAAGTTGACCCAACACCCAGATGGCGATGCATGGTGGGCTGGAGCCTTTTTGTCATTATTTCAGGCACTTTCTTAATGGTAGCTGGAACCTACAGTGCTGTTGAGGGCATCATCGAGGATTACAAGTCAGGCGGTTCCGGGGTTTGGTCGTGTGCCGATAACTCAGGCACCGTCTAGAAAGTAGAAGCACAAAGACAAAAGCAAGCATCCAAAACAGGCAAGACTACGATACAAGGTGGCCAGGGACTCCAAGTCCCGAGCCGAAGCAAAGGAAGTTTGTATGATAGCGACCCCGGCTTACTCGTGTGTCTGAAATGTCTCGTTCTTGGGGTAGAGATCGGGCGTGATAGATAAGCAATTAAATAGCAGTAAATCTACAACAAAATCGGCTGGTATGGCCACGCCCGAAACCTTATTAAGGCTTGCAGGGGTAGTCGCGTGAACTTCAGACTTACTCGTGCCCGCCCCCACTTACCGCGGAAAACTTCCCATTAAATCTCTTATCAAGCTTCCCTGAAGTGTTGTTGTCAGATTATTAGAGTCCATATCTTCTCAGCGACTAAGATCTACAATCATTCTCTAGTACGAATACGCCAATTACGCCAGATACGCGGACGACACCCGTTACGGAAACTAAGTAGAACGAAGGACTTCAAGACAAAAATAAAGCAAACTGTCATTATGGTCACTTACAAGAGCTTGGCAGTGACAGGTAAAGAAGCCAATGGGCGCGACCTGAACAGTCGTATTAGGCAAGTCAAGATGCCGCACGAAAAAGGAGATGTCTTCGTTTACATCATTTCACCACTACGCGGGTCGAGAAAGAAGATTTAATGCATTTCCAAAACCATCTAATAGACGTTTACTATGATGGCCGGAAGAAGACGATTCAGAGCTCAAAAGTGTATTAAGACATGCGCATAGGCATTAAACCGTGATCCCATGGCTGTGGGTGGGAAGGCACTAGAGGTCAATCAACTAAAGGTTCGACTATGATAATTAATGCTAGTGCTTTGAAATAGCGAACTCATTACTTCTGTTGACAACTTGACACAGCGTCGAAACACATCGCCTTATGGCCCCACGAGGTTAGGAATGTTTACTGTAATTTTGAAAAACGTAACCAGACTCAAGGATAACTTAACTTGAAGTCTGGTACATAAGAGTGGCTAATGTATTTTGGGGGCTTCACTCATCGCGAAGAAGGGGCACAACCCATGGATCAACATTGTTTACTATTTCTTACGGCTTAGAACCCCCTCCAGCTCTTCCCTATGCAATTGAATAAGTCTGGCTGTGTTGAATCTCGAAACATGTTAAACAGAGAAATACCGAGAGACATAAGGACTTTTGAAGATACCTTCTCCTTGCTCACTACCAAGATGCCACACAACCATCAACGTTTAACAAGCCAAGCATTACATCAATGAATATTCTTACAGAACATAATGCCGAATGCTGAGATCACGCAATCGCCGGTATCGGATGTTCTTCAACCTGTTTAGAAATGCATGGGTAAGTGTCAGAGGCAGGATTCTGAAATAAGTACGACCCAGGCTGCATGAAGGAACATACCAACGACAATGCTGCCAATAGTAAGAACACCAACACAGATGTGGAGAGCATCCTGACCCGATAAGCCGTTAGACTCAGAGCACGCCATCGGCACGCCATCAGGCCCCAATGAATCCCCCGGCTGGGCCCGGAGATTAACTTCCGATATCGTCGGCACTGACCGACATCTAGGACAGTTGGTGAGTATCGAAGCAGAAAAACCACACACATCAGCGAGTTACAGACGCGTTCAATTTTGGATCCCATTTTGCCCTCTGTAGTAGCATTGGAAATATGGCAGACATGCAGCCAGATGCTGTGCTCGAACAGAGGAGTGAGGCATCAATATCGTCTCAGAATGGGCCCGAAACCCCAAATCTGAGGCAGAACTCATTAGTAGTCCGCCCACATGTGGCTGCTCCCACTTTATGGTCACGATTTCGATATTCTTTTCTGGTTACAGGTCTCGCTATTTTCCTCGGCCCATTGACGTTCTTTTGGCCTGGCGAAGAGCCACTGGATATTACAAACTATGCAGGGCGCACCCGCAGAATACTCAAATTGACACCGTATGTTCTATGAAATCCACGCTCATTTCCGTTTCCTAATGTTGTCTGACTCGGGCCAGTTTAATCGACGGGCACAATGACTTGCCCTGGCAGCTGAGGATTGAACTGCACAATCGCATTTACGATGGAAATCTCGACCTAACGAAGAGATTACTAGGGCACACAGACATTCAACGGATGAGGCAGGGCATGGTCGGGGGACAATTTTGGAGCGTTTACGTTGACTGCGATGTGCAGCAACACCACTTCGAAGACCCATCTGTAGGTGGGAGCACCCCCGAAAGCTCATTTATAGACTAACTCGAGAACCAGTGGGTAGTCAGGGACACACTTGAACAAATCGATGTGACTCGCAGGTTCATTGAGGAGCACCCCCAGCATCTTCAATATTGCGACACGGCGGTTTGCGCAAGAAAGGCTTTCAGATCAGGACGGATCTCAAGCATGATCGGAATCGAAGGCGGCCATCAAGTCGGCAGCAGCATCGCTAGCATTCGTCAGATGTACAACCTTGGTGCGCGGTACATCACTCTCACTCATAATTGCGACAATGCGTTTGGGACATCAGCGTCTACCGTTGCTGCCGGCGGCCCGGATGGAGGACTATTTACTCTTGGGTACGATGCCATTAAAGAAATGAACCGTCTCGGCATGATGGTTGATTTGTCTCATGTCTCTCACCAGACCATGAGGGACGTCCTCAGTGTCGCACGCGCGCCCGTCATCTTTTCGCACTCAGGCGCTTACAGTGTCGAGCCTCACCTCCGCCACGCCCCTGACGATGTGTTGCGGTCCGTGAAACGAAACGGAGGCATCGTCATGGCAGTCTTCGTCAACCGTTTTCTCAATATGAGGAATCCGGACCAAGCCACCATCCATGACGTGGTGGACCACATCTTTCGAATTGCGGAGATCTGTGGCTGGGAATGCGTAGGCATTGGCAGTGACTTCTCGGGCACTCCCTACGTTCCTATCGGCTTAGAAGACGTCTCAAAGTTTCCTGACCTCCTGGAGCTGCTGATGGAGAGAGGGGCAACGGATGAACAGATACGCCTCCTGGCAGGGGAAAATATTCTCCGCGTGTGGTCGAATGTTGAGAACCGCGCTAAAGAAATCCAAGCCAACGGTGAAAAGCCGATAGAAGCGGAGTATGATCAGATAAACTGGCACAAAGGGCTTCGGAACTCACCTTGGATGCTCCGAGGCAGTGGAGAAAGGGCTGCGGCAAATGGTGCCGCAGACAAGCCGTACATGTTCAATGTCGATAATGAGGGGAAACACAATCCCGCGGTCAAGAATGTTTAGTCAAAGCACGGAAATCAGTCGAAAATAAGTTTATTAGATCTGAATCAAAGTTCAGTTCGTTTCCCCAAGTTACTCGCAATCGGCGTTTGGATAACCTCTTTTCCGTTATCTAGACGTCTGTGGAAACGGATCACTTTTGGCTTCTCCTTCTACGTCTCTGTCCAAGTAAGTCCAAGGCCATCGAATAATGGAACTGAAAAAGCAAACGAGTCATGATTGATCAAACAAGCCACAGATGTACCGGTTTGTCGTTCTCATGCCTGCTCGTGGATGAAGCAGGACCCTAATTGTATCGTAAAAGCCAATAAAATTAGCCGAAAGAATCGGTGTTGTTGACCATGAGTGCCATGAAAGTCGAATTGTCCCGTGTATGGTCTATTGAGAAGACCGCCGTTCTTTTCTCAAGCTGATTGAGATTCTTAGAAGTCGGGCTTTGGGGAGCTCAGCTTTCAGCCCGCCATTGGATTGAGAGATGACGTGCTCAGGTCCCGGGAGATTTGGGCTAGGGGAAGCGGTCCATGGTTTCCTCGCCGAACCATACCATTGAATAGAAGAATAAGTAGAAGGAATCAGACCCTGCGATGAGCTGTCTCCTACGAATATTCCACTGCAGACCAACCGCAATAAACGAAATACCGGGGCGCTGCTTCTGGGTCGAACGTGGCATACTCACTTCCGATAAATGCATAGAAGAAGAACAACATTCAGATCGACCAAGCAGATGTTGTGAGTTTCTAATCTGGCTCGTGTCAGCAACGACCGGCCTGGGGCTGGCCCAACCAGTGGAGGCATATGTATGGCGACATAGCGGGGTCAAAGTAGCCGCGGTCGAAGGATGACGAGCTGATATAGCGCAGACACACATCATCAGCTATGAATGAGGTTTTCCCCTCCCAGAAATTGACAGCTTCGTTTCCCTTCTACCAAATGTACTCACATTGTACACAGGGTTATTATGTATACTATCACGATGGGTAGACTAGATGCTACTCCTATGGTCCTCCAGCATTAATTAATTTTCTTGGAGTACTCAGCAGTGATTTCTCTGATTTCACTTGTTGTACATTTGATCCATAATGAGCTTATTCGCTATCGTAGCAGAATTAAGCACCTGCCTGGACCTCAAGGCTGGCCGGTAGTCGGCAATCTTTTCCAGGTATTCATATTTCGTCCTTCAATCCAGAAATTGGGCACAGTCTGACAATCCGACAGCGTTCGGGCGAAGTGCCTGCAGAAACTTATAGAAAATGGGCGAAAACCTACGGCCCCGTCATCCAGATCCAACTCGGAAACACCACAGCCGTAGTTGTTAATACAGTCGAGTCGGCCAAGCAGCTCTTCCTCGGCCAGAGACATGCAATGAACTCGAGACCAACTTTCTATGTCTTTCACAATAAGGTCAGCAAAGCCGTCACTAGCATCGGCACTAGCCCGTGGGACGAGTCCTGCAAGCGCCGGAGGAAGCTCGCCGCTGGTGCGCTGAACCGACCGCGGGTGGAAAGCTATGCGCCAATTCTGAACCTTGAGGCTCGTGAGTTTCTCAACGATCTCTACTCCGAGTGTGGGGACGGTTCGGCCGACATCGATTTTCGTCCTGCGGTGAGGCGGTTTGCACTCAATCTCAGTTTAACCCTGAACTACGGCACCCGGGTGTCAAACGTCAAGTCGCTTGAAAAAGATCCGTTGATGGCTGAAATAATCTATGTCGAATCGGAGATCTCCAAGTTTCGTGATACAGGCAAGAATTACGCAAATTACATCCCCTTGTTACGATACTGGGAGCCTGTTGCTGCAGCTCTGGGTCTAAGCAAGACACCCAAAAATCACGCGGCGGACATCGGCCGTCGTAGGCTGGAGTATAATGATAAACTTTTAGATAGACTCAAGGATGAGGTGTCGCAAGGTGAAGACAAATCTTGCATTCAAGGTGCTGTCTTGAGAGACCCTGAGTCTGCTACGCTGACGCGGGAGGAACTCATCAGTGTCAGCTTAAGTATGATGGCAGTAAGTTCGTCCAAATGACTTCCCAGACACTCCGAAACCCCATACGTCTTGGTCTGGGGGCGAAATACTGACCATGTATGGCAAAGGGTGCGGACTCGAACCAGCCTACATTGGCCTGGGCCATCCTCCTTCTTGCACATCGACCCGATATTCAAGAGAAGGCGTATGCTGCTGTCAGGGAGGCGGGTATTCTATCGCTGCCTTCAAACAGCTACGCTTCTACCAAAGTTGAGTATATTGATGCCCTGACAAAAGAAATCTCACGATATTTCGTTGTCTTGAAGCTTGCATTGCCGAAAGCCACGTATTCGGAGGTGAGTTGGGGCGCGGCAACAATCCCTGCAAACACTCTAGTGTTCCTAAACAGTTGGGCTTGCAGTAGAGGTGAGTGCCGTATGAAGTCACGGGTGTGCGCGTATCTGATGTTGCTATAGACCCAGATCTCTTTACCGAGCCAGACGTTTTCGCTCCTGAGCGTTGGCTACCCGGTGCTCCCAACCAATACGCCCATCAGTTCGCATTTGGCATTGGTGGGCGTATGTGTGTAGCATCTCACTTGGCACACAACGCCCTTTACACCGCCTTTCTTCATCTGATTGCACAGTTCAGAATACTTCCAGCAGACGGCGCGACCTCCGAAGAAATTGATCCCATCAGGGGGTTGAAAGGATTGTCATTTGTGGCCACGCCAAGGGGGTTCCAGGCGAAATTTATCCCGCGAAATGGTGATGCATTGAAGGCTTGGCTTTGAAGCCCAGATACTGTCCGCTCTTCATCAGCCGCGGAAACACGTACACGGGGGGCAGTTATGGTACCATCTCATTTCCAATAAGCTGTCATGCAAAGAACCTTTTGGATCCGATAAGACTTGCCGAATCTGCTCTAGTTTCTTTTTGAATGGTATCAAGGACCCAAGGTAATAGCGGTTGTCGATTCAACACACTTGTGCTTGACCGGGCATTCAACGACTACGGCTGCAAACTGGACGTAAAACGGACGCGCAAATCATCAGGTGATTTTTGAGTTTCCTAACGCCCACAGTGCCCAGACAGAAGCACCTGGTCCAGCATCCGAACTTCGGCACTGGTCTGCATGGACAGGTGCGTCAAACGTCTGGCTACTGCGGCCATTAGGAGGCGTCACTCTGCGAGACCTGCAGCCAGTGAACGAGCTCAAGCCGGATGTCGCCATTAGTTCGTGCGGGTCATCTCCGACCCCGCTGAGCAAACCCCATTTAAAGCTGCCCTCATCAATCACGCCTACTACCCTCACCCAGAAAACCTCAGACTGCGAGTTTTGCACACCGGAAACTCATTTGTCAATACAGTAGAAATTTCTGTCATCATGTCTTCCGCTTCTCTCAACGCCGCGGATCTCTTCAGTGTCAAGGATCTCATTGCCGTCGTCACGGGCGGTGGCACGGGTATGTCATCATCACAGCTTCAACATACGTCATCACCAACCCCGAGGTCTCCTTCTAACTCGTCCACACAGGTATCGGCCTCATGATTGCCCAAGGTCTTGAAGCTAACGGAGCAATTGTGTACATCATCGGTCGACGGAAGGAAGCCTTGGAGAAGGCTGCCAGCACGGCTGTAAGTATTGGCCCCGATTTCTTCGCAACAATTGGCTGTGATCAGCTGAGCTGGGCCTAAATGCCTTGCGTACGACCTAAATGTGTGCGTTTTCTGATCGAAGACTCGATGAATATCAGAAATATGGCAATATCCACACCATTCAAGGTGACGTCACCTCCAAGTCAGCCCTTGAGAAGGCTGTATCGGAGATCAAATCAGCACATGGCTACGTCAACGTCGTTATCGCGAACAGTGGCATTGGCGGGCCTAGTCTGAAGGACTTGCCTAAGAACCCATCAATCGCTCAATATCGCGACTACGTGTGGAATTGGGATTCCAAGGCCTTTACCGAAACCTTCAATGTTAACACGACTGGCGTTTTCTTCACCGTAGCGGCATTCCTGGAGCTTTTGGACGAGGGAAACAAGCGGGGTAATTTCAAGCAGCGAAGCCAGGTGATCGCGACGAGCAGTATCGGCGCATTCAATCGCCAGCCCATGGGCTTTGCGTACGGGGCTTCCAAGTCGGCCGTCGTCCACATGTTCAAGCAACTCTCCACAGTTTTGGTGCCGTTCAACATTAGAGCCAATGTCATTGCCCCGGGATTTTACCCGAGTGAGATGACGACGGCAGCCGTTGAGTATCACAAGGACTCTAGATGGCCCAAGTCTACGATTCCGGAAGAGAGAGCCGGGGATGCCGAGGATATGGTCGGCGCGGTTCTGTACTTGACCAGCAGGGCGGGTGCATACACCAACGGCAACGTGCTTATCACTGATGGAGGAAGACTTGCAGTGGTACCTTCCACCTACTAGTCCATTTTTCTTGGTGTGGCGTGTGAGGAAGTTCAAGTTATTAATGCCAGAGGCCATGTGGCCGTCAGTCGAGTTGCAAGAACGCAAGAATACCTACGGAATATACCTTTGCAGGCTCAGACGATAACACACAGGTCATTGACGGCCATTGATCAAGAACCTCCTCTCTCACCGGTAGAGACCTCCATGTCAATTTAGTACATTAACTTGAGCAAGAATGGGACCATAAGCACATGTATATTCGTTCAATTGAAGGTGACTTACAGTTTAGCTGGCTTTCCCCGAAACTTTATCGTCCTTTGGACCGGGCAAAGCCAACAGGTGGAGGCATATCCCCTAGTGCCGTGCCCAAATGAAGTATTACGTACTAGGCACTTCATACAGCCCTGAGCAAATCCCGCCTTCGATGTCCAACGACCGAACTTTTCTATAAAAAAGCTAATTTCCGGCAGAATAAAACAACAGAAAACACTGGGTGATAGGAGGTGCCAACGTAGTTGCGGTTAGTGACTGCAATGCCCCTGAATTCAGGGCATGGAAGAAAGTCACCGCAGCGGCTTTTCAACAACATCTATAGATCGACCGTGGTTATTTTATTTATGCTTTTGCGAGCTTTTATCCGATCCTCCGACTGAGACAAGGTATGCTTTTCTTTTAGCAAAACCACGACATCGTCAAAAGCTACTACGTCGACATTTATGTATCGAACCAAACCACAAGTCAAGCCAGCCCGGGCTGTTCTGTTCAAGTTCGGAAACAATAAACCACACAGTCCTCGTGTCGCTCGGTTCGTAACCTTCACCCGAAAGTGAGGGGCTAGCTAGGCCGAACTCTATCAGTGTTAGGAGTGGCAAAGATCTCGGCAGGCTTCCCCGATGCCGGTGCACTCAGAAACCAGGATAGCGTCACTAAAGTAGGAACCATGCGATCCTTGATGCAGCCTTTTCGGAAGGGGAAACTGCCAGTAAAACCTTCCATTACGACGAAAGACAGGGATACCTGATTCCAGCATTTGTTCTTTCGCGCTATCAAAGTTGTGACGAAATCGTATAGCTCGGTTCGACATGCGAGGCACCGAGTGGTGCGAGGAAACAAAGTAATGTTTCATGGTGCCGTTATATCAAGTTGTCCAACAACTATCCAATGAGGGCCATTTTTGACCTAGGTGTACGATTATACGTTCGTACTCGCCAATCGTGATCGCCTGCTCCTTGCCTGACTTCAGGCGAGCAGATTGCATGTGGTCAAAGCCGCTTGATGCGGCCAATTGTGGTATGCTACCCGCCATACATGTCGGACAGAACATATTCTGAGCACGAAGTGGGCAGCTTATCCATGTGCTTGCTGAAACGCAATACTTCACATCTGGTCCAGTGAGAATTTGCCCGACTCTCCTTAAAGCCAGCGAATGTCCCCAGAGTGTCTGAAAGATACTGATTCCTTCTGGATGACCTTCCCCATCTCCACCAATATCGAGTACCAGTTACTACGACATGTTCAGCAATCCTGTTAACTTTGCGCTCTTGGCGCTTCCGGCCCTTTTGCTTTATCTTTATTCTGCAATTTACTACCGCCGCTTGAAGCAGCTCGCTCATTTTCCACAGTTGAAACCATCTCTTATCTGGGGTCATCTAAAGCTCATAACTGAGAATCAGAAGAAACGTGGCGAGACTGGAAGCCAACTTGGTAAGTGCCGCAAAAACTGATCCTAATGGTGATTTAATGACATTCTGCGTAGATCACACATTTGGGGACATGTGCGAGTTGATTGGGAATCCACCGGTCATGCTTCTTGACATTCGTCCAGTCGGCCAACCCATGCTCGTCATTCGAAGTCATGAGGTAGCCGAGCAGGTATCGAGGCAGTCAAAGATGTGGCCATATGGTGTCCCCAAGTCCAATACCTTACAATTTCTTTACCCACTTGTGGGCGAAACCTCTATTGTCCTAGCATCTGTCAGTTTAACCCCCCACCCCTTCCCTCCCTTCCCCCCTTTCTTCCTCTTTCTTTTACACCATGCTAGGGATATTCTCACCGGAACTAAACTTGGCAATGTTTAGGGTCCCGAGTGGAGGGATATGAGGAAGCACTTCAATCCTGGGTTTGCTCCACAGCATCTCATGAGTTTGATGCCCGTCATCTTGGAAAAGACCCAGACGTTCATTAGGAAACTCGACAGACTCATCATAAGCGGCGAAACATTCGAGTTGGAACCTCTTTGTACCGATCTCACTTTTGACATCATTGGTCGGCTTAATCTCCTTCCCAGATTGTAGGATGGTGATTGCTAAGGCTTGGCAGGTGCCGTGACCATGGATACCGACCTCGGCGCGCAACTGCCTGAGGAGCAGCAAGGAGATTTCATAAAAGACTACAAAGAACTCGTCCATTCTTACAAAGGACAAAGCGGTTTTTCACTGCTGTGGGACACTACGACGATCAAATGGCGGCGGAAGGCCTTGGCCAAGGCTATCGACGACTTTTTGTCAGGCGTGATCCGAAACAAATTCGAAGAAGTGAAGCAAAAGAAAGGGGGGTCGGGTAGGAGCGTCTTGGCCCTGAGTCTGAAAGACGTTGAGAACTTGACCCCGGAGATCATCATTGTTACGAGAGACCAGCTCAAGACTTTCATGTTTGGGGGGCACGACACCACCAGCATCCTTCTTCAGTGGGCCTTGTACGAGCTTTCTCGGACACCAAGAGCGCTGAAGACGCTCCGGGCAGAGTTGGAGAGCTTGTTCGGCCCCGATTTAAGTCCAGAGGCTGTTCGGGAAGCGCTGCTGTCTAGGGGCGAGGAAATCACACGAAAGATGACGTATACCTCGGCAGTCATCAAGGAGGTCTTGCGCTTGTATCCGCCTGCCGGCTCTGCGCGCTCTTGCCCCCCTGGGTCGAACTTCTACCTCCACCTCCTAGGTGGCAACAGCCTTTGCGTCGACGGCTTGCTTCTTTACAACTGCGCGACCCTGATCCAGCGAGATCCCGAAGTATACGGAATCACCAAGGACGACTTTGTACCAGAGCGATGGCTTGGTAATACGGACACATCCATGGCGACAAATGATGACGAAAAAATTGGCATTAGCAAGGCGGGCCAAGGTGAGATTCCAGCCGCTGCGTGGAGGCCGTTCGAGAGAGGACCGAGAAGCTGTATTGGACAGGAACTAGCAAACATCGAGGCGAGAGTCATATTGGCCAGTGTGGTTGGCACATATGATTTCGAGAAGGTTGGGCTTGGTGAGCCGACAATGAGCGCTGAGGGGAGCCCGATTATCAATGAAAAGGGCCAATACCGGGTCAACACGCCCTTGACCAACGTACGTACTGTCTCTGACTTGGCTGAAAGTTCTTCTGACATATTACAGACTCGACAGATCACGTCCAGACCGATTGATGGGATGAGAGTCCGGGTGAAGAATCGGGGTGGTGCAGCTTGAAATGCAAGACTGCTAGACTGAGATACGACGCAGTCATGGAACAATACGGTAACGTCTTGTTTTTGATTCTTGTTCTTGGAAATGTTCCATGTGTATGAAGTTCTGCAAAATGAAAGTTGATTGATCAGGGTAGATCTTACTAACCAGAAAGTCCCATTCCGCGGCGTGGGTTTCCTTGATGTTTGCCTCCTAATCTCCAAGACGGAATGTAGCTTTTAGACCACGCCAACCACTGTGAAGAATGTCATGCACTACAGAGAGACAGCAATAAGATTTGAAATCTTGCAAAGCTTCAGTTACGTTTGGCATTCCAAGAGCGAAAGCTCGTACTTCGACATGCATTTGTCTAGACCTACCAGCATCCCCGGGGCAATTTTCCATCCCTCTAACAAAAGAAAAGCCTCCACCATGGTTTCCCAACCTTCGGCCTTTCCATATTCAGAAAACTGAGCAAGTCGTCTCGCCGCTGCTTGTCTGACTCAGACCAAGCTCTGTGGTCTCCGCCGTCGTACGACTGACAGCTTTGGCAGAGAGTTGGAGCAATGACAGATGAAAATCGGCGAGTACCGAACCAGCCACACTCACTGCTTGCGAGCTTCGCTTCGTCGCATGGCTGATGGAATTCGGTTGATAAGTGGTTGATGGCATGTGGATGCGAAGTCGAAGGTGTGGGCCTGACCAGGGTGGTTTGCGTCCCGTAGCAGGCTTTGCAAGTCGCTGTGGCGATATGGCACATGGTGATGGGTTGGGCGTTGAAAATCTTCTAGGAAAATGGGTTTCAGTGCTTCTCTGGACTTGGAGGGATACTTATTGGTTCCTCGCATTGAAAAGATTTGCGGTTGTGATGATGACGGCAAGCACGTTTAGCAGCTGTCTTTTCTAACCCTGACCAAATGTGAGAACAAAGCATCGCCTCTTCGGGAACAATCTGTAAGTGAGATTTTATTTTGGAAACACAGTTTCTTTATTCAACTTGTATCCCGTGTCAACTCGCTTTGAGTCGAAGTTTCGAACAATAGAGTGGGCGGTTTTGTGTCTGTCCTCCTTTCTGATTTGTGCCTGGCCAATGTGTTGAAAGACCTAGACTCGTAAAGGCACCCTCATGGGTCATCCATGGCTTGCTTTAAGAATTTCACTTGAAGTTGGTTTATATCAACCCTTTTGAGAAGCCTGAGTAGGAACAAAGACTCTGCCTTTGCAGTAGAAACCAGCAATGATGCAGCCAGCTTCGACCACAATTATGCTCCTTGAAGAATAAAATCACACCAAGGTGTATAATGAGTCACTTCTCCCCCAACATGCTCAGAGTTTACAGTGGAAATGTTCAAATCATCTCCCTCGCCGCCTTCTCCTCCTATAATCGTTTCCAGGTAGATCATGAGCTGGCAAGAGAATCTCTCAGACTCCACGCATGTTTCTTGCTGCTGACTGAAAGCTGCTCTGGTAGGCGGTTGTGTTTCATGCGCCGCATTGAAGAAGCTTTCCCTCAATCTTGAATGGGCGGTCTTCCCCGAACTCGCGGAAAACATGATGCTACGGTCAGTGAAGGGACTCAAGCACCTCGAGAACTTGATCATCGACACCCGAAGTCTAATAGTTCAAAGAAACCCGTGACAGTTGAGGATGACGAGAATCCCGGGTGGCTTATGGACCGAGGTTTCTTCGGTGGTTCCTGATCCCGATCCCGATCTGTTGGTCGATCTACTGCCTGCGTCATTTCGGTCGTCTCGATTAGAGTGGGATAGGATGAAGAAAGACCCGAAGTTGACCAGGTTTTTACCTGCAATTATTCGCTTGGGAGCCATCGCGCCTGAGACGTATGTTCCCACAGTTGAAGGCGGTGGGATTTCCTGGGTGAACTGAGCCGGATGCTGCAGACGCCAGGTCGATATTTGAAGCTCACGGCATCTCGTTTAGTTTGGATATTGATCCTTTCAGACTCAATTCTTCGGGCTGGAGATCCAAGTTAAACCCCCGCTGGGCCGTGGAGATTGTCAGCTGCATTTACCTGTGCTGCATTTCTTAATTGAGGAGTCTTGAAAAATTGACGAAAATGCCTGAAAAGCGCATATTTGACGCAGCTGCGCAGCCTCGGAGGTTGGGACGGCTGAAAGTGCCTAGCGAATCATGACTCACCAAGGTTGATTAGCAGCTAGTACTCCAATCTCACCTCTTCCCATCCCCAACTGCAAACCCTCCCCCACACCCCTCGCAGCGACCAAAATGGCCGCACCCGCCGACCCCGTCAGTCGCTACAAGTTCACGATCCTGCCCGAGTACTTCGTGGACTCCTACAAGGTCGCAGAAGCAAGCCCCGGGGGGAAAGCCACTACGCAGCCGCTGCTGGGCCTCCTGGACCGACCGTTCGAAGATGCGGCTGACGGCCGAGAAAGCGGGGAAGCCAAGCCGCTGTGGGAGAGATTCGCCGCGCACGTCAAGAGCCTCAACGACGACAGCCCGGACGGGGTCGAGTACAAGGTCCTGTACCTGACGAGACACGGCCTCGGGTTTCACAACGTCCAGGCGGCCAAGGTTGGGACTGTGGAATGGGACGTAAGCATCACCGGCCCAGTCTTTTTTTTTGGTAATCGCCCTCTGACAAATTTTCCCAGAGATATTGGTCTCATCTCGATGGCGACGGCGTCGTCACCTGGCTCGACGCGGAACTGGTAGACACCGGCATCCGGCAGGCGAAAGATCTCAACGCGTTCTGGGCGTCGGCGACTACGAAGGACGGGGTGCCGTTCCCGGAATCATTCTACACGAGCCCGCTCCGCCGATGCCTCCACACCAGCAAGCTGGTCTTTGGAGGGCTGGTGGAGGAGAGGGGCGTAGAATTCAGACCGGTGATCAAAGAAGGGCTGAGGGAACGCATGACGGACCACACGTGCGACAAGAGGAGCTCTCGCTCGTGGATCGAGGGCGCGTATCCGAGGTACATCATCGAGCCGGGTTTCACCGAAGAGGACGAGCTCTGGAAGGCGGATCAGTTCGAGAGCACCGAGAGTCACCTTGCGAGGAAACAGTTGGTGTTGGAGGAGATTTTCTCTTCTGATGCTAGCCATTTTGTTTCGTTGACGGTCCATTCGTATGCCATTTCTGCTATTTTCGGGGTAGGGGGACAAGATGAAGTCAGGGTAAGAGAGGGATCGACAATTGCTGTGCTCATCCGCGGCGAGAAGACTTCGTCTGCTTAGTCCCACGACAAGACCACAATCATTCCATCCCAGACTTTTCCGTCCCAGACCTTTTCCTCCCATGCTTCTCGACTGCCTTTTCTTTGAATAAACATATCATAATCTTCTCGCGCGAACCGTTCCAGACCTCTCAAAGCAATATTTCGACTTTTCCGCGCCCTTAGTCCTTCTTCGACTTTCCATCCGCGTTCTCCTGCTGGGCGGCGGCAATGGCGGCCTCGGTTCTCTCTCTGGCCAGGCGATCGGCCTCGGCGGCCTCGGCGTCAGCCTCCTCCCTGTCCAGCAGCCGGGCAGCGGCCTCGCCGCCGTTGGGGTCGCCGGCGGCCATCATCTCGCAGATGTCTCTCATGCGGCTGCGGAAGCTGTCGTCGACGACGTCCTCGTCGTAGTTGCGCATCTGGCGCTCTCGGTCCTCGTTGTCGTCCTCGCGCTGGAGGCGGTCGAGCTCGCGAGCCGGGGCTCGGAACGAGGCTATGAAGGGGACGACGATGGTCACCACGACGACGGTGCCGACCACGACGATGCTGATGGGCTCGAGCATTCTGATCGTGATGAACTCGGTGAGTGCTTGATGGTTTGGTTTCTTGGTGGATGGAGAGCTCACGATGCGGTGTAGGGGAGGGGATCTTGTCAAATTCCGGTCTGGAGTAGTAGTGGTCTGGCCGGTGGCTCGACGTCGTCGAGCTGAGGAGTTTCTTCGAGAATGACTGCTTCAAAAATCCTCGGAAGAAGATTGTTTCTCTTTGGTATCTCCGGTTGGAGAAAAAGTTCGAGGTGTAGAGAAGGAGCCAGAGTTATTTCTTTGTGGGCGGCAGCCTAAGGTAGCTTTGCTGAGGTCTTGGGTGACCCGCTGTTCAGGCTCCGACACCTACAGTGAACCGGACCTGGTGGAAACCTACTGTGCTCTTGCACCTTTGGGTCCGAGTGGGGCACAGTAGCCACTCGGGGCCGAAGCCCCGACTCCGGGACCCACAGAACGCCGGCAGGCCCCCGGTGGGTCCGGTTGTCACACAAAGAAGCCTTTAAACCGCATGTGGGAGGCAGAGATGGAAAAAAACCAGTGTCTTGTGGAGAGTCCATCAAGGATGAAATAACTCGACCTTCAAGGAAGCAGGAATTTGGACTTCATGAGCACCGTCTTCGCGGTGCAATACCTGTCGGGCGCGCCGGGCACAACGTCGCAAGACTGCTCACTGGCAGCAGCACGGCTGGTGTAGTGGAGATCCCTCTTTCCCCAATGGAAGTCAAGGAACTGGTTGAAGCTTGAGACACTGACATTCGTCTGGGAGCAGCCTCGTCAAGTTTTGTCGCGCCGTTTTGCCTGGATCGTCAACGAATCTCGGTTGAATCAATTGGGCTGCTTGCTTCACCTGGAATGACCCCAAAAGCCAGGACATCCTGTCTGACTAATCCCGCCCGTTGTAAAATGCGGCGGAGGGCAGGTATTGACGGGAGGTGCCAACAAGCAGGACCGTATGGGATCCTGACTCGGCAATTTTCCCCTCAGCGGACTTTATGCCGCGGGTCCGCGGCCCATGTCGGACTCTTCCCGACGTCTGCCGACCGACACCTAATCTTGCACCCATCTTTCATCCACCTCCTCAATGGCTGCTGCCTCTTCGGTCCCCGTGTCATCGCCGTGATCGAACCCACCGCGCCGAATCCAACATGACCGTCGCCGCACCATCTCGGAAGATCCGGATCGCTGTCCTCTGCTGTTTCGCCTTCCCCGAGCACATCGCCGCGGAGAAGGGCCAGTTCGACGACATGTTCGCGACTTGGATCCATGCCGCCATCGAGGCGAGAAACGCGAAGCGCCCGACCTACGATCAGGTCGCCGCAGAGGTCACGGGGTTCGATGTCGTCGAGAAGGGGCAGTACCCTCCCTCCCTGGCCGATGTCGATGTTCTTGTTGTTATTGGATCTGCTGCTTCGTCGTATGAAGACGAGCCCTGGATTCATCGACTTGCTGCGTACCTTCGAGGTGGGTCTCTCTCATAACGTCGGTCGACTTGCATTGTTCGGCCAGAGCTGACTTGCAGTTAGATGTCTACGAAAACAACCCTTCTGTCAAGATTTTTGGCGGTTGCTTCGGCCATCAGATCTTGTGCCAGACGCTGCTGGCAGAGTGCGGTGGTCATGTGGTGAAGAACCCGAAGGGGTGGGAAATTGGTGTTCATCAGGTGCACCTAACCCCAGACTTTTCGTCGCATTTCCCGGAACATCTTCAGGACGGCAAGGTCTCCTATCAGTTTCTCCACCAGGATTTCGTGAAAATCGACGGGAAACTCTCTTCCGAATGGGTGCAAATGGGAACATCGCCTCTTTGTGACGTTCAAGGGGTAATGCTGCCCGGTCGAGTGTTGACATACCAGGGGCATCCTGAGTTCGACAGCGTCATCAGTGATTTGAGCATAAAGACTTTGAACAAGTCTGGAATGATACCTGATGACCAAGTGGAAGGCTTCCTGGCGCTGGTGAATCAGGAGGATACTAGGCGGCTAGCCGGCGAGGTGGCGATTGAATTCTTCTTGTCCTCGCCATGAGTCGTCTTCGCAGCAATGGAAGACGGCGACGTATTGCGGGGCTGAGATCGTTGGCTGTAGGTAGTGGTCGCCGTTCGAGTTTGCCTTATGAGACTGAACAGGAGTTTCGAGAATAGAGGATATGCTTTGGAGGATTTCTTTATTGCAGAGTGACGAGATGAACAGGGCCATAATGATGTCGAAGCCGCGACCTCGAGCATTGTCTCATTGCGTCAATATGAGCTGAACATGACTGTGATACCACTTCAAAAGAACACTTGTTCAGATCCCAGTACTCTTGAGATGATCGTTTTCGTTTACAGCTTTGAAGCCAAAGGTTTGTTTCCTTCCAGCTGTTCTTGGGCAAGTTTCACAGCATGTGCCGCCATTCCCCTGGGTCAAGGTCAGTGAGGTCACTTTCAGTATCAATTGCAAGTTGCGTGGCTTACCAAGATGCCTGGTAGCCGGCTCCAGAAGCGCCGTAGTTGTGCACGACCAAACCATCCTCGCCTGTCTCGGCTTCAATCCTCGGGCCACCTTTACGGCTTGGTCTCAAACCCACGCCATGTTTGATTATCTTCAGGTCTTCCGGGCGTCCCAGTTCAGGGGCCAAGGCACAACACCTTTCCAGAATAGTCTTTGTCAGCTCAGGGTCGACGTTCTTGTCCCAGTTTCCGTTTTGGCGGCAGCCACCCAGGACGATGCCGCCGGCGAGAGGTCGCTGGAAGATGTAGGTGGTATCGTTGTCGACCCGACGAGGCGAGCGGAAGTACATCTGCTTGAGGGGCTGGATGGGCTGTTCCACGAGGATGGTCTGGCCTCGGGTGGGGTACATGGCCTTGTCTTCCACTCCGCCGAGGAAGTACGAGCCAAGGCCGGTGCAGTTGAAGACGGCGACGACGTCAGATGAGATGCGGGCCTCCTTGATGTGCGTGATCCGGCGGCGGAGCAGAGCGACGTTTGCTTGCCTGCACTTTTCGAGGAGCCTGTTCCGTGTCAGTCCGGAAGCGTCAAACGACCTTTTTGCGGGGTTGTCTTCTCACCATTGCAGGTAGATCTGAGTGTTGATAACAAAGGTAGAGGGCAGGTCCAGTCCAAACACGGCCTTGTCGGGCAGCTCTTCCTTTTTCAGCGGCACGGCGCCGCCGACCAAATCGTCGTACCACAGTTTCCCCGTTCCCACGCTGAGGATCTCGGCGTCCTCAATTTTTTGGTCAAAAATCATCCTGAGAGGGGAGCTCTGAATGCCGGCCTCTGGGGTATTTTTCGCAATCTCCTTGAACCGATTGAATGTGACGCGGTCAAAGGACTCGAGAAGCCCATTGTCGTTTGCTGACGAGCACCAGTTCCCGCCGGCCCACGGGGAGCAGTAATCGATGTGGTAGTCGCCGGGGAAGTACTCCGCGAGGATGGTGATGCGGGCCGAGGGGTACTTGCTCCGGACGGTCAAGGCCGTGGTGAGACCGATGACGCCGGCGCCGAGCACGACGAAGTGGTGAGCGTTTTTCGAAGTGGGTGCCATGGCGGTTGAGTTGGGTGTGCGAGTGCGATTGGCGATTGGGAGAAACCAAGGGGGGAGAATCAAGACGCGGTCGATGACTGCCTCAAGACAAAAGGTCTGCAGGACGGCGAGTGGGTGTCGTCGCGGCGAGAATTGCGGACAACTCCGGTCCGAAGTCGGCGCCAGTGAGGCGGGAATTCAATCGGGCAAGACCCGCACGTCCGCCCGCTGATAAGGGGACTTGCATGTTGTGACTGCCCTGATGGTGAAAGTGACATTCGCCGCCAGGGCTGAGGAGGAAAGAGCAAAAAAAGAAAAAAAAAAAAAAGGGGGGGGGGGGCCGAAAATGATCAGCAGAGACGAGTCTCTTTTTCTTTTGGTTTTCGCAGGTAAGAGAAAGCATTCGAAATGACGGTCAGCTTGGTGCCCTTGAAGCTGACCCCACTGCTTTGCCCTCAGATTTCAGCATCGAGGCCTGCTCATGGCCATCCCAATGGGCGACTCGACTCATCACGGCGCAATCTTCCCGCAACTCAACTTCCCGGCCTTATTTTCTCGGCAGCGGCGCCCATCGGACATGAATGAGAGTATCCGCAAGTGACACTCGGCTGCGGCGCCGGGATCGACGGCTTGCATGGGTCGGCTATTCACAAGATAAGCCCCGCTATTCGCCATCCTCGTGCGTGAACCGCCCTCTCTGTCCAGCCCAGCGTTGGAGTTGGCCCCGACGCCACGGACTGTCCCTTCGCATCTCACCCGCTGCTGCTCACCACCATGAGAGTCCTGCTCCCCGAGCCGCGCTCCCACATCAACCTCCAACGCGGATGGCCGAGCGCCCGTCTGCACCCGGTGCAGGCCCTTGAAGCCGCGTCGTCGGCGCTGTTCCAGCAGGACAATGTCGAGCAGCAGTTCTTCTACGGGCCGGGACTGGGACGGCCGTCGCTCCGCGGAGCCATCGCCAGGTGGCTCACCGACTTCTACGCCCCGGCCGCCGGCCCCGTTGCCGGCGAACGGATTGGCGTGACCAACGGCGCGTCCAACGGCCTGGCGACCATTCTGCAGAAATTCACCGACCCGAGCTACACCCGCGCGGTCTGGATGGTCGAGCCCACCTACTTCCTCGCGTGCCCCATCTTCAGAGACGCGGGCCTCGCGGGGCGCATCAAGGGCGCCCCCGAGGGGCCGGACGGCGTCGACTTGGACTTCCTCGCCGGGGCCCTCGGAGACGTCGATGCTTCTTGGCCCGACGACGAGACATCGGGGCCACGCAAGTCGGCGGAGCTGGGGTACCCAAAGATCTACAGGCACGTCATTTATCTCGTCCCGACCTTTTCCAACCCGAGCGGCAAGACCATGAGCCTGGAGAGCAGGCGGCAGCTCGTGCGATTGGCCCGCAAGCACGACGCGCTGCTCATCACCGACGACGTTTACGACATGCTGCGATGGCCCGCGAGCGAAAGCAGCTCCTCGAAAGACTTTGAGTCGAGCCCGCCTCGGCTGGTGGACCTCGACAGGGAACTGGACGGCACGTCTATTTTCGGAAATACCGTCAGCAACGGGTCATTCTCCAAGATCATAGCTCCGGGCATGAGGCTGGGGTGGCTCGAAGCGAGCCCCGCGTTTACAACCACCATTCGTACGGTGTGAGTCCGCGAGATCTCTCTTTTTTTGCCAGGAACCACGCAAACTGACTTGTGGAGATAGCGGTGCCACTGCTTCGGGGGGCGGCCAGGCACACTTCTCCTCGCTCGTCATCGAAAAGGTGCTCGAGAGCGGCAAGCTGACTCGGCATATCCACGAGAATCTCATCCCAACATACCAGAGACGATACCACGCCATGGTTGGGGCGATCCGGCAGCACCTGTATCCCTTGGGAGTCAGGCTCGTGTCAGACCCGAGTCTGCAAGCAGATGGGGTCGCCGGCGGCTTCTTTCTGTACATATCCTTTGGGCAAAACACGGCAGACATCGCGTCCGAGGTTGCTCGTATCAGCCTGCAGGAGTTCAACCTGCAAATCGGACCCGGGCACATCTTTGGAGTGCCTGACGACCCTTTGAGTGAGAAAAGGGGCAACGGCACGTATCACGGAGGCGCGAGGCTTTGTTGGGCGTGGCATGAGGAAGAAGACCTCATAGAAGGCATCCAGAGGCTGGCGATTGTGGTTAAGGGTGTTCAACGAGCACTGCGGTAGATTCCATGACAGTCTGCCTTTAGATCACCGTGTCTTTGACAGAAGGTACCAATGATACCTACCTAACTCAGATGGCCACGGCAGGCGATGAATACTCAGTGCGGCAATGCGTAGAATACAAGAACAGTGACCCAACCCGTAAATCACGACATTAAACCTTTCCCCTGTCTGCACATTCAGGACAGGACACTCTTCTGACCCAGTATCCTCTACTTATTCAGAAGAATCCTCCGACAAATCCGAAGAATCCTCCGACAGATCTGAAGAATCCTCCGACTGCGGGACGCGGGCTTGAGCCGCAGGCGACACCTCGTCCCAAGGCACACTCGATCGAGCCATGTCCAGAAACCCAAGCCGGGCTTTGTTCAGATCTTTGAGATCCTCACCCTTCATGACGGAGACGAGAATGCGCTGGCCCTCCAAAGTCCGGTTCCAAAGCTCCGGGGCTGTGGTCGCGGCGTCAATCTCAAGATCAGGGGCCACGATAAAGACGTGCGCCAAGCCATCCCAAATCTCAATGTACTTGATTCGGAACAGCACAAGATAGCTGATGCCCTGCTTGAACAGGTTCAATGACCCGGTTTCCAATTTAATGCGACGACGGAGTACCGAGTCCCTGATGCCTCGGGGCTTGCCACGCCTCGGCTTTGGCAGCCTCTCACCCTGACCCAACGCCCTGTTCCTCGACTCCGCATGTCGCATTTCTTGTTGCCACTGCTTCGCGGCTCTCTCGATGTTGTCGGCGTAGCGGATGACAAGACCAGGCCTCTTGGCTTCGGAGCCGCAAGTAGGCCTCGTTTCACCGTCAGGGATCCCAAACGACAGCTTGGGTGTGCCCTCCGGGGTACCAGTCATGTACAGGATATCGATACGACCCTCCACCCAGGGCAATGGGAGTTTCTTCAGCCCTGCATCAACCCGCTTCTTGTTGTCCTCAAAGTGCTCTTCGACAAGCTTCCAAATGTCGGCGGCTGGGATGCGTACGTTTACGCTCGGTGGGTGCGGGGGAGACGTGTTGCTGTGAGAGGCACTCTGTGTCGTGTTCGGCTCATCGGTGGGCGGATCTTTGGAGTCGTTGTCATCGGCGGGGGCAGTTGTCGACTTGGAGGACTTCATGACGCCCGCAGCCTTGATGGTGAACTCTGTGCACCATTGAGCCTCCCTTTCCGGAAACTTGGGCTCCGTTACACGCCACATCTCATCGACTGCGTCCTTGCCGTGGCGATAATGGATCGCGACACTGTCCTGCTCCACGCGCGGGACGTGCGACGTGTTGACAGGTACGGATGGGTATCGCCCGATGTTGACGCTTGTGACCGGTTCTCCGTTGTCATACCGGAATGTCCCGTTTTGGACTTGGTTGACCAGTTCAGCCCCTCTCTCGATGTATTCCCGAGGGTCTCTCCATATAACCTTCGGCACGTGAGTTTTCCGAAACTGGTAGGAGATACTGGACGTTCCTGGCTTCTGAAGCCTCTCCGTGTTGTACTTGTACAAGGGCGGCTCCTCGGACGACAGTATCGTGGCAAATGTGGGATTGTCGTCACTCATTGCGGCGGTTAGGGTTCCAGTGAATAGAAGGACAACGGGGACAGTGAGAACCTCTGGATAACAAGTGCGAAGGGTGACAGAGCCTGTAAAAATAAGAAAGTAGGAGATGCCGCGGAGGCGATGTAGGCGACAGGGAAAGAGAAGACGCGAGAAAGACGACGGAGGCAACACCAGAGTCACCAGTGGAGAGAGTAGAACGGGGGATAAGGAAAGACCAGGAAAAAATCAGGTTGCCAGTTCCAAAGATTGTGGGCCGAAGAAACGGCCTTTGTTGGTAACTGACGTGAATGAGAAATTCAACTGTAGGCCAGATGCCTCAGGGCAGCGGCAAGGTGAGGCTTTCGGTTGTCTCAATACCTGGGCACGGGACCACCGCCTGATGGCAGCTCTCTTCGTTCATGGGCTGGCTCATGGTTGAGTGTACATACCATCATCCTTTTTTCAGCAATGATGGGTCTGCTGCACCCTGGAGTGAGGTGTCCCAGCTCCTAGACTTGCAGATCCATCGCGGCTCAACAGTTACAACAAACAAACTGGGCAGTATTCTAAGATTGTCTGCCAACATGGCCAACGCCGGGACGGGATGTCCACCGCCACTCCCACTCCTGCCTACGGGTGTTTCGCAGCTCTGGTTGAGGACAGTACACAAGTCAACAGAGTGCTGCATTCACGTACATGTACCATGAAAATGGTGTTCAGGGCACATTGATGTAAGTCTCGTGCTTTCACCGCTGCCGCCGGGGAGGTGCATTGAGTGGATGCTCAGGAGAGTCAGTGATCAGGCATACCGTCCGACCCGACTGGAAAAATCTGTGTTCTGTTTGTCAATGGCATGGAGACCCAAGGAACATGTCGTATTCCTGGATTTGAGCTGCTGGGTGCTTCCGTCTTCCAACACATTACCCTAGGCTCAGCTAGGGGGCAGCGGGACATGACTGTAATACTTGCTTGGCTTGCCCCGGAATCGGCTCAAACGGTTGAAGGGGTGCAGCCAGAAGTCCCATGTCTCAAGTATTTACCTGGCTACCTACGGTACCTTACCTAGGTACACCAAACAAAAGGCCGCCACACAAGGTGCCTGGATGTGTCTGGATGCAGGGGCCCGTCTGGCAATTTGAACAAGCCGCAGCCTGCCTGCCTGACTGCCTGGGCATGGGTAGTTGATCGAAAGAGGCAATGGAAATGTTGCAGATTTTGGTCTGTGGCTTTCCAGCGTCCGTGGTCACCATGCTGCCACTGGATGGTGGCTGTGCATCTCATCCAGTCGTGATTGAGTTTGTACTGTTGCCTGTGCTGGTACCTTCAATGTGGATGGACGTTGAACGGCTCTTGTGTAACCTTGAGGATTCAGGAGCACAGACCCCTGGACTATCTCCGACGACTCCCGCCTGGAATATTCATCAGTGATCCATCCTTGTCTTCACTCCTCCAACGCTCTTTCACCTGTAGGTCCTGCAGCGTCATTCCTACAATCTCACACCTTTTGGCTTCCATATTCTTCAGGATATCATCACCACTGCCTCTCTTACCTCCACCTTCTGCACTTTTGGCAAGCTGCCCCAGTCAAAACAACGCCGACCGCCACCGCAAAGCCACAGCAACAACATCATCAACGACCTCGCTGCGACGAACCGCCCTCATCAATATCAGCTCTTGACAGAATATTCGCTGCATTGAAAGTGTCGTCGATCCAATCATCGTCCACGCCACAGCTTTTCTGCCGAGCCATCGCCCCCAGCATCCCTCATCGAGCCCCCAGTCCTTGCTTCCATTCTCTCACATCACCTTCGGTATCCCTCTTCGCCTTCATATCTTACGCCGCCGCCGCCATACCTCGTGGTCTCCTATTTACCTTACCCTCGATCTCTCCAGCTGCGATCCCCCGGCTGCTGCCAATATCACCCAAACAGCCCGTAGTCATCTCCGTCGCCGCCCATTCCCCCGTCACCACCCCCGACATCTTCTCTAGCCGCAAGCATCCCAACTTGTCTCTCGTCATTATGCCTTCCACTTGGATCACGCCTTCTGAGGCCTATCGCGCCGGCAAAGAACTGATCTTGTACCCATACGAGCCCGTCAAGCCCCATGGCATGGGACAGTACACCCGCAATCCTCTCCCGAGCGACTTTCCTTACGGCTCGATGAGACACTTTGACCCCAGAGCCACCTCCGACAACTCGCAAGCCAAGATCCGAATCGACGAAACAATCCGCGTCGGCGATAACAGACACTCGCAAATCTTTAGCTGTACTGTTTTGAAAGCTCCGGCTGAAGAAAGTTCTGCTACGGATCAGTCACCTCTCAATCCGATTATCAAACGAAAGAGAAAGAAGAAGACCGAGGCCCTTCGGCTGCCCAAAACCTCGCTCGTTGTGAAGGCCTACGACTACGAATACTACCCGAGCAGCGTGGGCGGTCCTTGGAACAACAACGAGGAGGCTGAAGGCTACTTCAGCCGTGAATATGCGGCCTACAAGCACTACCGGGAGGAAGGAATGACTGGATGGCCGCATGTGATGCCGCAGTTCTACGGCGGCTGGGTCATGGAGATAGTCGGTGAAGTGGACGACAAGGGTAAAGCGAAGAGCCGATACGTCGGCCTGATCCTCATCGAACATATTCACGGCCGCTCGGTGGAGAGCTTGTGCTCGCGCGAAAGCGAATACGAATACGAAGACGATGACGACTGGTTGGGTGACCTGAGGCCAATCAGACGACCAGTCGAATTTCCCAAGGCCGACGGTACCCCGATGAACATCAAACTCAACAAGAAGTTTCGACAGCTTGTCATCAAGAAGTTTCTCCATGGTCTCGTCGTCGGCATGCACTTTGGTGTCGAGCATCACGAGGCTTCCCCGTGGAACACCTTCGTCACCATGCGGAACGGTAACGCCGACCTGAACGAAGTACGCGTTGTTCTTCTCGATCACGACGACACAGAGGTTTGCCACCTGACCACTGAAGGGGCACGCGACGGCACGGACTGTCTTACGAAGCTCCCCTACCCACCTCATCCTTTCGAGAGATGCAACGTCAAGGCACTTGAGGAATTCCACGGCTGGTGGCCGCCGTCTGAGAGAAAAGGGCTTGACAGGGAGAAGCTATTTGATGAGTGGCTCCTCAGCGAGAAGGTGTTTGGCCCGCTCGTCGAAGCGAAGGATGTGATGGACAAGTTGCCAGACGGACAGTGGCCGCACCCGTATGACAAGTACTCGACATTCGCGACGCTGGACAAGATTGAGAAAAGCGAGGACAAGCAATTTGTCATCGTTCTCGTGATGAATTACTTGCGAGAGGTGAGGTTGCGTCGTCAGAAAGAGAAGGAGAAGCAGCAAAGACAGGCCATCGCGGAGTGTCTGGAGTCGCCCGGGTTCGATTTGGAACAGGCCTTAGCGTGCCTGACCAACATGCGACGGTCCGCGAGTCCACAACTGGGTCGAGACCCAACCGCTGCTACCCATATTCAATCCACAGCCGCAGACACCCCTCCGACTAGGGGCCACGAGATTCAGTTGACACAGAACCGGCAGATCCCCCCACAACAGTCTCAACAAGAGACTCTCCCTCTTTCTATACCTCAGCTTGAGAGCTCCTTGTTGTCATCTCCCGGCATGGTTGAGGATGATCAGTCACAGCTATCCTGGGGCCCTGGCGCCAGGCAGCAAATGATGAGTTCGTTCAGGGATGTTTCCCCGGACTCTCGAGACCTTTTGTCTCTTGATTCTCCAGAGGACATATTCAGTAGTTTCTTCTGGTATGCTTTAACCAATCAACCCATGGCATCGCAAAGTCCGGGCACCACCGCAGACAACCGTGTCAGCCAGGTCGAGAATATTCGCAGAATCAGCATTCAGATGCAAATGCCTTTGCGAGGACCTGGGCCAGATCAGACTGTGCCCATCGGTACTCCCGAGAACCAGAGTCCACCGAATTCCGAAGAGGACCGGATGCCGCCCCGCACCCACGAGAATTGACCGTCCCAAGGTCAACGAGACCCAACGATGCCGTCCCAAGGCAGCTCGCTTCCGGGCAACAATTTCGACTCGTCTTCAAAGGATCGTAAGGCGAAGAATGAGGGCAGACCATCGTTCACCGAGCTTTTGGGGCAGACATGTTGGCGTGGGATGGCGGTGCCGTTGACAATCAGGACCGTAAGAAGCCGGTCATCACACATGGGCAGAATGTCTGGTTGGATATGTGGGAGAATATTGTTTGTTGATGTCGTAATTAGAACGTATTAAAGCTGCTTTTGTTCTCACTCAAAGTGTCAAGTGATGTGGTACTCGTAGTCCGCCCGTCTTAGATCCGCATCCTCTCAACTGCTGTGTCACTCTTCCACGTGCTAAGCAGTACAACACGTCCAAGCTCTCCGTCTTGTCTCGCAATCGTGTCATATCAAGCAACGTCTGCATTACATGCCGCTGAATCCCATCGCATTGTCATGAGCATCTCCGCCGGGCAGCGAAAGTCGCCCTGTGTGATCGCGTCAATCGACAGTGAGACGCGCTTCGTATGATATGCACTTCTGCATTGATGGATCACTTTCGAGGAAATCCGTCTCCACCAAGTCGTACTCGCCTCCCGTCGTCCATTCAGAGTGCGATCGCGGCATCTGGGTGATGCCGACCTTCCTCGGGTGCATCTGCTTGAGTTCTCAAACATGAGGCCGGTGCAGCCGATCTCACCATCTTTCTCCAGCTCCGCCTCGTGCTCGTTACCGTCGCGTCTGCGGCCTCTGGGAGGCAATGAGGCATCTACTTTCGCGTTCTCGTTAGTCTTTTCTCCTCGTAGGGTCGCGGTCAGGCTCCTCTGCCCGCCGCGCCCAGATCATCGTGGAAACGCACTCTCGGTGCAACCACGCAATTTCTTTCGTCGTCCCTACTCATCAGGATCTTTTGTATGCACACCTTATGTCCCCAAGAAAGATATTTCAGAGACTGTGCTGGAGAATGGGCAAGATGTCGTACAGCGAAGCCAGAAGGTCTTGCGAAACCCCTACAACAGCCTTCGTATCCTTGTGTCTTCCTTGTTTTGTTCGTTTTCCGCCTCTCACAGAAATCACCTGGATTCCAGGACAGCAGTACTTCAAGGGATTTATGTAAAGTCTTCTGTTATAGAATAAATAAATATTTTGCACTGGAGGCGCAAATTCAGCGCTCCTACACACCCTACCTACCTAGTTAGGTAGGTAGTTACTGCCCCAGTCTGAAGTTCCTGCCAAGTGTCTCCTGCGCTCCCTAGCCACTGCCTATTTTGACACCTTTTATACTCATACCTTCCTAAACTCATACCTTCCTAAACTCATACCTTCCTAAACTCATACCTTCTGATACTCATCACGTGAGTTATCCCAGTAATCCCTTTTTTCTGATCCCTTCATAGAATCTTAACTCCATCTCCTCACCCTCTACCTACTCTCTGACCTTTTGACCTCCTGGCCTGCTCATTTTTCAGCTTCCTCCAAATTACACCACTTCACTGCGAAAGCCACACCAAACATGTGGTGAATATTGACATTTCATCAGAACCATTGCCCATCTAGAAGGCCTTAAACATCCAACCTTCACGTATTCTTCTCAGGCACAGACTACCTGGAGGTCACGTGACCTCCGTTGGCAGCCTCCTTGGCCAGCCCATTGGGGGCCGGCCCTGCCCAGGCTCACCTTGCCAGCTTCATCTTCAGTCAGCTCAGTCAGTCAGGCAGTACAGTCGATCAAAATGACAACCCCGAAGTATTGGGTCGACATGAATGGCCTCGATGACAACCAGTCGTTATGGGTCGCAGAAGCAATTGATCTTTTCAACACAGACAAGGACGATATGCTGATGTCCGAATCTGAGAAACACGCCATACTCAAAGATTTGTCTCACCCTCTCACAAAATCCGAAACTAGTCGGGGGGACCGCAGCGCAGAGCACAACTCTGCCCGGACTGTGTCAGAGAGATGGCCGCACCGCAGTGGTCCCTGCCCCAGCCGGCAGGCGGACCCCTCTTCGGACCCCGCGCCATCGATAAGGCGATAAGGGGCCATACTTACAGCCTTCGGCCGTAATAGGGCCCTCGTTCGAAACCAAGATACCGTCAACATACTGGTATGGAGGCTTCAACCCCCTCGCCGTACGGCCACCGAGGTGATACTAACACTACTGAAATTATTGCCCGGCCCAGGCGATAGCTCCACCTCTACGTTTCTTCGATCTACATCGCTCGGTTCGAAACAGCTGACACTTGCACCCAAACCATTCAACTTCAACACTATCTCCACCACGTCGAAGGACAAACTGCTGTTTGAAGCTGACAACAGTTACAGCAAGGACGGCAACTCTGAGATAAAACCGACCACTTGGACTGCCCCATGAATGTCTGGAGCCGACAGCAGGCTCAAATCTCCGCCACACAACAGCAACTTTCGTGCCCACAAGTTCGACAAACCCCTTGTTACCCAGAGCCAACAACAGAGACGATAACCGCAAAGGAATCGTCAATCAACCCCGACATTTGGTTGCGGGAGCTCAAATACCCCTGGTTCAGGTACTACTAAAGATCAGGAAAGCGATCATTCGTTTCCTGAAGGATGCGGCATCCCGAGACATTTCAAAATTCTCAGACATCCGGAATCTCACCAGGGTGAAGGGTGGCAGAGAATTTCCCCGTGTGCTAGGTAGTAGTCTGTCTCCATAGAGACTGGGCCGAGGTAGGAGCAATGATTGGAGTGGGATCAATGAGATGGGAGAATAGTGTTGTAGGTGGGAGTTATGTAGGGGAGTGCGGATGGCGCTTTTGAATTTTTGTCAAGAAGAAGAGCGGTTGAGCGGGTACCGGCCTTCCTTCCTGAGCAGTTACTTAGTTCGTGTCAAGAGAACATACGCTCCAGTCAGCAGCCACAATTGAAAAGCGTGACCGGGGAATAATACGCGTAGAGAGTTGATTCTCCTGTCTTTTCATTTTCACGTGAGTAATCTCAGGGTAAACTGAGAGAGAAAGTCTTGTCGTCCAGCAAGGTGAGAAGTGAAGGTTATTTGCCCGGGAAGGCCCACATCTTTAGAGCGTGAAACTGAGCCAGAAAGTGACATGGAGTCCTGTATCTCTGATCAAGCGGGAAGGACGAGGCTCGGGGCTTGGTGAAGTACAGATTTCTTTGGCAGGCTCCAATTTTGAAGATTTTGAAGAGAACGGCTATGGAAAGAACCTGATACCACATTCCCAAGAAAGTGTGAGAAGTGAGTTGGGGGGTGTCATCTACTCGGAAGCTACGAGCGGAAACCTTCCAACTTCCCGGAGTGAGGAGGCTGTATGACAACTTGAATGACAAGCACGCCGTAGAACTGGATAAGAAAAATAAAGTTGAATGTATGTGGTTCGTGTATAGGAACACAAGAAGATGGGATTGCAGAAAATCTACACCATATTCGTACTATCTGGCAAGTGTTTCAATTGAAGTTTATTCTTAGAGAAGCACTTGGTCTCAGCGTCATCCTGCACTTCCGACTTAACATATGGCCGCCTCTGTATCTTGTTATGCCTTTGTGTAGAAAGAAAAAAAAGCTGAAGCACTTCTATTTGCTATGTAGTGTGGCTGCTGTTAGGTAGCTGGAACCTCTCCGGTTGACATCTTGCGCAGCCCTTGTTTTCCTCACCGCCAGAAATTTTGCGTATCAGTTGCTCGTGCTTCATCTCAGACCACGTCTTGAAGAATGTCTCGATTTCAATACCTGATAACATCTCTGTCATGATAGACACGTGAACGAAATTGTCGTTCGCTCCATCGAATATCATCTTGGAGGTCTCCTTGTCCTGGTTGCATTCGTCCTCTGTGAGATGTTGACAATGATTGCCAACTTGTCTCACTGCTTCAACTGCCGGAATATCGCAACTCAATTGCTGGAAAGTCAGAGCGGAAAGTCCCAATAAAGCCACCGCTTGTTGTTGAACTGGTAGCTCTTCAAACACCTCCTTTCCGCGCTGGATGGTTGTGATGTTCTGTTTGAGTCCCATGTCCATAACCTCGCCTACGGATTTATGGTAAGGGAGGACTGCAAACGGCAGAGGATCTCCTGGTTCGTCTGTGTTTTGGGTCAACAGCGGTCTGATGTTGGGGGTTTTTGTTTGCCTAACGCCCCAGTCCGTCATCGTCTCCGTAGTCGCCGGTCTATTGTTTGTATTCAGGCTGAGGGCTGATGACTATATTCAAGCGACTATATGTGGTTTCTCTCCACTTGGAGACACGACCATGCGGGTGTCAGTCAAGCCAAATGGCGACGAGCAAAGCCGCAGAGCCTTCGATTCAAGTAACGTCAGCTGAACAGCCACGGTAGAGGTCTTGAATCCAGACTGAGTCCTTCAGTTGACTTCCACAGTGACGTATAGACTCAGTGATAGTGTCGAAGAGAAGCCTTACTCTTCTCGCTGACATTACCGTCGCACATGAGCATATTCACCACAGGCAGTAAGTCAAGAGCAGAAGGTAACATATCAAGCCTCTGGGTTCGAACTCAGAAACTCTGATAGTCTCAAACGTCATACCGAAAAGTCGCATAACACTGACCCCCACGAAGTAAAAAGGCCGATCTAAGAGTATAAAACGGCATCAAAAAACAGTACTACTGTCAAGGACTCGGAGACTAAACGGCCAACGAGGGCACGTACAGGGAAATGGCTAGTAGGATTACTTTGCCGGTTGTTGGAGAGGGATGTTTCATAAAGATTTGGCACTTATTCCTTTTGTGTTTCCTCCAAGTGCACTAAAGCAAATAAAGACAGTATATAGTCATAAGTGGTTGTTATAAATCAACTATTTAACAGTCTAGAAGAGGGACTTTTGACCTCACCAGACTGGAGGGCATCAATCAGGCTGTCCACAAGATCCCGCATAACGAGGAAATACACATGTGGGCTCAATTCAAGTCTTCATCGGCAGAGTATTCCTAACCTTTTATCCCTATTGACAATCTTACTCCCCTTTGTCCAAGGCTCAATGAGCAGAAAGTTCAGTACTTCTTCAAAAGCCTACAGCAGACCTGAAAGATGAAGATACGAGGAAATGCAAATACCTTCCTAGGAGTTAGTACTGTGAGAAATGGGAAATAAAACAGACTCCGACTCAATCTGGACACCTGTATAGCCAACGTCTGTCACGAATTTGGGGTCACTGAGAGGCAGGAGCCCCCGTCAACTGGAACTCCGATGCCAACAGACAAACTGATGACTACTGGAGAGGAGTAAACCCTAGGGGAGATTTTGTACTATCGAAACTCATTGGATCGATCGAATACGGAGCAACATTCCGCAGACCAGAATTTTGCTGGCTGCCGCAACGCGTGACAGATATCTTAGCATGTACATGTAGGTAAGACACTAGACCATGTTCGGGACGCCGCAGCGGTCGCCGAAGACTCACCAAGAATGTGTAGGTAAGACAAAACCGAAAAGAGAGTCAAAAAGGAGTAAGCCGGCTCACCCATTCAAATCAAGCCAAGTGCTGATGCAGAAGGCTTGGAATCCCTCAGAAAAGTGCTACATGTAGTTGCCTTTTCCTTCGAAGGATTGCTGACCGCATATTTCGCAATGCCACCTTCCAGAAAGAGCAGGATAACCACATCGGAGCGGGGCAACCAAAACCGTGGTCTGATAAGGAGATGACGTATTTATACCTCAAGCGCTCTGCTTCAGGTGTTTTGAGGCCAGGAAGTTACTCAACGTCAATATGAAGCTCGCCATCTTGTCGGTCTTCGCATTGGTGACTGGCGTCCGCTCAGTAGCCAGCAATGTTTCGCATTCCGACAGTCTCACTGTGCGAACCTCAACTGGCGCCTTTACAGGGCTGATCGATGCAGAATCGCCCAATACTCGGCAGTGGCGCTCTATTCCTTTCGCAGAACCTCCTGTTGGGTCCCGTCGCTGGCTGCCTCCTGAGACGCTTCAGCCCTCAACCAAACATGAATATGCCACGAAGTTCCCGCCTTCGTGTCCCCAATTCGTAACGGCAGTCGAATCTATGTGGAACACGCCTTTGACCAAGGGTAATCTGATTTACAATGGCGGCCAGAACGATACGTCGGGTCTGGTAGGCGAAGCGACATCCGAAGACTGCCTTTACCTGGCGATCTGGACACCTACGAGTCCGCCGCCTAAAGGAGGGTTCCCAGTCCTCTTTTTCATGACAGGCGGTGGCTTCGTGATGGGCGGCATTGACCTTCCTTGGCAAATCCCAACGTCCTGGGTTGAGCGGTCGCAATCGGCGATCATCGTCACTATCAATTACCGTGTCAGCATATTCGGCTTTCCCAATGCGCGCGGGTTGGCCGATGAGAAGCAAAACCGCGGCATTCTCGACCAACGAGCCGCTCTCGAATGGGTTCGCGACAACATCGCAGCCTTTGGCGGCGACCCGACTCGCATCATGCATTGGGGCCGGTCTTCGGGCTCCATGAGCGCGGACATCCACGCCTATGCCTACCACGACGATCCGATTGCCCAATCCTACTACATGGAGTCGGGAGTCATGTCTTCCGGCCTTGAGGGGGATCCAACGTACTCCAGCTTTAGCTACGTTGCGCAGCACGTAGGCTGCGAGTCTCCCTGCGGCACCAACTGCCAGGACTACAACGGCACGGCAGAACTCGACTGCATGCGCCGAGTATCTGCTGCACAGATCACGAATTTCATCGGCCAGCACGGCGACCGGGCCGAGGCACCCGCTCTGTTCTTCGGCCCGGTTCCCGATGAACGCATCGTCTTCAGCGACTACGAGGCGCGCGCCGCAGCTGGAAAACTCGCGCGACGCCCGTCTCTCATCTCCATGACTGCCAACGAATTCTCCTCGCTAGTCCCATGGCCGAAGGAGAACCTGACTGAAGGCCCTTGGCAGCCGCTGGTGACGTCTTCGGACATCGTTTGGGCGTGCGCAGCTTTCAACGCCACTGTCGCTCGCAACCAGCTGAGCACCTCCGAAGCCCCCGTTTTCCGGTTCCAATACGCAGCCCAATTCCCGAATTTGAATGTGTACAGTTGGCTGGGCGCATATCATAACAGCGAGACGCCTTTGGTATTTGGGACGTATGACCTGTTGAATCACATTGCGCCCACAACGGAATACCAGGTCGAGGTTAGCAGGACGATGCAGGATTACATCATGGCGTTTGCGGAAGATCCTTATCAGGGGCCGCAAAAGAAATTGGGATGGCAGCCACAGGTTGTTAGTGAGGCAAATGGAGGTGAAATGCTTCGTTTTGGAGCAGGCGGCAAAGTGGTGCAGCGCGTCGATGGGGTCGAGGTGGACGGGGTATGTGTGGGTTTGGGAGAGTATGATCCATTCCCGTAAATACTTGAACACCAGGTCATCGCGGTCAGCGATCAGACAGATTGCCCTTTGCTAATACAGCCTGAGTCAAGAGACCGGTTTTAATATACCGGGCTTCTGGGGATACAGTGATGAGTTGTATGCAATAAGCTGTTGAGTGGTCGTCGCTAGTGGAGGGTGCTTAGTGTTGGACCATAGGTATGGTGTCAAAGTGATGATTGTGTTGCTTAGCCAGCTTTGTTTATTTCATGTCATGATCGATTTACTTTAGCGACTACTAGGTAGGCAAGGAGATTCCCATGAAAGGTTCTCCCAGAAACCTAGGAAGCCATGCTGCCTTTCTGCCGCGGAAGTTGCAGCGGCCAAGGCCTTCGCCGAGGCTCAAAGTTTAGGAAAACCTTGTCCAATAGGACGGATATTGCGAACAACGCCGAGAGCCCCTCCATGGTTCAAAGCCATGATGAAGAGACGAGTTATATTCGTAGGCTGTGGCGTTGAGACAGAGCGTAGTCTAAGTACTATAAACGAACTAGGTACCTCTTCAGGACGCCCCAATATTGATCTGAAGTTTCGTTTCCTCGCAAAAGTTTACGGTGACATTGAGCTCTGATAGTAGAAGTCTGAAAGGATACAAAGGTAGTGTAGTGTCAGCTTCTGAGAGTCGAGCTCTGTGCTGAGCAATCTGTCTTTCCGAGCCTGTGTGCCGAACAGGAAACTCTATTATGCTAAAATCTTACATTCTCGTAGAGCTGGCTTAGGGAAAAGTCGTATTATCTACCGTGCGGTCTTCCCCGAGGAGCCAGATAGTTTGATCAAAAATGCCTAGGGCAGTCGAGAGAGAAGATCCGCCAAGCTGGGCGGAGCGGCACTCCTATAAGTGTCAGCCTCTCATCATTTGACAGTCCTTCGTTCATCGCACTCAGGTAATTATTCAACTCTGCCGAGTGTGCATAGGTCTTTCCTCTGGACGCAGTGCCGCATCCACTGACAGGGCATTACCGAGCCATATACCCTAAGTAGTGGTTCCCGTATATCAACCAATCCCGTTCATTTTGTAAACATACAAATACAAAACAAGAGTATACAATAAGAGTATAGAACGAGAGTACAGGACGATGATACAGGACGACATTATAGGACAAGCATCAAATGAGCAAAACTGAAGCCTCCAGCTTGATGGAGGCGAGAAAAGAAAAGAATTTCAAAGAGCTTTCCGAGATGAGATGACACGTTAAGACAACACATCGAAGCCCATCGCACGGAAGTGGAACGTCATCCAATTTGTCATCTTGTTCACGTTACCGCAATGGGTTCGCCATTAAATGCTCCAATTCAGAAGATGGGTCTCCCGGCAGTATCAGTCCTCAGTACGTTCATCGACAAAGCGAAGGCAATCTAGCCTAGGTAACTCACAGTCGCACCATCTCTCAGCGAGCGCGTCGCCACAGAGTATCGCGATCGAAAAAGACCAGGTCGCAGTTGGTTATCACTCGTCGACCATCGACCAAGTTTCGAAACTTGCGCTGCGAAGGTCCAGGCAAGCCTCCAGAGCGCGCCCTCTGAGCACGAAAACTTCAAAGCGGAACTCTTGGAGTAGGAGACTGTGGCCATCGAAGTCTGTGAAAGAGCGCAGAAATTCTTCCACCAAGGTCAAATCAAGACCATTGTTCAAGACTCGACTTTCCATATGGATCCAAAGGACGGGCGATCACAACAACAATCGACACGACGGCCCCCTACCAGAGCCACAAATGATGACCGATAGAGACAGGTACATTTTCGATGAAGATTCAGAGACTGAGCTTCCGCCACACAAGCGGTCAAAGAAATGACGTACAATTGCGATCCCTGCGGGGAAATCATTTAACAGTACAGCACCTTTTATAGAGGAAGGCATTGAAACCTCGGGACTATTTGCAAAGAAGGAAGGCACACTCTGGGAGTGAAGGAATGGGGCGGCACTTACCGTGACCATCTTGTTATGAAAGGTCGAGAGAGTTACATTTTGTGTGATGGAAGGAGCACTTCCACAGAGTTCCTTCTGTACGCAGTTCTTAGCCCACCTACGATTTACCCTTCTCATTAGGGGCTCAATTTGTCGCTCTTTCTTCTCTCCTACCATCAACCCAGTCCAGGCCAAGGTCTTCACTTTCCAGCGAACTAACAGCCCTTTTAATAGCTGTTTCCTGGGCATCAGGGGCCAAATCAAAAGGCATACAGGACTTTCGACTGCGAATGAAGAGAGTAGTTGATGCCCGACTTTTTCGAGTACGCCATGCTCATGCGCCTCTTTCAACGCATCAAGCTGTGAAAATTGACTCCGCCATTGACACGTGCAATAATCAAAGGGCTATCGAGCACGTACAGCTTCTTTCTCGAGAAACGACGAGGAGGTGATCTAGTCGCACCAGACACTAGGTTCTTACCAGTGCATAAAGAATCAACTACTGTTTAAATTCAGTGCTCCTCTCCTAATTAAGGGGTAATTATCTTTCAAACGCGTCGATTCAATTACTATATATCGCAACTAGCACAAAGATCAGGTAAGCTTCGCTACCCAGGCCGCTCATCTCAAACTGTTCATAAAAGAACTAAAGTCGATAATACTGGCAAATGAGGTCGTGTTATTGTCTAGTAGATAGTTTCGGTGCTCAAGGCTATCCACGTGCCAATATGACAGCGATACTAAACCACAGCTCGGTCAGGTTGTCTTTATGTTTAATTGAAAGCAGGTAAGTTACCTGCCTAGTGAATAAGGAAGGATGGACGGCCACAGAGACGACGGTAACGGCGGGGATGACGGCGGACTGGGGCGTTAGGCGCGCAGAAGACAACCTACGCAAGACCATGTGTCACAACTGAACAGCCACAACCGGCCCAAAATGCGACTGGCTTCTCTCATCAGCCAGCTCCAAATCCACGCCTGTAGTCGGTCCTCAGCTTTGGTGATGCATCAAGCATTGTATTTACGTCCTCGACGGTTAAAGCAAAGATATATACATGAATCTGTCGTTGGTCGCCTGTGCACCACGACTCAACCCCCTTTCATCCACGAACCAAGTCCTGCAGAGAGCCGTCCGAGGCTCCCCGAGAGAAGGCTTGCCCTCAGGAGAAGCTTAAATCTTGCCGAAGCCAGCGCTGGTGGTGACAGCCTTGGCGTCGTTGGAAGTGCCGCAAGCGGCGACGTTCTTGCCGGCGAAGCTGGAGAGGACGCTGGTGTCGGAGCCGGTGAGGGAGCCGGAGGAGCCGTAGGCGTTGAGCTGGCAGTTGCGGCCGAGGGAGCTCTTGCACTGAGCGTTGCTGTTGGCGTTGGGGCTGGAGAAGACCTTGCCGGGAAGACCGCTCTGCATGGCGGCCTTGACGTTCTGGAAGATGTTGCCCTCGGCGACGACCTTGGCACCGCTGTCAGCCTCCATGGCGTGGCCGGTGTTGTCGTACTGCGGAAGATGATGGTCAGCGTTGGGCACTTTGAGCAAGTCTTGAACCTTGTCACGCAGCTATTGTACTGTACGAATGGCATTCGGGTGTGAAAAAACGGCTTGAGTCCTGTAACTGCACTGCCCAGCCCTTCAGAAGGCGGTCGGAGCCGAAAGGTGGTCCGTGCCTGATCACGTGCGCGCGGCTGGCTCCCAGATGGTTGAAGCCATCGCGACAGACATGGAAGAGAGTGGCAGAAGAGACCCGAGAGCGAAAGGGGAGCCGCTCTAACTCAAAACATGGTGGACTTGGACTCTCAAAGAAAGGAATCAACTTACGAAGTAGTTGTTGACGATGTGGACAAGAGAGTTGCCGCCAATCTTGGGGGATCGGCCGCTGGTGTGGTGGACGTAGTTGCTACTCGTGTCAGCGACGGAACTAGACCGTGAGAGTCTCTCAGGCAACTCACTTCTGGAAGGTTACCATGTCGTTACTGCCAGTCAGGTAAATTCCCCAGTAGTGGTGGTTATCGCAGGTGGCAGACCAGGAGGTCGAGCCGTCGATCTCGTTGTTGGAGATGGTGACGCGGTTGGAAGCTCCGTTTCCGAGGACGATGTGCTGACGGCCGATGAGGGAGGTCTTGACGTGGTCGATCCAGACGAGGTCGGTGCCGTCCAGGGAGATGGCATCACCGCCCCAGACGTACTGAGGGTTCAGGTTGGTAATGTGAATCTACAGAAGTTAACCACATAGCTCACAGAGGCTGGTGGAGGCAACTGACGTTCTGGATGATGACGTTCTTGGCGCCGTTGGTGATACGGATACCCTTGCCCTTGATAACACCCTTAGAGCCCTGACCGATCAAGGACTTGTTGGATCCGACGATCAAAGGCGAGAAGGGACTCTTGTCATATTTAACAGACACCTTCTTGGCATTAGGCTGGTAGTTGCCACACCTAAGAAATTGGTCAGTCTCTGAAGCCAGTCGCAACAGATCCGAGTAACCCACCAGTTGTCCTTGTTGATGGCGACCTGGCAAGCAGATCCGGTGCCGTAAGGCGCGCAGCCCGTCTCGGAGACGGTGCCCTCGGATCCGGTAAAGTCGAAGGTCTTGGTCAGGACGATGACGCGGGGGGAGGAGTCCTTAAGGTAGGAGGCGAGCTGGGCGGTCGTGGAAGGGTAGACGGGGGCGGCGCTGCCACCACCGGTAACGCCCTTGGCGAAACCCTCAGCGGCGCCCTTGACGGCGTCCGCGGCCGAGGCCAGGGGGAGAAGGGCAGCCAGTGCCGCGGTGAGGATGGTAGATCTCATGTTGGAGGAACGAACAGAAGAGTAGATACAAAAGAACGAATGTATGGGTCGGTAGTGAGAAAAGAGAGACTGTGGAGGGCGTAAAGCGACTGAGGAGAGAAAGGATCTTCCAAGTCGACGACAAGAATCGGCTTCGGTCGACGATATATGTTGGTTCTGCTTCTTCCTTCGCTCGCTTCACTCTTGGTGCCTCCCGTGCCGCCTCCTCCCTCGTCCCCCCTGAACCCCCAGCGCAACCCCCACTGACAGGGAGAAGACGATGGCCTCATCTCACAGCAATTCGCCTGGGCTCCAGCCCTCTAGGGCCGAAATGCGCAATCGGCCGAGGAGGAAAAACAAAACCCACCCACACTACTTTCCGAGAATCTCATGGCGTGCGTGCCGGAGCCGACTTGTTCAGGGGATAGAGTGGTGGAGACACTCCACTGATTCGTGGGGATTTGATGCGCTCCGTAACCCCTTCATCTACACTACGACGCAACCCCCCGGTAGCCCGTTGGCGCTGGAGTGTTTCGTGATAGCATCGGCGGCACAACCCGAATCGAGAACCGCAACATGCTCGCGGGCGGTCGTCAGACGCTCGCCTTGCATCAATGGGATTTCTGACGTGACGGAGGTCTAGACGGCTCCGCTTGTAGGGCCGCGTAGAGGGGGTAAAGCCGGGGGGGTGGAGACTGCCAGCGATGGAGCCTGCGTTGGACTGCTTGTCACGAGGTGTCACCGAGATGCCACGAGCGGCAGTTCGCGCCTAGCGCGTGCTTGAAGTTTCCATTCTGCATGGTTCGTCTGCAGCGTGGCCTGTACTGGCACCAGGCGCCTTGTCTGCCAATGTCTCTCATCATGGGAATTTCCGCCACTGAAATTGGGGAAAGAGGGCGTCATCGCGCACCAGGGCACTCAGTAGCGCGCTCTAGACTCCCCATAGGTCGTTCCGATGAAACGGTTCGAATTTCCCGTCTCGGGATTCTCGCATTCTTCCGTGGTAAGGTCGGCACCGGGCGTGGGACGTGAAACCCAGGGGGTTGGGAGGGAACCAAGAGCACCGACGGAGGCCCAGGAATAAGCTAAGAAGCTTCTAGCCTCGGTCGTTTTCCGTGTACATTGTGTCTTGCTGAAGATGGACATGATCTGTTAAGCATAAACCCGCGGCTGGCGCACCTCGCATCAGCTCCAGTCATTCTGGCCCAAGCTCCAGCCCGAGCTCCCTTGACTCTCATCTTTCCTTTTTTTCTTTCTCTCTCTCTCTCTCCTTGTGTTTTTGGGTATGTTACACGTGGGCGCGGCAGCGTCTTACCCAGTTTGCAGAGGAACCGCCATGGGCATGGTCTGCGGATAGGGGCAAAGTAAAAGAGATTGCAGAATTTTGCTTATCCGAGTGCTTTGCTGGGTTGTTTCGAGTAGGGGTGGCGTGGAAAGCGGCTTGCTCGAACGGGTTAAGCGGCTTCGTGAAAGACGGCTTGCTGACACTTTGCGCGTAATTCCCTTTCAATTGAGCTTTCAGGGATGCGCCATGCCGGGACTAATTGCCCGGCGCCAGAGCCCAGGATATGCATGCCAAGAGACGAAGTGAGCCTCAAGAGCGGCGCCCGAAAGTGACCCCATTCAGAGCCACATCTCGAGATGCAGGAGAAATAGCAAGCCACACGGCAAATGATGTGTTCAGGCAAGTGGATGCCAAGGTGGCGCCCTCCAATTCTTCAAAGGATCGTCCGTGCCGGTGAGATGGAAACTCTGTGGGCACGCAGCCCATAAAACCCAGTATTCCCGGCCTGTTCCCTTATGATCAACGATATTGTATCTCGGCCCAGCGTTGCCGGCGACACCACACCTCAGCGGCGGTCAGATGGGCGGATAGAAGCGAGTGGCACCTCCGGAACCAAGGCCGGCCGCCGTCTGTGAGACGCCGATCGACACGTCTCCTTCCGCTGACGGAAACAGAGTCCCATATAATACGGCCAGTGTCACGAGGCTAAATGTCGCTCAGAGTTGCATTTCATATATTTATATTGCCTATTTGGCCAGGACCCCTATCACCTCGCCCTACCGACATCTTTTTTGTGGGCATAACAAGGCTGGTTCCCCCACAGTCCCGGGTCCTGGTGCGCTCGCATTTCCTCAACTCATACGACTTTCTTGCTTTAGACTTCGCCAGGGGCGCGCGTGTTCTCGACAAACTCCCTCTCGCGCTCCAGAATCTCTCGCTCGGCCTTGGTGCGGCCCTCCTTGGGTAGGTACGAGAAGATGACGGGAATGAGCGCGGCCAGGATCGTTCCGAAGCCGGTGAAGGCGCCCGTCGTCGCGAAACCCTTGACGAACCGGTGCCCGTCGGTCGAGGGCCACAGCCGCGAGCCGTAGACCGCCGAGAGGTTTCCGCACGAGTTGACCAGGGCCACGACGACCGCGCGCTTCTCGGCGGGGAGGGAGATGACCTCCGAGGTCCAGTTCAGCATCAGCGGGAGGGCGGTGTAGAGACCCGCGATGTAGAAGCACAGCATGGCGTAGACGACCTTGGGGTTCGACACGGTCACGCAGACGATGGTGCAGATGAAGCTGAGGCCCATGCAGCCCGTGATGTGCCAGCGGCGGTCGCGGGTCTTGTCGGCAGTGGAGGAGAGCACGACGAGGAAGACGGCGCCGACCATCCAGATGGGAATCGTCATGTACTGCGCCATCACCGACGTGTACCCCATCTGCTTGACAATTGTGGGGATGAAGTAAGAAATGGTGCAGGATCCCAGATCCATGGTAAAGAGGACTATAAAGATGTAAGTCCGGGGGTCGGCCAGCGCCGCCTTGAGAGATTGCCAGTGCGTGAGACGCTGGCCGTGCCTGGCTGCAGTGGTGTTACGGTCGTGGATCATCCGGACCACGGCAAGCTGCCGCTCCTCCAGCGAAAACCGCTTCGTCGACTCCGGGAAGTCGAGCAGGATGAACTTTAGGGCGATAGCGAAGCCGATCGTGCAGACGCCCTCGATCAGATAGAGCCACCGCCAACCCCGAATCCCACGGACGCCCTCCATGTTGCCAGTGATCGCGCCAGCCAACAGACCACTGACGGCGCCAGAGCAGACCGAAGCGGTGTAGAAGATCGAGAACCGCTTGCCTGGGAGATTGCAATTTCACGTTAGCTCGAGATGACGTGGGCAGGTTGTGGGTCTTGGCATCTGCCGATGACAGCAGCTGTACTTACCAATTTCTGCCTTCTTGTACCAACAGGTCATGACATACAGGACCCCAGGGAAGAATCCCGCTTCGATGCAGCCGAGGAAGAAGCGGAGAGCGAGCATGCCCTGGTAGTTCTTTACCACGGACATTACCGCGCAGATTGCGCCCCAGACAATCATGATACCGGGGAGGTACCAGGACGGCCTGGACCGTGTGAGGATCATGTTGGATGGGACTTCGCAGACGAGGTAGCCGATAAAGAAGATGGAGAGCAGCATCGCATATTCTGAAGTTATGTTAACTACCTTAAGCGCAACTATCGGCAGCCTATCTGTAGAGTACTTACGGTCATCGGTAAGCTTCAGATCGGCTTCCATGCCGGCAACCTTGGCATTTCCCTATAGTCCTATTAGAGTCATCCTTATACTACAGGTAGGTTCTGCAGGCTCAACCTACGATATTCTGCCGGTCAATGTACGCCAGAATGTACATGAACCAAAGCGTCGGCCCTGTGTCAAATTGTTAGGACGAGAACACAATCGAGGTTTCGGTTTGGCTAACCCATGTACATGTCCAGCTTTCTCACTAGTGCCCTCTCAGCCGGCGAATCGGGCACATACTCCTGCAAGGCCCGCTCCAGCTCCAGGTCGTGCTCGGAGATGGTCACCTTTGTCGTGTCCGCCTCCGCCGAGTCGAAGTCGGCCGGCTGATCTTTCGCCGCTTTGATGTCGGCCGTGGTGGGCAGAATCTGAGAAAAAAATTCGAGAGACACGCAAGATCGGCGCCAGCTGAGAGATGAGGGCAACGCAAGTGTTTGGAAAGGGATCACAGTCTTTATTATAACTACCTACTTATCAGCGGCGTTGTCGATCGTCACGGCAGCTCTTGGACCGCTCCTAAGTCGTGCACCTGCGGCTGCAACTCCCATTGTTAGAGTTGGCATATCTGCCAACCCCGCATTGTTATCTTGGGAGTTGTTAGGAGAGGTCTGTGTCGACGGCCGGGATCCCAAGACAACGCCTTATCTCCAGTGCAACGGCGCCGGTATCTCCAGTCCCACATGTCCCCAGGGGGGGGGGGGGGGGGGGGGGGGGGGGGGGGGGGGGGGGGGGCGGGGGGGGGGGGGGGGGGGGGGGGGGGGGCGCGGGGGGGGGGGGGGGGGGGGGGGGGGGCGGGGGGGGCGGCGGGGGG